>CM064487.1:63640249-64090249 GCA_032716605.1 Paralithodes platypus | reverse complement strand
CAGATCATATATCTCTACATTTGATATGTTGTTCAGATCATATATCTCTACATTTGATATGTTGTTCAGATCATATATCTCTACATTTGATATGTTGTTCAGATCATATATCTCTACATTTGATATGTTGTTCAGATCATATATCTCTACATTTGATATGTTGTTCAGATCATATATCTCTACATTTGATATGTTGTTCAGATCATATATCTCTACATTTGATATGTTGTTCAGATCATATATCTCTACATTTGATATGTTGTTCAGATCATATATCTCTACATTTGATATGTTGTTCAGATCATATATCTCTACATTTGATATGTTGTTCAGATCATATATCTCTACATTTGATATGTTGTTCAGATCATATATCTCTACATTTGATATGTTGTTCAGATCATATATCTCTACATTTGATATGTTGTTCAGATCATATATCTCTACATTTGATATGTTGTTCAGATCATATATCTCTACATTTGATATGTTGTTCAGATCATATATCTCTACATTTGATATGTTGTTCAGATCATATATCTCTACATTTGATATGTTGTTCAGATCATATATCTCTACATTTGATATGTTGTTCAGATCATATATCTCTACATTTGATATGTTGTTCAGATCATATATCTCTACATTTGATATGTTGTTCAGATCATATATCTCTACATTTGATATGTTGTTCAGATCATATATCTCTACATTTGATATGTTGTTCAGATCATATATCTCTACATTTGATATGTTGTTCAGATCATATATCTCTACATTTGATATGTTGTTCAGATCATATATCTCTACATTTGATATGTTGTTCAGATCATATATCTCTACATTTGATATGTTGTTCAGATCATATATCTCTACATTTGATATGTTGTTCAGATCATATATCTCTACATTTGATATGTTGTTCAGATCATATATCTCTACATTTGATATGTTGTTCAGATCATATATCTCTACATTTGATATGTTGTTCAGATCATATATCTCTACATTTGATATGTTGTTCAGATCATATATCTCTACATTTGATATGTTGTTCAGATCATATATCTCTACATTTGATATGTTGTTCAGATCATATATCTCTACATTTGATATGTTGTTCAGATCATATATCTCTACATTTGATATGTTGTTCAGATCATATATCTCTACATTTGATATGTTGTTCAGATCATATATCTCTACATTTGATATGTTGTTCAGATCATATATCTCTACATTTGATATGTTGTTCAGATCATATATCTCTACATTTGATATGTTGTTCAGATCATATATCTCTACATTTGATATGTTGTTCAGATCATATATCTCTACATTTGATATGTTGTTCAGATCATATATCTCTACATTTGATATGTTGTTCAGATCATATATCTCTACATTTGATATGTTGTTCAGATCATATATCTCTACATTTGATATGTTGTTCAGATCATATATCTCTACATTTGATATGTTGTTCAGATCATATATCTCTACATTTGATATGTTGTTCAGATCATATATCTCTACATTTGATATGTTGTTCAGATCATATATCTCTACATTTGATATGTTGTTCAGATCATATATCTCTACATTTGATATGTTGTTCAGATCATATATCTCTACATTTGATATTTGTTCAGATCATATATCTCTACATTTGATATGTTGTTCAGATCATATATCTCTACATTTGATATGTTGTTCAGATCATATATCTCTACATTTGATATGTTGTTCAGATCATATATCTCTACATTTGATATGTTGTTCAGATCATATATCTCTACATTTGATATGTTGTTCAGATCATATATCTCTACATTTGATATGTTGTTCAGATCATATATCTCTACATTTGATATGTTGTTCAGATCATATATCTCTACATTTGATATGTTGTTCAGATCATATATCTCTACATTTGATATGTTGTTCAGATCATATATCTCTACATTTGATATGTTGTTCAGATCATATATCTCTACATTTGATATGTTGTTCAGATCATATATCTCTACATTTGATATGTTGTTCAGATCATATATCTCTACATTTGATATGTTGTTCAGATCATATATCTCTACATTTGATATGTTGTTCAGATCATATATCTCTACATTTGATATGTTGTTCAGATCATATATCTCTACATTTGATATGTTGTTCAGATCATATATCTCTACATTTGATATGTTGTTCAGATCATATATCTCTACATTTGATATGTTGTTCAGATCATATATCTCTACATTTGATATGTTGTTCAGATCATATATCTCTACATTTGATATGTTGTTCAGATCATATATCTCTACATTTGATATGTTGTTCAGATCATATATCTCTACATTTGATATGTTGTTCAGATCATATATCTCTACATTTGATATGTTGTTCAGATCATATATCTCTACATTTGATATGTTGTTCAGATCATATATCTACATTTGATATGTTGTTCAGATCATATATCTCTACATTTGATATGTTGTTCAGATCATATATCTCTACATTTGATATGTTGTTCAGATCATATATCTCTACATTTGATATGTTGTTCAGATCATATATCTCTACATTTGATATGTTGTTCAGATCATATATCTCTACATTTGATATGTTGTTCAGATCATATATCTCTACATTTGATATGTTGTTCAGATCATATATCTCTACATTTGATATGTTGTTCAGATCATATATCTCTACATTTGATATGTTGTTCAGATCATATATCTCTACATTTGATATGTTGTTCAGATCATATATCTCTACATTTGATATGTTGTTCAGATCATATATCTCTACATTTGATATGTTGTTCAGATCATATATCTCTACATTTGATATGTTGTTCAGATCATATATCTCTACATTTGATATGTTGTTCAGATCATATATCTCTACATTTGATATGTTGTTCAGATCATATATCTCTACATTTGATATGTTGTTCAGATCATATATCTCTACATTTGATATGTTGTTCAGATCATATATCTCTACATTTGATATGTTGTTCAGATCATATATCTCTACATTTGATATGTTGTTCAGATCATATATCTCTACATTTGATATGTTGTTCAGATCATATATCTCTACATTTGATATGTTGTTCAGATCATATATCTCTACATTTGATATGTTGTTCAGATCATATCTCTACATTTGATATGTTGTTCAGATCATATATCTCTACATTTGATATGTTGTTCAGATCATATATCTCTACATTTGATATGTTGTTCAGATCATATATCTCTACATTTGATATGTTGTTCAGATCATATATCTCTACATTTGATATGTTGTTCAGATCATATATCTCTACATTTGATATGTTGTTCAGATCATATATCTCTACATTTGATATGTTGTTCAGATCATATATCTCTACATTTGATATGTTGTTCAGATCATATATCTCTACATTTGATATGTTGTTCAGATCATATATCTCTACATTTGATATGTTGTTCAGATCATATATCTCTACATTTGATATGTTGTTCAGATCATATATCTCTACATTTGATATGTTGTTCAGATCATATATCTCTACATTTGATATGTTGTTCAGATCATATATCTCTACATTTGATATGTTGTTCAGATCATATATCTCTACATTTGATATGTTGTTCAGATCATATATCTCTACATTTGATATGTTGTTCAGATCATATATCTCTACATTTGATATGTTGTTCAGATCATATATCTCTACATTTGATATGTTGTTCAGATCATATATCTCTACATTTGATATGTTGTTCAGATCATATATCTCTACATTTGATATGTTGTTCAGATCATATATCTCTACATTTGATATGTTGTTCAGATCATATATCTCTACATTTGATATGTTGTTCAGATCATATATCTCTACATTTGATATGTTGTTCAGATCATATATCTCTACATTTGATATGTTGTTCAGATCATATATCTCTACATTTGATATGTTGTTCAGATCATATATCTCTACATTTGATATGTTGTTCAGATCATATATCTCTACATTTGATATGTTGTTCAGATCATATATCTCTACATTTGATATGTTGTTCAGATCATATATCTCTACATTTGATATGTTGTTCAGATCATATATCTCTACATTTGATATGTTGTTCAGATCATATATCTCTACATTTGATATGTTGTTCAGATCATATATCTCTACATTTGATATGTTGTTCAGATCATATATCTCTACATTTGATATGTTGTTCAGATCATATATCTCTACATTTGATATGTTGTTCAGATCATATATCTCTACATTTGATATGTTGTTCAGATCATATATCTCTACATTTGATATGTTGTTCAGATCATATATCTCTACATTTGATATGTTGTTCAGATCATATATCTCTACATTTGATATGTTGTTCAGATCATATATCTCTACATTTGATATGTTGTTCAGATCATATATCTCTACATTTGATATGTTGTTCAGATCATATATCTCTACATTTGATATGTTGTTCAGATCATATATCTCTACATTTGATATGTTGTTCAGATCATATATCTCTACATTTGATATGTTGTTCAGATCATATATCTCTACATTTGATATGTTGTTCAGATCATATATCTCTACATTTGATATGTTGTTCAGATCATATATCTCTACATTTGATATGTTGTTCAGATCATATATCTCTACATTTGATATGTTGTTCAGATCATATATCTCTACATTTGATATGTTGTTCAGATCATATATCTCTACATTTGATATGTTGTTCAGATCATATATCTCTACATTTGATATGTTGTTCAGATCATATATCTCTACATTTGATATGTTGTTCAGATCATATATCTCTACATTTGATATGTTGTTCAGATCATATATCTCTACATTTGATATGTTGTTCAGATCATATATCTCTACATTTGATATGTTGTTCAGATCATATATCTCTACATTTGATATGTTGTTCAGATCATATATCTCTACATTTGATATGTTGTTCAGATCATATATCTCTACATTTGATATGTTGTTCAGATCATATATCTCTACATTTGATATGTTGTTCAGATCATATATCTCTACATTTGATATGTTGTTCAGATCATATATCTCTACATTTGATATGTTGTTCAGATCATATATCTCTACATTTGATATGTTGTTCAGATCATATATCTCTACATTTGATATGTTGTTCAGATCATATATCTCTACATTTGATATGTTGTTCAGATCATATATCTCTACATTTGATATGTTGTTCAGATCATATATCTCTACATTTGATATGTTGTTCAGATCATATATCTCTACATTTGATATGTTGTTCAGATCATATATCTCTACATTTGATATGTTGTTCAGATCATATATCTCTACATTTGATATGTTGTTCAGATCATATATCTCTACATTTGATATGTTGTTCAGATCATATATCTCTACATTTGATATGTTGTTCAGATCATATATCTCTACATTTGATATGTTGTTTCAGATCATATATCTCTACATTTGATATGTTGTTCAGATCATATATCTCTACATTTGATATGTTGTTCAGATCATATATCTCTACATTTGATATGTTGTTCAGATCATATATCTCTACATTTGATATGTTGTTCAGATCATATATCTCTACATTTGATATGTTGTTCAGATCATATATCTCTACATTTGATATGTTGTTCAGATCATATATCTCTACATTTGATATGTTGTTCAGATCATATATCTCTACATTTGATATGTTTCAGATCATATATCTCTACATTTGATATGTTGTTCAGATCATATATCTCTACATTTGATATGTTGTTCAGATCATATATCTCTACATTTGATATGTTGTTCAGATCATATATCTCTACATTTGATATGTTGTTCAGATCATATATCTCTACATTTGATATGTTGTTCAGATCATATATCTCTACATTTGATATGTTGTTCAGATCATATATCTCTACATTTGATATGTTGTTCAGATCATATATCTCTACATTTGATATGTTGTTCAGATCATATATCTCTACATTTGATATGTTGTTCAGATCATATATCTCTACATTTGATATGTTGTTCAGATCATATATCTCTACATTTGATATGTTGTTCAGATCATATATCTCTACATTTGATATGTTGTTCAGATCATATATCTCTACATTTGATATGTTGTTCAGATCATATATCTCTACATTTGATATGTTGTTCAGATCATATATCTCTACATTTGATATGTTGTTCAGATCATATATCTCTACATTTGATATGTTGTTCAGATCATATATCTCTACATTTGATATGTTGTTCAGATCATATATCTCTACATTTGATATGTTGTTCAGATCATATATCTCTACATTTGATATGTTGTTCAGATCATATATCTCTACATTTGATATGTTGTTCAGATCATATATCTCTACATTTGATATGTTGTTCAGATCATATATCTCTACATTTGATATGTTGTTCAGATCATATATCTCTACATTTGATATGTTGTTCAGATCATATATCTCTACATTTGATATGTTGTTCAGATCATATATCTCTACATTTGATATGTTGTTCAGATCATATATCTCTACATTTGATATGTGATTCAGATCATATATCTCTACATTTGATATGTTGTTCAGATCATATATCTCTACATTTGATATGTTGTTCAGATCATATATCTCTACATTTGATATGTTGTTCAGATCATATATCTCTACATTTGATATGTTGTTCAGATCATATATCTCTACATTTGATATGTTGTTCAGATCATATATCTCTACATTGATATGTTGTTCAGATCATATATCTCTACATTTGATATGTTGTTCAGATCATATATCTCTACATTTGATATGTTGTCAGATCATATATCTCTACATTTGATATGTTGTTCAGATCATATATCTCTACATTTGATATGTTGTTCAGATCATATATCTCTACATTTGATATGTTGTTCTATTCATATATCTCTACATTTGATATGTTGTTCAGATCATATATCTCTACATTTGATATGTTGTTCAGATCATATATCTCTACTTTTGATAGTTGTTCAGATCATATATCTCTACATTTGATATGTTGTTCAGATCATATATCTCTACATTTGATATGTTGTTCAGATCATATATCTCTACATTTGATATGTTGTTCAGATCATATCTCTACATTTGATATGTTGTTCAGATCATATATCTCTACATTTGATATGTTGTTCAGATCATATATCTCTACATTTGATATGTTGTTCAGATCATCTACATTTGTGCCAAGTTTCAGATTTTATCTAATTTTTTCCCTTCATAACCCTAAAGTTCCTGGGCTAGGTGTATCGCCCTGTTCGGCTGGTGTCTACAGTTCCTGGGCTAGGTGTACCGCCCTGTTCGGCTGGTGTCTACAGTTCCTGGGCTAGGTGTACCGCCCTGTTCGGCTGGTGTCTACAGTTCCTGGGCTAGGTGTACCGCCCTGTTCGGCTGGTGTCTACAGTTCCTGGGCTAGGTGTACCGCCCTGTTCGGCTGGTGTCTACAGTTCCTGGGCTAGGTGTACCGCCCTGTTCGGCTGGTGTCTACAGTTCCTGGGCTAGGTGTACCGCCCTGTTCGGCTGGTGTCTACAGTTCCTGGGCTAGGTGTACCGCCCTGTTCGGCTGGTGTCTACAGTCTCGTAACAATTCTGGAGGTGGGATTACCGGTCCCAACCTGTGTGTGTGCGTGTGTTATGTGCATTTGTTTGTGTATGTATGTATGTATTTATGTACGTGTGTGTGTGTATGTGTGCTTTTGTGTGTGGTGAGAATGTGTATGTATGTATCTACCTCTGTTCATGTGTGTGTAACTGTAGCAGCAACTGGTGTATAATATAGTGGTATGACCTACTAAAGGCTGCAACCTCTGGAGTCTGAAGGCTATTGCTAGACTCAATGGGTTCACCTGCCTTTAGAGAGAGAGAGAGAGATATTATGTCCGTGTGTGTGTGTAACTGTGGATAATATTATAGTGTTATGACCTACTAAAGGCTAACTAAAGGAGCGAACGTCGTAAAATCTCATAACTATACCTTGGATTATTTCATCTGACGGTGAATTGCCATGGCTATCTATCTATCTATTTATTGCCTGACGCCGTGATTCCCGAAGGGATGGCCACGAACGAAACGCCCCCATGCACCTCTGTCCCCAGTTAGTCGACGCCCCTCCTCCCAACCAGCACCGCTTTCATCCATATACTTCTTCACTCCATCCTTCCATCTCTCTTCTGGTTTACATCTCCCTCTCTGTTCTTCCACCTCGCTCTTGTACACCCTCTTAGTCATTCTATCGCTTCCCATACGTAGCATATGGCCGAACCATCTCAAAGTGATCCTTTTCACACTTTCCAGCACACCTACCTTCACACCACACCTCCTTCTTACTTCCTCGTTCGTCTGTCTATCCCTAAATGTAACTCCGCACGCACTTCTCAAGTAACTCATTTCCACCCTTCTCAGAGTCGGGATTACCACACTATCATAAAAGGACTTCTTCACCTCCATACTGAACACCCTATTTCTTGTTACTGCTTTCAGCGTTCCTACAACCCTCTTCCCCTGTTGCACCCTCTCCTGCACTTCTTCAGCCATAGTCCCATCTTTACTAAACACACTGCCCAGATACTTAAATGAGCTAGCAATCTCCATAGCCTGACCGTTCAACTTCACCTCACACTCTGTGGCGTCACACTTTTCAAAGACAATAACCTTGCTCTTCCCCGCATTTACCTTCAGATTCCGTGTTTTGCACACTGTTCCAAACATACTTACCAGACCCTGCAACTCCCATTCATTATCGCTCATCAGAACTGTATCATTAGCAAACAGCAATACAGGTAGCTTCCACTCATTTCCCTCCCTTATCAGCAATACACCAACATCCACTGCTCTTCCTTGTATTTCTTTCATGACTCCATCCATATATACAGTAAACAAACACAGGGACATCACACACCCCTGTTTTCAACCCAACATTCAGATCAAAGAACTCGCTCTTCTCATTCTCTCCGCACGCTGCCGCCTTTGCACCCTCATACATGCTCTTCACTGCTTTCAGCAACTTGCCATCTACTTCATAATTATATTCTAAGTACTTTCCACAAACCTTCTCTATTCACTCTGTCATAGGCTTTCTCCAAGTCCATACAGGCAAAATACAGCTTTTGTTGTTTGTCCAGATATTTCTCCACAACACATTTCAGGGTAAAAATCTGATCAAACATATCCTCTTCCCTTCCAAAAACCGCCGTGCTCGTCACCTATCAATTTCTCTGTTGTCGCTCTCACTCTGTCAATCACTGCCCTACTGTACACCTTCCCTACTACGCTTAGAAGACATATTCCTTGTTGGTTACTACACACTCTGACCTCCTGATCCCCACCTCCTCCTCCACAACTTCTCTTCTTCTCCCTCCCATACCCCCTCCAACTATGTTTGCTGGCGCTTCATTCCTTACATTGTGCAATTCATTGAAGTACTCCCTCCATCTTTCAATTCTTTCTTGCTTTTTGAGTAGCACTCGCCCATTCTTATCTTTCACACCCTTACTGTTTCCCTTGCTACCTTCCCAAACTTCCTTGACTTCTTTCCAGAACAGTTTCTTACAGTCCCTCCATTTTACACTCGGATTCCTTCCAAATTCCTCATCTACTCTTCTCTTACTTTCCTTCACTACTCTCTTCCCCACTTTCTTTCTCTCCACGTACCTCGCTCGCTTCTGCCTCTTCAAATCTTCATTCCCTCTACTACCCAACCACTCTCCATACGCTTTCTTCTTGTGTTCCACAGCTATTTTTACCTCTTCTGTCCACCATGCTGTACACTTCACTCCCCTCCCTCTTCTCCTTAATCCACACACCTCCCCACATGCTGCACAGATCTCTTCCTTTAACACTTTGCTCATCTCCTCCACTTCCTCCAAACCTTCCAGGTCAAACCTACAGTCATCTTTCTACTGTTCTCCTGTACGCTTCCCTGATTTCCTCCTCCTGTAGCCTCTCCACCCTCCTCGCCGTTCCACCTTCCTCTCGCCTCCCTCCAGCTCTCCTCACCCACTTCTTTTGTATCCTAATTTTAGCTACTACTACATAATGATCCGACAGACCCCCTCCAATACACCTATACACCCTAGCATCCAGCACCGATTTCTTCATTCGTTCATCCACACATATATTATCAATCAGTGTCTGTCTTTCCAGTCTTGATTACTCACCTATTACCAAGATGTGTTTGCCGAAAAATTATGTAAATTATGATCACTTGGCATGAATATGACTCAGAGTCACAGTAGTTTCATATTTTCCATTAGTTATCGAAACTTGTGGTGCCAAGGAATTCAATTTACCGTCAGTTGGAATATAGCCAACTATGAGAGACATATTCACAATGCCGTGAATCCTTGAATGGAAAATTAAACCCACATGTTAGTATAATGTGTTTATTATGACACGACAAGTTTCGACTCTTCTCTGGAGTCCTCTACTATCACAATTTATCACTTATAACAACCATTATTATTATTGTTAGTATTATTTCATATGTTTTGTATTGTTTTGTTTTTTCTGATGTGTTGTGATGTCCCGGTTCAGGCTATGTATCGAGTCGACCACCCCCACATAACAACAAAACAAAGGCAAACTTGTGAAGGTGCCAGAGTATATGCATACATACAAACATTATTTCTATTAATATTGTTACTATTATTGTTATTACTATTATCATTAGTTGTATTATTGTATACTGTACAGTTGTTTGTCATCTGTGTACCTTCGCTCCCCCCCCCCCCCCCTGTCTACCCTCCATCTCCTTCCTATGCCCCTCCCATTCTCTCCCGAGCGGCCATACAAGCTCTCTTCACTCCTTCACCCCTCACACCTGAAGAGGACTCCAGAGAAGAGTCGAGACTTGTCGTGTCATAATAAACACATTATACTACCATGTGGGTTTAATTCTCCATAACCGACTATATGGGCCTAGCATAAGGGAGAAGGGGTTACAGAAATACCAAGCTTCCCCTGAAGGCACTTTTGGCCCTCAGTTCTGTGGGTGCCTGTAGGAACACACAATATAATCCTTTCTGTATTAGTAGGTCGTTTAAGGGGGTAGTGCTTGTTTTTTGGTCTATATTTATCTGTATTAACTGTATTTTTTAGTTTCCTCGTTAGAACCCCCATCAAGCTTAAAACAAAACACCCCCTAGACCCCATTTCAAGATATATGTGTACATTTGTCGCTAGACAAATTTCCAGGCCGAAGGCCGATTCCTTCTAAAATTACAGGCACTCTATCGCTCGCCAGGAAAAACCTGATACCTAAATGGCACGAAAGGTCTTAATAATGACAAAGGAAGGGGGCGAAAGGTCTCAAAATTGCCAAACTAATGGAATGAATGTCTTAAAATTTGAATATTTATATGCTAAACATGAGGGAGAAGGAGGTCCAGAAATAGGGAATGCCTCCCCCTTAAGCCCTTACAGTACCAGTGTCGTATTTTTAATTATATTCAGTTTAGGAATTTGTCTAACCATTAAAATGCTACAGTCTCTCTCAATCGTGTTAGCTACCCTATATCCTTCCTACGCTACATTCAAATTGTTTACATGTAGCTGAAATCAAATAAATAAGACGTTGCCGGTATAGAAGGAGTTACTGTTATTCCCGTACATCTGATATCAGTATATGCAGATTAGGAAGGGCATCTATCGATAATATATATAATAGCTACCAATATATCAATATATATAATAGCTACCAATATATCAATATATATAATAGCTACCAATATATCAATATATATAATAGCTACCAATATATCAATATATATAATAGCTACCAATATATCAATATATATAATAGCTACCAATATATCAATATATATAATAGCTACCAATATATCAATATATATAATAGCTACCAATATATCAATATATATAATAGCTACCAATATATCAATATATATAATAGCTACCAATATATCAATATATATAATAGCTACCAATATATCAATATATATAATAGCTACCAATATATCAATTAATCCTTGGTCCATGCCCCCTTTTTGTGCATAAACATCGCCTATTTATTGCCATACTTTAATGAAACAATGTGTCAGGATACCGGAATGATTGAAAAGACAACTATAAATTGAGAAATAGCAAAATAGATTGCATGTATGTTCACTTCCAAGGTGCCTCACTATAGGTAGCGCCAACGAACTTGACAACAAATCTCGATCCCTAACCTCATCGTAACTCAAAAAGACCTTGAGTAAACTGGCTGTAAATATCCACACCTCTTTCCTCGTGGACTCTTGCCAAATGATAGAAATGTTAGCCCCATTGCTTTCATTCGATTTGAGTTATAAGCAGTTAAGGGGCATGATAATTGTCAAGTTCGATAGCTCTACCTATAATAATGTCACCTTCCGGGCTCTAAAACAAGAAAGGCAAATCACAGCAAACCCTTCTCTGTATCCTCCTACTATCTCTATCCTCAGTTTCGAGCCGAAGGTAGATGTTGCGTCTATGTACACAACAGTCTTGTTTTCTCTCGTGTTCCCAACTTAGATTCTTCTGAATTCTCAAAACTCTGGCTAAAACTTTCTTGTCACTACTCCTAAACTAAATATTTATGTGCTGTTTATTTCTGCCCTAATTCTACTGACTATCCAAAATTCTTCGACTATCTAACTTCTAAAGTGGAACACATTCTAGCCATCTCTCCTTTTGCAGAAATCTCCATCTTAGGTGATTTCAATGTTCACCACCACCGATCGCTCTCCTCTGTTTCCACTGACCAACATGGTGAACAAGCCTACATCTGTTCTATCTTAACACCTTAAGAGCGGCCTAGGCGGTATATAATATGTAGCCACCAGCGGGGTGTTTTTACCCAAAATAGGGCTGTTTACGTGATCATTTTCATGCCTAAATAAGACCCAGAGCGTAAAACATGTATCTATCCCTGAAAGGGCATAAACAGAGCTTTCCAATGACACCACAACGATCCTTTTATGACCGCTAGTTTTCTTGCAACAACCGCGCAACACGAGTGCAAAAAGCATGTAATTCGGTACTTTCCCCATACAATTCAGTATGTAGCGAGTGAGAGAGGGAGGGAGGAGGTGGGATTCGTGTCAGTAGGTTCTCCGCGGTGGTCTGGAGCAGTCATACGCTCGCTACTCTCCTGCCACCACTTGTCTCTCTCTCTCAGCAACATTACGTGCTGAAATTGCCACACGACCTATGTCGCGCGCCGCCAGATAGTCCAGATTTATTATACTCGACTTATGTTGCGCGCCGATAGTTAGGGGTTAAACAACCTAGAGCATTTAGTTCATCAACCCACTCGTATCCCGGAATGCTTCGGAGATCAGCCCACTATTCTTGACTTATTTCTAACTTCTAACCCTTCTGGTTATACTGTAAATATTTTCTTCTCCTTTGGGCTTCTCCGACCATAAACTAAAAATTGTCATCTATTCTAATTCTCCAGTACACCTACCCGATCCTCCCAACCGGCGGCGCTTGTGGCACTTTGTCGCTGCCGACTCGGAAGCTCTTCAGCAGTACTTCTTTGATTTTCCAGGGAATTGCTTTTGCTTCCCGGGAACCCTCGGAGAGTGCTGAACGCATTACCTAGGTAATCCTCTCAGGCATGGAAGCATATATCCTATTTTCTTTGTCTCAGTCTAATAAAAACAAATCTTGGTTTACTCACGCTTGTTCTACTGCTGTCCGCAAAAAGGAGGAAGCATTCAAACGGTACCGACGCCATAAGACTCAAGAATCTCATTCTTCCTATGTTTCTGCCCGGAATCAAGCCAAATCTGTTCTTCGATTTGCCAAACACTCTTTCATTAATAATAAATGCACTGAACTATCCAACTCTAGCTCTTCCCAAGCTTCTAACCAAAAACCTCTCCAACAATTTGTCTTCCTCTTCTATCCCTACCTTTTTCCAATCTGATGGCAAAACCATTACTTCTTCCTCTGACAAAGCTGAACTTTTTGCTCAAACTTTTGCTAGAAACTCTCCCTCTCCACCCCCTCTCTCATACTTATGGCTAATATCCTAATCTCTTCTAAAGATGTATTTTCTACTCTCTCTGGGTTTAATACTAAGAAGGCGTACAATCCGGACAGTGTTCCTCCTGTTGTACTCAAAAAATGTGCTTCCGTGCCGATTCCCTACCTAGGCATACTCTTTCGTCTCTATCTCTCCTCTAACGTCTTCCCTTTTTGCTGGAAGTTTGCTCTCAATCAACCTGTCTCAAAGAAGGGTGACCGCTCTCAACCCTCCAACTATAGTCCAATTGCCTTCATCTCTTGTATCTCTAAAGCTTTTGAAACTATTCTTGCTTCCAAATTTCTTAAGCATTTCTCTTATCATAATCTACTCTCAGACCGCCAGTATGGCCTCCTTAATGGTTGCTCTACTGGTGATCTTCTTTCATATCTTACTAACTCTTGGTCATCCTCCTTTCGGGACTTCGGTAGACCTTTTCTATTGTGCTAGACATATCGAAGGATTTGATAGAGTCTGTCACAAATCTCTTATGTCTAAACTACCCTCCTTCGGTTTCTATCCATCTATATGTGCTTTTATCTCGAATTTCCTTTCCAGCTGTTCCTCAGCTGCGGTTGTGGACAGCTATCGTTCACTTCCTCAACCTATTAACTCCGGTGCTCCTCAGGGTTCTGCCGTATCTCCAATTATCTTTCTAATATTCATTAATGATCATCTCAACTCTACCTCCAATCCTATTCATTCATATTCTGATGACTCTACCTTACACTATTCAACTAGTTTTAAAGAACCACCCAACAAGCATGCACTCAAAAAATCCCACGAAGATGCCATAAAACATGAATTTTAAATACTGACCTATCAATTATTTCCATTTGTGGCAGAGAAAATCTTGTTACATTCAATGCATCCAACACCCAATTTATCCATTTATCTACCCGTAAAGAAGTCCCACAGGACTATCCCTTATACTTCAACAATACACAAATCAATCCTTCGTTTTCTTTCAGTATTCTAGGAATTTCTTTCTCTCCTGATCTCACTTAGAGAGACCATATTACCACCCTTTCTAAAACAGCTTGGGTATGCTCAACCTCCTCCGGGGGTTCTAAACCCCTGCACAGTTTCTTGTTCTGTACAGGGGCACAGTGCGTCCATGTATTGAGTATTTTCGCATGTGTGAAGACGATTCTCTCACAAAGCACTTCTTGACAAAGTAGAAAAGAAAGTCTTTCGTCTCATTAACCCACTGACTCTTTGCAATCTTAGCCGCAGTGTTTGTTGCATCTCTCTCGCTATTATACCGCTATTACAATAATCAATGTTCCTCAGAGCTCTCTCAGTGTATACCACCTCCTCTACGTAGAGTACGTAGCACCCGTCGTCCAACACAATCCCATCCCTACTTTGTGCAACTCTACAATCCATGAGTGAAACGATATTCTCAAACCATCTTCTATTCAACAACTGAGCTCTGGAACTCTCTCCCTGAATCCATATTCCCCTCATCCTATGACTTAAATTGCTTCAAACTTTGTGTGTCCAGGCATTTTTGGCTCAAACATTCCTTGATTTTGGCCCTGTCACTCTTTCAACTGGGGGAGGCACTCATTACAGGCAGCTCTGCCTTTTGTCTCCCTCATCCACATAGAAAAAAAAACATATACAAAATTAGTTTGGCAATTTTAACCCAAGGAGCCAGATCCTATGGTATCATCCACCATTGCCCTAGGCGAAGGGATGGCCATTTGGGCGACTATTCCACATCACAACGAAAACTACATCCACATATTGGAAATGTGCGTGCGCATCCAACCATATATTGATACAAAAAATATGTGTGTGTGTTTGTTGGAGGGATATACAGTATGGTAGCTAAACAAAATATGTGTGTGTGTTTGTTGGAGGGATATACAGTATGGTAGCTAAACAAAATATGTGTGTGTGTTTGTTGGAGGGATATACAGTATGGTAGCTAAACAAAATATGTGTGTGTGTTTGTTGGAGGTATATACAGTATGGTAGCTAAATAAAATAAAATAGAGAGTCTGTCTCCTTTTAATAGGTAGATGTGCTTCGTAAGCTGAATATAGTCGTCTAATAGTAGCTAGAATAAAGTATAAATGACGGCACCGGTACTGAATGGGTTACGTAGAACATTGTCTTATAATCCATAGCAATAACAACACCAGCAAGAATAATGTGATAACAACTAATAAACCTCATCAGCTAGCGAGAGACAGCCAAAATAATTTGTCTTAGACAGTGTTGCCAGCTATACCCTTATTTCAAGTAAGTGAGCAAAGACTCTGGAACATTACACTCTTAACTAGCAAATGGCTAGAGTAATCCAGCTAATATTTCTACCAGTTGGGAAGAGGTGTTGAAAATAACAGCCCATTTGTTCTAACCCTCTATGTACCAAGGGAGTGGCCACGAATAAACAAATTAATGAAACAATTAAGTGTGGTAATCCCATTGGTCCAAAAACCATGGTTTGGCAATAATAATAATTATTATTATTATAATAATAAAAATAATAATAATTATAATAATAAAAATAATAATAATAATCTATCTATCTATCTATTGCCTGACGCCGTGATCCCCGAAGGAGTGGCCACGAACGAACCGCCCCCATGCACCTCTGTCCCCAGTCAGTCGACGCCCCTCCCCCCAACCAGCACCGCCTTCGTTCATGTAGTTCCTCACTCCATCCTTCCACCTCATATTCGGTCTACCTCTCCCCCTCTGTCCCTCCACCTCGCTCTCGTACACCCTCTTAGTCATTCTCTCGCTTTCCATACGTTCCATATGGCCGAACCATCTCAAGTTGTTCCTTTTCACACTTTCCAGCACATCTACCTCCACACCACACCTCCTTCTTACTTCCTCATTAGTCTGTCTATCCCTCCATGTAACTCCGCACGCACTCCTTAAGTAATTCATTTCCACTGCTCTCACTCTTGGTCTGAGTCTCTCAACCAACGTCCATGCTTCGCTTCCGTAAGTCAGTGTCGGGATTACCACACTGTCATGCAAGGACTTCTTCACTTCCATACTGACCACCCTATTTCTTGTTACTGCTTTTAGCGTTCCTACAACCCTCTTCCCCTGTTGTACCCTCTCCCGCACCTCTTCATCCATAGTCCCATCTTTACTCAACACACTGCCCAGATACTTAAAAGAGTTGACGATCTCCATAGCCTGACCGTTCAGCTTCACCTCACACTCTGTGACTTCACCCCTTTCGAAGACCATAACCTTGCTCTTCCCCGTATTTACCTTCAAATTCCGTTTTTCGCACACTGTTCCAAACTCATTTACCAGACCCTGCAACTCCCATTCATTATCACTCATCAGAACTGTATCATCCGCAAACAGCAGTATAGGTAGCTTCCACTCAATTCCCTCCCTTTTCAGCGATACACCAACATTCACTGCTCTTGATAGTATTTCTTTCATGACTCCATCCATATATACAGTAAACAACCACGGGGATAATAATAATGATTATTAATATTATTAGTAGCAATAATAGTATATTAAATGTTGCACATAAAGAATGGCAACCCGAAGATATTACAAAACACATGTTTTCGGCAAATTGCAGTGTCTATAATTTTTAGGAACGTTTGTATTTGCATCAACAAAGCTGAAAGTAGATTGTATTACGTACCGGTACAAATGGATTCCATAGTCTCTAGCCCACTCATATCAATTAGGGGGCCCTTTATGTTTATGATTGTATTACGTACCGGTACAAATGGATTCCATAGTCTCTAGCCCACTCATAACAATTAGGGGGCCCTTTATGTTTATTGTATTACGTACCGGTACAAATGGATTCCATAGTCTCTAGCCCACTCATATCAATTAGGGGGCCCTTTATGTTTATGATTGTATTACGTACCGGTACAAATGGATTCCATAGTCTCTAGCCCACTCATAACAATTAGGGGGCCCTTTATGTTTATTGTATTACGTACCGGTACAAATGGATTCCATAGTCTCTAGCCCACTCATAACAATTAGGGAGCCCTTTATGTTTATTTATGCAATTATGATAATATGGATTGATTTCTGAATAGAACTTACTTTATAATAAATAGAAAATATATTTTTGTGGTTGATGTATAGGAAAATATATACATAAAAACGTTTCCAGAGATATACTGTACTTCCATAAATATAAATAGGTGAAGTAGACGGATATTATTATTGAGTGGGCAAGAGACTACGGCATCCAAGTTTACCTTATTACTTTAACCGTTGTTATTAAATACTGACACACCAGACATATCACAGGGATTTACCGTGACAAGAAGTGGTCGGCTGCCGTCATAAAGTTCATAAAGCCTGACTCAGCACTGGTTGGTCCGGCGAGGCTCACAATCTATTAAACAAAAATCCTGAGTGGCAGCTTCGGAACATAACCTTACAGTAGGGCCAAAGTTAAGGAGCTAATGAGCAATATCTCAGGGGAGGCACTTCCTAAATTTGTGTCCAGCCATCGATCGGTACATATACAGAGGCTATATTGGTACATGTATTGTGGTTATAAATGTGACTATATCGGTACATGTACTGCGGTTATATCGGGACATATACTGTCGCTATATCGGTACACATACTGTGGCTATATTGGAACATATACTATGGCTATATTGGTACACATACTGAGGCTATATCGGTACATATACTGTGGCTATATCGGTACACAAACTGTGGCTATATTGGTACATATATTGTGACTATATGTGTCGCTTTATTGATAGATATACTGTGGCTATATATGTGGCTATATCATAACATATAATGTGGCTATATCGGTATATATACTGTAGCTATACAGTATATGTGGCTATATCATAACATATACTGTGGCTATATCGGTATATACTGTAGCTATACAGTATATGTGGCTATATCATAACATATACTGTGGCTATATCGGTATATATACTGTAGCTATACAGTATATGTGGCTATATCATAACATATACTGTGGCTATATCGGTATATATACTGTAGCTATACAGTATATGTGGCTATAGCATAACATATACTGTGGCTATATCGGTATATATACTGTAGCTATACATAATATGTGGCTATATCAGTACATAAACTGTCGCTATATCGGTACATATACTGTACTGTGGCTATATCGGTATATATACTGTAGCTATACAGTATATGTGGCTATATCAGTACATAAACTGTCGCTATATCGGTACATATACTGTACTGTGGCTATATCGGTATATATACTGTAGCTATACAGTATATGTGGCTATATCAGTACATAAACTGTCGCTATATCGGTACATATACTGTACTGTGGCTATATCGGTATATATACTGTAGCTATACAGTATATGTGGCTATATCAGTACATAAACTGTCGCTATATCGGTACATACTGTACTGTGGCTATATCGGTATATATACTGTAGCTATACAGTATATGTGGCTATATCAGTACATAAACTGTCGCTATATCGGTACATATACTGTACTGTGGCTATATCGGTATATATACTGTAGCTATACAGTATATGTGGCTATATCAGTACATAAACTGTCGCTATATCGGTACATATACTGTACTGTGGCTATATCGGTATATATACTGTAGCTATACAGTATATGTGGCTATATCAGTACATAAACTGTCGCTATATCGGTACATATACTGTACTGTGGCTATATCGGTATATATACTGTAGCTATACAGTATATGTGACTATATCAGTACATAAACTGTCGCTATATCGGTACATATACTGTACTGTGGCTATATCAGTACATGTGCTGTGGCTGTACTAGTACATATTATGTGGCTATATCAGTAAATATACTGTGGCTATATCGATACATAATTATACTGTGGTTATGTAAGTACATATACTATGGCTATGTATGTGGCTATATCGGTACATATTTATGTTGTCTATGGATATGAATGAGACAAAAGGCAAAACTGCCTATAACAAGTGTCTACCCCAAAGTTAAAAGACTGCCAGAGAGCCTGATTAAAGTTACTTTGGAAATTGTTTGCATAATGGAAAGAAGATTGTTGTGCTTGTTAAGTGGTTCACTGTCTTATATGCTCTGTCTATTGACCGATCTGTCAGTGGTATTTACTTTTATTATCTAGCAATCATTTGGAAGTCTACAGTTACTCATCGTTTTCGCTATCGCTCAGATGGTGCATGTTTTATGTTTATCAATCATCTCGATGTAAGCATCGCTGCAGTGTTTTCCATTTATATATTAACGTACTTTCGGTCTAGTTTTATCGATCTATTAGAGTACTTATTTGTGGACTTATTAAATTTCTGGCACATTATCTTATGATATTCTCCAAATGCATAAGTAACAACCTCTTAGAATATCGTTGTAAGTTTATGCATATAAGTTTGCATTTCGCTCCAAATTAACGCTTAAAACATTGAGTATAGCTTGTCTATTTCCTCATTTGTGAGACCAAACTTTACAATATTCAAGATATTGGGATTTAATTAATCACATACTTTAGGGACCGATAAAAGGAGTATGGTTATACTTACAGATAAGCCCACCCTCTGTGATCACATACTTTAGGGACCGATAAAAGGAGTATGGTTATACTTACAGATAAGCCCACCCTCTGTGATCACATACTTTAGGGACCGATAAATGGAGTATGGTTATACTTACAGATAAGCCCACCCTCTGTGATCACATACTTTAGGGACCGATAAAAGGAGTATGGTTATACTTACAGATAAGCCCACCCTCTGTGATCAACTTTGTTTCATCAGGTTGTTGGTTTCACACAAAGTATAACTGCTTGAGGTTGTCTACTAACATGCTTTACCTAGCTCCACCTAATTAACAAAAACAAGTCCTATGACATGATATGGACACCTGTATCTACATCATGCAAGTGTATATAATGCTAGAGAAATTCGGAAAATAATACAAAAAATGCCTCAAATGTATAGTGAATAAGCAGATATTATGTGTAATTCGTCTTATACTCAACATTATTAATATAAGTATATTTGACTCTAATATTACCAGTAGTGTTGACTATGTTAATGGGCAAAACGTTTTATATAACGATTGTGAAGATATAGTTTGTTAAAACAAAATATCAATAAGAAAGGTAGCGTATCTAATTACTGATTATTCACACCCACCCACCCGATATACATACATCCAAACGAATGGTTGGCGGGGGGGGGGGGGGGGGGATAGCCAATTATTTGTTTGGGTTGAATGGATCCATTGCAAGGATAGGAACGGGGAGGGGCTTCTATGCCAGGTTTGCTTGATAGGAGTATAGTTTATATTCTCTACTCTGTAATCTATAATAGTAAATGTTATATCGACCCATCTTGCCACTTTATGCTGGCTATTACTATACTATGAACAAGTTTACTGAGGATGTGTGAAAGTAGAAGGGTTACATAAACTTATTGGACTAGTCTGATTAATAGAAAGCCTCTATAAACAATATATAATCATTAAATATTAACAATAAGTAAAAGCAAAAAGCGTGCTCATACAGATCAAAGTCACCAAAATAATGACACGATTGACTGATTAAGGAGACATTTGTATATATTTGTTCATGTATATATATATATATATATATATATATATATATATATATATATATATTGTGACGCTTCTGCATAGTAACCACGTGCGGGCATGCGCGCGCGTCGGCTGCCCAGCCGTTTAGAAACCGGCTGGTGGTAGCCGGCCGGCAGGCTTTCCCTTAGTATATATCCTACGACAATGTAACTAATGTCTGGGATATTCTTATGTTGTTTCACAGCTTGAAGCTGCCCTTATTCTTAACCAACGCATCTTAGTATATTTTATTCTCGATAGTTGATTGTTTCATTATAATATATAAGATGTAAGTCTAGTGAGAGCGGGAAGAGACGAGCGGGAGAGAGAGACCGGCTTGGGACGTTGCTTCGCGTGGAGAGTCCAGCTTGGGACGAGCCTGAAGCGCTGCCACATGCATTTGATTGCAACGTTAGGCTTAGTTTCGACTCACGCACGGGGTAGAGGATTTTGACCAGGCAACCATGTTGAGTGTTGCCAAGCCTGGGATGTATTCTGCAGGCCTAGAGGGGGGGTCCAGACAGCTTCAAGACTCAGACCTCACCTTATTGTCGTACCCTTCGGACCCCCTTGATATCTATCCCTCTCAACTCCACTTAGAAACGTTCTCTCTTACTTTGTATACCTTCTTTCCACTACTTCACCAATCTATTTAATTATCCCATCCCCTTGATAGACCTTATATCTATTATTGTATTAACGACGAGCTCTCAGATAACTAGATAGGATTTTGGGCCTTCATGCAGGGATGTAATTGTTAATGAGACCTAGGAAGCTTTTTTGTTGTCTCATATTTGGTGGTTTCATGCTTGCTAGTGTGTTCTTGTGTCAGGTTAGCAGGGGCTAGACCGGAGGGGAGGCTTTTTGCGATCCTTTAAGTAAAGTCTGCTGGTGCGAGTCCCGTGGACCTGCACGACTTTACTAGGATACCCGTGGGAGTCTGGGGGCATTCTGTGTCCCTGTGTGTCTAGCGTTGTGTTGTGTGAGGGCCATTGCCTAGTCCACTCAGCACTGCGCTAGCACGTCTTGCTTTTGTTTTAGGGTCGCCAGGAGAGAGTCAGATACTTGCGATCTGAGTCTCTCAAGAGAGCACCCTTTCAATTAGAGTAATTTGGCGCACAGACCTGGGAACGTCCATAGGCTAGAGCAGGTGGCTCAGCCCGGGTATCCGAAGCCTATATCCTTCCGGCTATACCTCTGCCGCTCTTTCTATTGGACTAGGTATGCGGCAACAAGCAACAACGGAAAACGCTAGATCCAACCCTTATCTATAAACCCAGGCAACAAACCACCCTAAACCGTCAAGAGTCCTGCCTGGACAACAAGGTATCCTATGACTCGGTTACAGAGTGCACGCACTATAGACTGCTGATAGTCAAGCAGGCTATATAAAAGATCACACAATTAAGTTGACTTAAAGCTTCAAGGAAAAGATAGATAACGGAATTAAATTGCAGAAACAATTTAATAACAAACTAGAAGAAAGTACATTTAACGTTACGTTAATTAATACAACTAATCACCCCTGGGTGAAAGAAGGTGAAAGCAAACAGTCCTCAAAACATCGTACAGGTAGACAAGATGCGGGTTTCTAAACTGCATGCGGCTACTGTAGGATCTGATGCTTAGCAAAGAAAGTACGTTACGGATTTAGAGAACTCTTAACTCATAAGCAGGAATAAATACTAGTGATAGGACATACAGTGTATAATGGCATAGGTATAATTAAATAAAGGCAGCAACTCGCAACATAACCACATACAGGTGTGCTTCTCACTCTTAGTCAGGCAAGCCTGCTCGGACAGAGTCTCTAAGCCACACCCTGACTCACAATGCTCACAATAACGGTAAACTGTGGCACAATAACAAGCATACAGAGATAATAAACCCCTAGCTGTTAATCTGCCAGGTGGCAGAGGTCTAGCCGGAAGGATATAGGCTTCGGATACCCGGGCTGAGCCACCTGCTCTAGCCTAGGGACGTTCCCAGGTCTGTGCGCCAAATTACTCTAATTGAAAGGGTGCTCTCTTGAGAGACTCAGATCGCAAGTATCTGACTCTCTCCTGGCGACCCTAAAACAAAAGCAAGACGTGCTAGCGCAGTGCTGAGTGGACTAGGCAATGGCCCTCACACAACACAACGCTAGACACACAGGGACACAGACAAGAAAATGCCCCCAGACTCCCACGGGTATTCTAGTAAATTCGTGCGGGTCCACGGGACTCGCACCAGCAGACTTTACTTAAAGGATCGCAAAAAGCCTCCCCTCCGGTCTAGCCCCTGCTAACCTGACACAAGAACACACTAGCAAGCATGAAACCACCAAATATGAGACAACAAAAAAGCTTCCTAGGTCTCATTAACAATTACATCCCTGCATGAAGGCCCAATATCCTATCTAGTTATCTGAGAGCTCATCGTTAATACAATAATAGATATAAGGTCTATCAAGGGGATGTGATAATTAAATAGATTGGTGAAGTAGTGGAAAGAAGGTATACAAAGTAAGAGAGAACGTTTCTAAGTGAGGTTGAGAGGGATAGATATCAAGGGGGTCCGAAGGGTACGACAATAAGGTGAGCTCTGAGTCTTGAAGCTGTCTGGACCCCCCCTCTAGGCCTGCAGAATACATCCCAGGCTTGGCAACACTCAACACGGTGCGTGAGTCGAAATTAAGCCTAACGTTGCAATCAAATGCATGTGGCAGCGCTTCAGGCTCGTCCCAAGCTGGACTCTCCGCGCGAAGCAACGTCCCAAGCCGGTCTCTCTCTCCCGCTCGTCTCTTCCCGCTCTCACTAGACTTACATCTTATATATTATAATTGAAACAATCAACTATCGAGAATAAAATATACTAAGATGCGTTGGTTAAGAATAAGGGCAGCTTCAAGCTGTGAAACAACATAAGAATATCCCAGACATTAGTTACATTGTCGTAGGATATATACTAAGGGAAAGCCTACCGGCCGGCTACCACCAGCCGGTTTCTAAACGGCTGGGCAGCCGACGAGCGCGCATGCCCGCACGTGGTTTCTATGCAGAAGCGTCACACCTCCCCCAAGATATAAGACCCTTGACTAAGTTCTTCATATCTAACAGAAAGCTTCTCATAGTACCACACACTGTTGCGACACAAGGCACTATATATAAAAAAATAAAATAAAGATTGTTGCGCTCCACCGAGCAAGTTCAACTAACTCAGCGACAATAAGCGAAAACATTCAACTTAAATACTGCTACAACATCTTATACAAAATTCTACACGTTATAAAAAATACAGAGTTTTTATAAGGTTTTTTGCTTTTTTTTTTTTTTTCGGCTGAACTACAGTGACAGCCTATTTTCCTCCACACTCAACCCTCAATCCTGTGGCAGTCTAACCAACATCATCCACCCTTGATAGACAATCCGCTATCACGTTATCAGAACCGGTAATATGGCGTATGTCCAGATTATATTCCTGAAGCATGAGTGACCACCTGGTCAGCCTCATATGCCGGTTATGAAACTGATTCAAGAATTTCAGAGGGTGATGATCGGTATAAACCACTACAACTGGTCCGAAAGCAGGAACATATACATCGAAGTGCCTGAGCGCCTGCACTATCGCCAGGAGTTCTTTTTCAATTACAGAGTAATTCCTTTGTGCACTATTGAATTTTTTACTGTAAAAACTCACTGGATGTTCGATACCTTCATCATCTGTCTGTAACAAGACAGCCCCAGCCCCTACGCCACTGGCATCAGTCGCCAGCTGAAAAGGTTTGCTGAAGTCCGGGGCCCTGAGTATGGGGTGGGTACATAACAGGTGTTTCACCAAGGAAAACGCCTCTGCACACTCAGGAACCCACCGGAACTTCTTGTCCTTAGATAATAAGTCAGTTAAAGGTGCAAGTACAGTCGAATAGCCTTTGATGAAGCGACGATAATAGCCTATCATACATAGAAACCGCATGATTTGTTTCTTAGTCGTAGGCTGGGGAAACTGATCGATGGCTTTGATCTTTGTCTGTGGAGGGCACACCTGAAAACTGTGGCTTTGACAAAATCGCACTTACCCAGGTTTACCACCAAACCTGCTTCATTCAGTTTATTAAAAAGCTGTCCGATGTGAGCACAGTGACTGTTAAAATTATCGTCGTATATTATGACATCATCTAGGTACACCATATAGTTGGGAATGTCGGCTACAATGTCGTTCATTAATTTCTGAAACGTTGCAGGGGCATTTTTCAGCCCGTATGGCATAACATGGCAACGATATGTGGCACCGTCCACCACAAACCCACACACCTCTCGCGCTCGCTCAGACAAGGGCACTTGCCAATAACCCTTAACAAGGTCTATCTTAATGAGGAACTTGGCTTTTCCTATCTTATCCACACTGTCGTCCACGCAAGGGAGAGGGTAGGCATTTGTGGGGGTTAAACCATTCAACCTGCGGAAATCTATACAAAACCGCACCTTGCCATCTGGTTTGGGCTGCAGTTTGACTGGGGAAGTCCACCTTACTGCACTCTCAGAAATCAGCCCACGTTTCAGCATATAATCCAGCTCTTCCCTAAGTGCTGGTAATTTAATAGGGGGAACACGGTATGGCACTGATTTAAAGGGCGGGTGGTCCCCAACATCGACATCGTGCACCGCTTGAGTAGTGAGGCCAGGATGCTCCGCGAAAACAGCTGGGTTTGAATCAAACAAGTGCTGCACAGCTACACGCTGTTGCTCAGGCAGGTGCAATATCAACTCGTGAGCCACTTGTCTAGAATTCCCCGCCCACTGATCCGCGGAAACATGACAATCCCAATTATCCTCCCCCGCAGCTTGACTGTCCCTCCCTCCTTCTCCACCATGACCGCTGCAGATCAACACCGGGACAGTGAGAGGCTCGGAGGGGCGCCCCACATACTCTTTCATCAGATTTACATGGCAAAGTTTGTTCTTTTTCTTACGATCAGGAGTAGCTACTAAATAGTCTAGATCAGAAACCTTCCTTACAACCCGATACGGACCAGAATACTTGGCAGACAAGGGTTTGTCCCACCAGAGGCAGTAGTATCAGTACCTCCTGATCTACTTCAAACTCCCTCAGCTTCACCTTCTGGTCGTATCTGTCCTTCATCTGAGCTTGTGAACTCTTAAGGTTCCGACCTGCTACCTCCAGGCTCTTTAGCATTCTCTCACGGCTTTCAACAACATACTTTAGAAGCGAGCATGGCTTTGTGACTCCCTCCCAGATCTCCTTGACTATGTGGAGGGGCCCCCTGACCCTGTGTCCAAAAACCAACTCGTTCGGGCTAAATCCCAAGCTCTCCCCAGGTACTTCTCTCGCAGCAAATAAAACGTATGGGAGACCTAGATCCCAGTCCTTCCCATTTTCCATGCAATAACACCGCAACATACTCTTGAGGGTCGAGTGCCACCTTTCCAAAACTCACTGACTCTCGGGATGGTAGGCAGATGACACCACAGACACTATCCCATGTTGCTGCATGGTCTGCTTAAACAGAGCAGAAGTAAAATTGGAACCCTGATCAGACTGGATCTCCTGAGGGTAGCCATAACGAGAGAAATAGACAAGTAGGTTTTTGACAACAGTCTTAGCCATCCCGTTGCGCATGGGGTAAGCATCTGGATACCGTGTTGCTACATCCATTACAGTTAGTAAAAATTTATTGCCGGCACTAGTGGGGGGCAATGGGCCAACCATATCGATAACTACTTTGCTGAAGGGCGTCCCAATGACAGGGATGGGTTGTAACGGGGCTCTCGGGATGACCTGATTGGGTTTCCCAACCACTTGACAAGTGTGACACTGTGACACCCATGACACGACACTCGCCTTTAACCCAGGCCACCAGAAAAGCTTGCTCAGAGCTGCCTCCGTCTTACGTGCCCCCAGGTGCCCTGCCAAAGGCACATCATGAGCTAATCTCAATAAGCTCTCACGGCCCACCCTCGGTACTACTAACTGGTCCACTAATCCTAACCCGCCATCCCACTTTTTCTTGGGATCCTAATGTCTCCGATACAAGATCCCCTCGGACAAGAAAAAATCACCAGGCTGCGCATCCCCATCACTCTCCAGTTCGACAGCACCATTACCACTCGCCCTGACTTCAGGATCTTCCAGCTGCAAGGAACATATATCAGCAGGTGCGAGATTATCCAGGTTCATCTTAAATCATTTATTTCCACCTCCAATGTCCCGCTGAGCCATCCTTTCCTCACGCTGCGCATAACGATGCTGTCGCAGAGTCTCTTCCTGCCCTGCACCTGCACTAGCGGTGACAGGCCCCGGGGCCTCTCCAGACTCTAACATAGGTGCCAATAATGAGTCACCAAGAAACACTGCCGGCTCAAAACTCTCCAATTGACCAACACTTCCCGTTTTCTTGTGACCTTTCCTCCGCGGTTTGATAGACTGAGGTGCTGGCTGCAAGGCTCCGGATGTCTGAGAACGCGTCACAACACACGCCATGGTTTGTACGCTACACTTCTCAACCCACTCCTGTTCCTCCCTACTAACGTCGGCCGCCTTCTCAGCAACGACCAAGGGTGAAACCTTAGAAGCAGGCACCGCAAAGTCGTTGCCGAGGAGAAGTCGACGCCCCCAACAGACAAGTTCTCTACAATTCCTACATCCAGCTCCTTCGCCACACCACCCACCTCCAGCTCCATCCGCACCAGCAGGTAGGACTTCGTAGCATTGATCCCCTGAACTACCACCACCCGAGCAGCGTTAATCGGTCTACCAGTAAAGTTCTTTAACAAGGTCTGAGAAGCCCACGTATCACGCAATAGCTTAACTCCTCACCTTTCGCCAGCCCACCTCACAAAACCATGCCCTCTATGACCTCCAAAGACGTCGCGGACAGGGTTCGAGCCTTCCGGACTCTTGAACACAGACTGTGTCCCACCCTCTGACGAACTACCCTTGGCAAACTAAGAAGATATAGGCGACACCCCTATGCTGCGGGCCAATGACACAACCTTGTTTGGTGGCTTGTTCGGACAAGCATTTGCAAAGTGACCCTCCTTGTGACATGCGAAGCACTCTTTACTCTTTGGTTTCCCTTGGGAGTGGGAGGTACCATTAGACTTCTTATACGGGACGGTATTTGGTTTATGTTCAGTTTTATTGTCAGTGCTAGATGGTTTTGTGTATTTATGTGTATCAAAATTCTTGGGAGGGGGAGGGGTACGATCCTTTGCACCCGACTCACTCCTAGCTGCTGCTCCGCACCCTCGAATTAATGACAGTCGGAGGTCAGCCATTTCTGCTGCCTCCTGGAGAGTTCTAGGATTTTTTTCCTTTATATTTAATGTTAAGTCCCCGCCTGTGCACTTAAAGAACTGCTCCAAGAGAACCAGCTCACTCAACTCCTCAAAAGTAGCTGCCCTCTCAGAATGCAGCCAATGTCGTAGTGCATCAGACAAGTCCCGGGCGTGTTCTAGGAAGGTACTATCCTTGCCCTTAGTAACACCCCGAAACTTCAAGCGGTAAGTTTCTGGTTGTAACTCATAGGCCTGTAGCACAGCCTTCTTTAGCTCATCATAAACTACACAGGACTCTAAAGGTAGTGCATCATACGCTTTTAGCCCCTTTCCTAGGAGTCTTGATGAAACTAATGCTGCCCACTTTTCCTGAGGCCACTGGTGCTCCTGACACTTCTTCTCAAATCGCATAAAAAACTCAGCCACACATAATTCATCGAACACAGGAACTAGTTTAAGCAGGTGCGACAATGATTGGTCCCGATGTCTGTTACCTCCCCCAATATTTCGCCCTGTTACCTCCACTCAAGATCTCTCCAGCTCCCTGTCAGCCCGATACCTAGTAGACTCTGCCTGCAGTTCAGCCTTTCGTATAGCTGTTCTCTCTGAAGCCTCAGCATGCACACTAGCCTGTCTCTCGGCAGCCTCAACCTGAGCTCTAGCGGCCTCAACCTTGGCCATCTCAAGCCGAAACAACAAATCTGGAGTCAACCCTTGAGGAGGGGAAGGTGCATTTAATGAAGAGGGTCCCTGTGATTGAATTCCACGCTGCCATTGACCATCAACTTGGGGGTATGTACTAAATTCAGGCACCCTGACGTTTGATATGGGGGTAGAGTGGAGGGGGGGCTGGGGTCCGGGGCCCCCAGTCACCTCTCCACCCAGGTCTCTCCCTTCTAAACCCAATATCAAAGTCCTCAGCTAATCTTTCCTCATGCCACTTGAACCCTGGTGACCCTGAAGACCTGCCACACACTTTAAGCCATACTTATTCAGCTTCAACACCCTGGCAGCGGTAAGGGGCACCTCTAAAAATCTTCTAGCACCCTCCTCGCTATCGACTAGCCACTCCACAGGTCTTTCTCCCTCCGAGCCCGTATCGTGACCTGACCCATCACTGTGTTCTAATGTATTAGACATGTTTGTGTACTGCAGTAATTATCACGGTTATAGAATGTGCCTTATCTCCTATGCAAGTATGTATATACTAATGTTATTTAAAGTCTTTAATGTGTTATATTGGTTGCTCCAAAAAAAAACTCTATGTCCACTGTATTCCTCTAATCATAAGGAATCTCAAAACGAAATGACCACTATATTCCTCTGTTCAGTAAATCCTATGCAAGGTCGCCATTTGTTACGTCCTGGGATATATAAGCACTACCTGGCAGATTAACAGCTAGGGGTTTATTATTTCTGTATGCTTGTTATTGTGCCGCAGTTTACCGTTTTTGTGAGCATTGTGAGTCAGGGTGTGGCTTAGAGACTCTGTCCGAGCAGGCTTGCATGACTAAGAGTGAGAAGCACACCTGTATGTGGTTATGTTGCGAGTTGCTGCCTTTATTTAATTATACCTATGCCATTATACACTGTATGTCCTATCACTAGTATTTATTCCTGCTTATGAGTTAAGAGTTCTCTAAATCCGTAACTTACTTTCTTTGCTAAGCATCAGATCCTACAGTAGCCGCATGCAGTTTAGAAACCCGCATCTTGTCTACCTGTACGATGTTTTGAGGACTGTTTGCTTTCGCCTTCTTTCACGCAGGGGTGATTAGTTGTATTAATTAACGTAACGTTAAATGTACTTTCTTCTAGTTTGTTATTAAATTGTTTCTGCAATTTAATTCCGTTATCTATCTTTTCCTTGAAGCTTTAACACCTTACGAGCGGCCTATGCGGTTTATTTATATGTACCGCCCAGCGGGGTGTTTTTAGCCAAAATAGGGCTGTTTACGTGATCATTTTCATGCCTAAATAAGACCCAGAACGTAAAACAAGTACCTATCCCTGAAAGGGCATAAACAGAGCTTTCGAATGACACCATAACGATCCTTTTATGATGGCTAGTTTTCTTGCAATAACCGTGCAACGCGAGTGCAAAAGCATGTAATTCGGTACTTTCCCATATAATTCAGTATGTAGCGAGTGAGAGAGGGAGGAGGGAGCTGAGATTCGTGTCAGTAGGTTCGCCGCGGTGGTCTGGAGCAGTCATATGCTCGCTAGTCTCCTGCCACCACTTGTCTCTCTCTCTCAGCAACATTACGTGCTGAAATTGCCACTCGAGTTATGTCGAGCGCCGCCACATAGTCCAGCTTTATTTAACTCGACTTATGTGGTGAGCCGCTAATTAAGGGTTAAGTCAACTTAATTGTGTGATCTTTTATATAGCCTGCTTGACTATCAGCAGTGTATAGTGCGTGCACTCTGTAACCGAGTCATAGGATACCTTGTTGTCCAGGCAGGACTCTTGACGGTTTAGGGTGGTTTGTTGCCTTGGTTTATAGATAAGGGTTGGATCTAGCGTTTTCCGTGTTGCTTGTTGCCGCATACCTAGTCCAATAGAAAGAGCCCAGTGTTTATATATCCCAGGACGTAACCAATGGCTGACAGGGAGCTGGAGAGATCTCGAGTGGAGGTAACAGGGCGAAATATTGGGGGAGGTAACAGACATCGGGACCAATCATTGTCGCACCTGCTTAAACTAGTTCCTGTGTTCGATGAATTATGTGTGGCTGAGTTTTTATGCGATTTGAGAAGAAGTGTCAGGAACACCAGTGGCCTCAGGAAAAGTGGGCAGCATTAGTTTCATCAAGACTCCTAGGAAAGGGGCTAAAAGCGCATGATGCACTACCTTTAGAGTCCTGTGTAGTTTATGATGAGCTAAAGAAGGCTGTGCTACGGGCCTATGAGTTACAACCAGAAACTTACCGCTTGAAGTTTCGGGGTGTTACTAAGGGCAAGGATAGTACCTTCCTAGAACACGCCCGGGACTTGTCTGATGCACTACGACATTGGCTGCGTTCTGAGAGGGCAGCTACTTTTGAGGAGTTGAGTGAGCTGGTTCTCTTGGACCAGTTCTTTAAGTGCACAGGCAGGGACTTAACATTAAATATAAAGGAAAAAAATCCTAGAACTCTCCAGGAGGCAGCAGAAATGGCTGACCTCCGAATGTCATTAATTCGAGGGTGCAGAGCAGCAGCTAGGAGTGAGTCGGGTGCAAAGGATCGTACCCCTCCCCCTCCCAAGAATTTTGATACACATAAATACACAAAACCATCTAGCACTGACAATAAAACTGAACATAAACCAAATACCGTTCCGTATAAGAAGTCTAATTGTACCTCCCACTCCCAAGGGAAACCAAAGAGTAAAGAGTGCTTCGCATGTCACAAGGAGGGTCACTTTGCAAATGCTTGTCCGAACAAGCCACCAAACAAGGTTGTGTCATTGGCCCGCAGCATAGGGGTGTCGCCTATATCTTCTGAGTTTGCCAAGGGTAGTTCGTCAGAGGGTGGGACACAGCCTGTGTTCAAGAGTCCGGAAGGCTCGAACCCTGTCCGCGACGTCTTTGGAGGTCATAGAGCGCATGGTTTTGTGAGGTGGGCTGGCGAAAGGCGAGGAGTTAAGCTATTGCGTGATACGGGGGCTTCTCAGACCTTGTTAAAGAACTTTACTGGTAGACCGATTAACTCTGCTCGGGTGGTGGTAGTTCAGGGGATCAATGCTACGAAGTCCTACCCGCTGGTGCGGATGGAGCTGGAGGTGGGTGGTGTGGCGAAGGAGCTGGATGTAGGAATTGTAGAGAACTTGTCTGTTGGGGGCGTCGACCTCCTCCTCGGCAACGACTTTGCGGTGCCTGCTTCTAAGGTTTCACCCTTGGTCGTTGCCGAGAAGGCGGCCGACGTTAGTAGGGAGGAGCAGGAGTGGGTTGAGAAGTGTAGCGTACAAACCATGGCATGTGTTGTGATGCGTTCTCAGACATCCGGAGCCTTGCAGCCACCACCTCAGTCTATCAAACCGCGGAGGAAAGGTCACAAGAAAACGGGAAGTGTTGGTCAATCGGAGAGTTTTGAGCCGGCAGCGTTTCTTGGTGACTCATTATTGGCACCTATGTTAGAGTCTGGAGAGGCCCCGGGGCCTGTCACCGCTAGTGCAGGTGCAGGGCAGGAAGAGACTCTGCGACAGCATCGTTATGCGCAGCGTGAGGAAAGGATGGCTCAGCGGGACATTGGAGGTGGAAATAAATTATTTAAGATGAACCTGGATAATCTCGCACCTGCTGATATATGTTCCTTGCAGCTGGAAGATCCTGAAGTCAGGGCGTGTGGTAATGGTGCTGTCGAACTGGAGAGCGATGGGGATGCGCAGCCTGGTGATTTTTTCTTGTCCGAGGGGATCTTGTATCGGAGACATCAGGATCCCAAGAAAAAGTGGGATGGTGGGTTAGGATTAGTGGACCAGTTAATAGTACCGAGGGTGGGCCGTGAGAGCTTATTGAGATTAGCTCATGATGTGCCTTTGGCAGGGCACCTGGGGGCACGTAAGACGGAGGCAGCTCTGAGCAAGCTTTTCTGGTGGCCTGGGTTAAAGGCGAGTGTCGTGTCATGGGTGTCACAGTGTCACACTTGTCAAGTGGTTGGGAAACCCAATCAGATCATCCCGAGAGCCCCGTTACAACCCCTCCCTGTCATTGGGACGCCCTTCAGCAAAGTAGTTATCGATATGGATGGCCCATTGCCCCCACTAGTGCCGGCAATAAATTTTTACTAACTGTAATGGATGTAGCAACACGGTATCCAGATGCTTACCCCATGCGCAACGGGATGGCTAAGACTGTTGTCAAAAACCTACTTGTCTATTTCTCTCGTTATGGCTACCCTCAGGAGATCCAGTCTGATCAGGGATCCAATTTTACTTCTGCTCTGTTTAAGCAGACCATGCAGCAACATGGGATAGTGTCTGTGGTGTCATCTGCCTACCATCCCGAGAGTCAGGGAGTTTTGGAAAGGTGGCACTCGACTCTCAAGAGTATGTTGCGGTGTTATTGCATGGAAAATGGGAAGGACTGGGATCTAGGTCTCCCATACGTTTTATTTGCTGCGAGAGAAGTACCTGGGGAGAGCTTGGGATTTAGCCCGAACGAGTTGGTTTTTGGACACAGGGTCAGAGGGCCCCTCCACATAGTCAAGGAGATCTGGGAGGGAGTCACAAAGCCATGCTCGCTTCTAAAGTATGTTGTTGAAAGCCGTGAGAGAATGCTAAAGAGCCTGGAGGTAGCAGGTCGGAACCTTAAGAGTTCACAAGCTCAGATGAAGGACAGATACGACCAGAAGGTGAAGCTGAGGGAGTTTGAAGTAGATCAGGAGGTACTGATACTACTGCCTCTGGTGGGACACCCCTTGTCTGCCAAGTATTCTGGTCCATATCGGGTTGTAAGGAAGGTTTCTGATCTAGACTATTTAGTAGCTACTCCTGATCGTAAGAAAAAGAACAAACTTTGCCATGTAAATCTGATGAAAGAGTATGTGAGGCGCCCCTCCGAGCCTCTCACTGTTCCGGTGTTAATCTGCAACGATCGTGGTGGAGAAGGAGGAAGGGACAGTCAAGCTGCGGGGGAGGATAATTGGGATTGTCATGTTTCCGCGGATCAGTGGGCGGGGAATTCTAGACAAGTGGCTCACGAGTTGATATTGCACCTGCCTGAGCAACAGCGTGTAGCTGTGCAGCACTTGTTTGATTCAAACCCAGCTGTTTTCGCGGAGCATCCTGGCCTCACTACTCAAGCGGTGCACGATGTCGATGTTGGGGACACCCGCCCTTAAAATCAGTGCCATACCGTGTTCCCCCTATTAAATTACCAGCACTTAGGGAAGAGCCGGATTATATGCTGAAACGTGGGCTGATTTCTGAAGGTGCAGTAAGGTGGACTTCCCCAGTCACACTGCAGCCCAAACCAGATGGCAAGGTGCGGTTTGTATAGATTTCCGCAGGTTGAATGGTTTAACCCCCACAAATGCCTACCCTCTCCCTCGCGTGGACGACAGTGTGGATAAGATAGGAAAAGCCAAGTTCCTCACTAAGATAGACCTTGTTAAGGGTTATTGGCAAGTGCCCTTGTCTGAGCGAGCGCGAGAGGTATGTGGGTTTGTGGTGGACGGTGCCACATATCGTTGCCATGTTATGCCATACGGGCTGAAATATGCCCCTGCAACGTTTCAGAAATTAATGAACGACATTGTAGCCGACATTCCCAACTGTACGGTGTACCTAGATGATGTCATAATATACGACGATGATTTTAACAGTCACTGTGCTCACATCGGACAGCTTTTTAATAAACTGAATGAAGCAGGTTTGGTGGTAAACCTGGGTAAGTGCGATTTTGTCAAAGCCACAGTTTTCAGGTGTGCCCTCCACAGACAAAGATCAAAGCCATCGATCAGTTTCCCCAGCCTACGACTAAGAAACAAATCATGCGGTTTCTATGTATGATAGGCTATTATCGTCGCTTCATCAAAGGCTATTCGACTGTACTTGCACCTTTAACTGACTTATTATCTAAGGACAAGAAGTTCCGGTGGGTTCCTGAGTGTGCAGAGGCGTTTTCCTTGGTGAAACACCTGTTATGTACCCACCCCATACTCAGGGCCCCGGACTTCAGCAAACCTTTTCAGCTGGCGACTGATGCCAGTGGCGTAGGGGCTGGGGCTGTCTTGTTACAGACAGATGATGAAGGTATCGAACATCCAGTGAGTTTTTACAGTAAAAAATTCAATAGTGCACAAAGGAATTACTCTGTAATTGAAAAAGAACTCCTGGCGATAGTGCAGGCGCTCAGGCACTTCGATGTATATGTTCCTGCTTTCGGACCAGTCGTAGTGGTTTATACTGATCATCACCCTCTGAAATTCTTGAATCAGTTTCATAACCGGAATATGAGGCTGACCAGGTGGCAGAGCTGGGCACCTTAGCCAACACTTCCGCAAATAGCCAATTCCGCCATGGCGGAAGTGTCATTTTGTTGGCGAATTAGCGTTGGCGCCTTAATGGCTGCCTATTTGCGGGTTTGAAGCTCTGGAAAGTACCTCCATGTTGCAAACCTTGAGTCCGCAAAATAAAAATTCCAGCCGCCAGCCAGCCCTGGGCCGCTCCTGCAGCTCCAGCCAAAAAAAGTCATGTGACCAAGCCAACTACCTGTGTTCTGGAACTAGGCCTATACATCGGCTCTTCACGTTTGTTCACTTACTTAGTAGCAAGCGTCGAGCTAACACCTACAACACACAGCAGTCCAAGAGTTCCAACCTGCTAGCACTTCAATTTTGTTTATATTTTCGACCTATTGAAGTGAACATGGAGTCTACCATCATGCCTACTGCAGCTGCCAACAGCATGGGGAGCAGTTCACCACCATCATCCGACAGTGATGCTACAGAGCATGCAGAAATCGAGGACCTAAGCCACCCCTGGCCCCACCTAGAAACCTTCTATGGGCCTGTAATTACCAAGAAGATGTCTCTGGAGAAGGGCTTTATAACTTTATAATCTAGCCTAATTTAAGATTATAAAGTTAGGCTATCGTTAATTTGATTGATAGCCTGTTAATTTTTAACCTAAACTAATGTTATTAGGCTAGGCCTACCCTAATCCCATCAAAATGCCTCAAAGCATGTAGGCCTAGGCTAAGTCTAACTTCTATATAGGCTAGGCTATATAGCCTAGGCCTAGGTCTAAAATCACTAATCCCATCGAAATGCCTCAAAGTATGTAGGCTAAATATTGCATGTTCTAACTTCTAAATATAGCCTAGGCCTATAGACCTAGGCTAATTACTAATATAAGTAATTTTATTAGGCTAGGCCTAGGCTACCCTAATCCTATCAAAATGCCTCAAAGCATGTAGGCTAAATAATATTGCATTTTCTAACTTTTATATATAGGCTAGCCTAGGTCTAGGCTATAATCAGTCAATCACTAATTCCATCAAAATGCCTCAAAGCATGTAGGCTAAATATTGCATGTTCTAACTTCTATATATATAGCCTAGGTCTAGGCTATAATCACTTCCATCAAAATGCCTCAAAGCATGTAGGCCTAGGCTAAATATTGCATGTTCTAACTTCTATGTATAGACCTAGGCCTATAATCACACTCAATTTATTAGTGTCAAGTAGACAGTGTTAATTTTGAAAGTATCATATAGGCCTAGACTAAATTTAGCCTACAATAAAATGTTATTAAATTTTGATCTGAAGCTAGGCCTTTATTCTGAGCATTAAAATTAATAGGCCTAGGCTACTTTCTATTAAATTACTTAATCTATCTAAAGTAGACCTATCTAGGCATATATAGCTATTGCCATTCCCAAAGGGGGGACCACAAATAAATCGCCTCCTTGCACCTCTGTGATTCGGCGTACCTCCTCCTGAATGGTGCGGAATTGCGAATACTGACTATTACTGAAGCACTCTCCCCATAAACAAGTTGCCCCAACGTTTTACTGCCCATGTGGCCAAACTAAGTGGCCTATGCTATATATATTAACCCTTTCACTGCGGGTGATGTTCTGGAATGTTTTGGCAATTTACAGCAATTTCCAAACTTTAAAAGCCTGTATGTATATCCTTGAGATCCATGGAAGTTGGGCAACATTATATTTAAGTAAATATATATTTATTGACATTAGAGATTGAATTTATTGATTTACCCTTGATTCTGTAGTTTAACCCTTTACGAGCGGCCTATGAGGTTTATTTATATGTACCGCCCAGCGGGGTGTTTTTAGCCAAAATAGGGCTGTTTACGTGATCATTTTCATGCCTAAATAAGACCCAGAACGTAAAACAAGTATCTACCCCTGAAAGGGCATAAACAGAGCTTTCGAATGACACCATAACGATCCTTTTATGATGGCTAGTTTTCTTGCAATAACCGTGCAACGCGAGTGCAAAAAGCAGGTAATTAGCCACTTTCCCGATACAATTCCGTATATAGCGAGTGAGAGAGGTAGGAGGGAGGTGAGATTCGTGTCAGTAGGTTCGCCGCGGTGGTCTGGAGCAGTCATACGCTCGCTACTCTCCTGCCACCACTTGTCTCTCTCTCTCAGCAACATTACGTGCTGAAATTGCCACTCGAGTTATGTCGAGCGCCGCCACATAGTCCAGCTTTATTTAACTCGACTTATGTGGTGAGCCGCTTTTTAAGGGTTAAATTTAAAATTAATAAAAAACGGTTTGCGTTTGCATATTTGCATTTGAGGACTAGAAATTTCACAAGGTTTGCACATTTGTGTTTGCTGAAGTTATGTTCTGGGTTTGCTGATTTGTGTTTGATGACTTGACTTTTTGTTTGTGGTGCCCAGCTCTGCCAGGTGGTCACTCATGCTTCAGGAGTATAATCTGGACATACGCCATATTGCCGGTTCTGATAACGTGATAGCGGATTGTCTATCAAGGGTGGATGATGTTGGTTAGACTGCCACAGGATTGAGGGTTGACTGTGGAGGAAAATAGGCTGTCACTGTAGTTCAGCCGAAAAAAACAAATTCAAAAAAAGCAAAAAACCTTATAAAAACTCTTTATTTTTTATAACGTGTAGAATTTTGTATAAGATGTAGCAGTATTTAAGTTGAATGTTTTCGCTTATTGTCGCTGAGTTAGTTGAACTTGCTCGGTGGAGCGCAACAGTCTTTATTTAATTTTTTTATATATAGTGCCTTGTGTCGCAACAGTGTGTGGTACTATGAGAAGCTTTCTGTTAGATATGAAGAACTTAGTCAAGGGTCTTACATCTTGGGGGAGGTGTGACGCTTCTGCATAGTAACCACGTGCGGGCATGCGCGCGCGTCGGCTGCCCAGCCGTTTAGAAACTGGCTGGTGGTAGCCGGCCGGCAGGCTTTCTCTTAGTATATATCCTACGACAATGTAACTAATGTCTGGGATATTCTTATGTTGTTTCACAGCTTGAAGCTGCCCTTATTCTTAACCAACGCATCTTAGTATATTTTATTCTCGATAGTTGATTGTTTCATTATAATATATAAGATGTAAGTCTAGTGAGAGCGGGAAGAGACGAGCGGGAGAGAGAGACCGGCTTGGGACGTTGCTTCGTGCGGAGAGTCCAGCTTGGGACGAGCCTGAAGCGCTGCCACATGCATTTGATTGCAACGTTAGGCTTAGTTTCGACTCACGCACCGTGTTGAGTGTTGCCAAGCCTGGGATGTATTCTGCAGGAGTAGAGGGGGGGTCCAGACAGCTTCAAGACTCAGAGCTCACCTTATTGTCGTACCCTTCGGACCCCCTTGATATCTATCCCTCTCAACCCCACTTAGAAACGTTCTCTCTTACTTTGTATACCTTCTTTCCACTACTTCACCAATCTATTTAATTATCACATCCCCTTGATAGACCTTATATCTATTATTGTATTAACGATGAGCTCTCAGATAACTAGATAGGATTTTGGGCCTTCATGCAGGGATGTAATTGTTAATGAGACCTAGGAAGCTTTTTTATTGTCTCATATTTGGTGGTTTCATGCTTGCTAGTGTGTTCTTGTGTCAGGTTAGCAGGGGCTAGACCGGAGGGGAGGCTTTTTGCGATCCTTTAAGTAAAGTCTGCTGGTGCGAGTCCCGTGGACCCGCACGACTTTACTAGGATACCCGTGGGAGTCTGGGGGCATTTTCTTGTCTGTGTCCCTGTGTGTCTAGCGTTGTGTTGTGTGAGGGCCATTGCCTAGTCCACTCAGCACTGCGCTAGCACGTCTTGCTTTTGTTTTAGGGTCGCCAGGAGAGAGTCAGATACTTGCGATCTGAGTCTCTCAAGAGAGCACCCTTTCAATTAGAGTAATTTGGCGCACAGACCTGGGAACGTCCCTAGGCTAGAGCAGGTGGCTCAGCCCGGGTATCCGAAGCCTATATCCTTCCGGCTAGACCTCTGCCACCTGGCAGATTAACAGCTAGGGGTTTATTATCTCTGTATGCTTGTTATTGTGCCACAGTTTACCGTTTTTGTGAGCATTGTGAGTCAGGGTGTGGCTTAGAGACTCTGTCCGAGCAGGCTTGCATGACTAAGAGTGAGAAGCACACCTGTATGTGGTTATGTTGCGAGTTGCTGCCTTTATTTAATTATACCTATGCCATTATACACTGTATGTCCTATCACTAGTATTTATTCCTGCTTATGAGTTAAGAGTTCTCTAAATCCGTAACGTACTTTCTTTGCTAAGCATCAGATCCTACAGTAGCCGCATGCAGTTTAGAAACCTGCATCTTGTCTACCTGTATGATGTTTTGAGGACTGTTTGCTTTCACCTTCTTTCACGCAGGGGTGATTAGTTGTATTTATTAACGTAACGTTAAATGTACTTTCTTCTAGTTTGTTATTAAATTGTTTCTGCAATTTAATTCCGTTATCTATCTTTTCCTTGAAGCTTTAAGTCAACTTAATTGTGTGATCTTTTATATAACCTGCTTGACTATCAGCAGTCTATAGTGCGTGCACTCTGTAACCGAGTCATAGGATACCTTGTTGTCCAGGCAGGACTCTTGACGGTTTAGTGTGGTTTGTTGCCTGGGTTTATAGATAAGGGTTGGATCTAGCGTTTTCTGTTGTTGCTTGTTGCCGCATACCTAGTCCAATAGAAAGAGCCCAGTGTTTATATTCCCAGGACGTAACAATATATATATATATATATACTGTATACTGTATATACTGAATTACTATATTCTTCGGTTTTCTCCTTAGACCTCCATCACGCATGAAAAATACCTCAAGGACCCCTCCCCCATCGAGATTAATTAGTACATTTTTCGGTAGATAATATATTTTATGTGGATGAGGGAGACAAAAGGCCTAACTGCCTTTGAAAGGTGCCTACCCCAGAATGTTCGAGCCAAAATGTCTAGACATACAGAGTTACCTCAGAAATGCGTTCATCACTCTCCGAGGGTCCCCGGCTACGAAAGCAAACATTATTTCATGGGAAATCAAACAAGTACTGCCGGAGAGCCTCCCAGTCGGCAGCGCCAAAGTGCCACAAGCGCCGCCGGCTGGGAAGATCGGGTTGCCGTACTGGAGAGATATGACAGATGACAGAGATAAGTTTATGGTCGGAGGAGCCAAAAGGAGAGAAAAGACCAACATTATAAGAAGGGTTGGAAGTTAGAATCAAGTCAAGAATGTTGAGCCGGTCTCTGAAGCAATCCTGGATACGGGAGGGTTGCTGAACCCTCTGCTCTAGGTAATTTAGGATAGAAAAGACGTAAGCTTGTTCACCAGGTTGGTCAGTAGTATGAGAGGAGAGCCATTGGCGGTGGTGAACGTTGAAATTTCCTAAGATGGAGATTTCTGAGGAAGGAGAAATTAATAGAATATGTTCCACTTTAGCGTTTAGATAGTCAAAGAAATTGAGAAAGTCGGTGAAGTCAGGGAAAAGATAGACGGCACAGAAATATTAAGTATGAGAATAACAATATAGTTTCAGCCATAAAGTTGAGAATTCAAAGGAGTCGAAATCGGGAACACGAGGGCAAGTGAGTTTGTTGTGCACATATGCACAACATCTGCCTTAGGGTTTGAAACTAGGATAGAGAAAGTAGGAGGATACAGAGAAGGGGCTGCTGGCAGTTGCTTCAGATACCTGAGTTTCAGAGAGGAAAAAAAGATCAGGCTTGTAGGATGAGAAATGGTGTTCAACAGAGGGACAATTAGAGGAAAGGTTGTGAATGTTGCAAAAGTTGATATTAAGAGTGACAGGCCAAGGCCCAGAGAATTTTGTGGGGTAGTCAGGGGAAGGTCGGCCGGGTGTGGGGGCATTTATGATTCCCCCCCCCCCCCACCTGGGGACTAAGAGGCGGGGCTGTTATTCGTCATAATTTCAAAATGTTGATATGGAAGAAGGAAGTGTAGTGTGCATGTTTAGTGTAGTAAAGTTGATAGGAAGAGGAGGTGTTTGTTAGAGTGAGCTGGATTACTCTCAAAGAAAATCAGTAAGGGAGTGAAAGCAAATGAAACAGGAGTTCCAGTGACTTCTCATCAATTGCCTATTGCCTCTCCTGGGTCTAGCGCTGTTCGATTGGTGCCTACAATCTCCCACTGAACAGGCCTCTTTAATTGCTACAGGTCTGTCCTAAGCTGTATATAATCTCCTTATAGTGGCCAATACAAATTTCTAAAACACGTCATGATCCTCATAGGGTAAATATGTCTTCCACTTTGCTTTCCAGTTAAAGCCGGTGTCACATGAGCGATTTTTCCGTCAACATTTATGAGCAACTGCAAATTTATTGCGCATGCTACGAACGTTTGCATAGAAAACCTTTAACCCTTAAAAAGCGGCTCACCACATAAGTCGTATTTAATAAAGCTGGACTATGTGGCGGCGCTCGACATAGGTCGAGTGGCAATTTCAGCACGTAATGTTGCTGAGAGAGAGAGACAAGTGGTGGCAGGAGACTAGCGAGCGTATGACTGCTCTAGACCACCGCGGCGAACCTACTGACACAAATCTCAGCTCCCTCCTCCCTCTCTCACTCGCTATATACGGAATTGTATCGGGAAAGTGGCTAATTACCTGCTTTTTGCACTCGCGTTGCACGGTTATTGCAAGAAAACTAGCCATCATAAAAGGATCGTTATGGTGTCATTCGAAAGCTCTGTTTATGCCCTTTCAGGGATAGATACTTGTTTTACGTTCTGGGTCTTATTTAGGCATGAAAATGATCACGTAAACAGCCCTATTTTGGCTAAAAACACCCCGCTGGGCGGTACACATAAATAAACCGCATAGGCCGCTAAAGAAGGGTTAAAGTTGTGGTTTTAGAACTCACGGAACGCTCTTTAACTCCTTGCGACATATATGACGCGATCGCGTCATATGAATATGTCCACCAAAAACTCATATGACGCGATCGCGTCATATGGACTTATGTCTATACCTCTCCAATAAGTTTATGACGCAATATTGCGTCATATGAGCTCAGTAAGTCCGATCAGTTACCATACGATAAAACCGTTGGTGGCAACCTCAGCCTCCTGCGATAATTCTAATGGCCGCAGTGTTGTTGTAAGTGTAATGCGAGGCAGTGGCAATGATCCTGGGGCTCCCGCCTCCTTGGACTTACTGGAACATAATATGTCTGGGGGAGTTAAGCAAATATTTGGTTTTGGTCGGATCTACATTGACGTTCATGGCTGTCCTCGGTCCTCGCTGTCCTCGGTCCTCAACCCCGGCGGTTTTGGATTTGGGTTTTGTTGGGTTTTGTGGTTCTTGACGGATTAGCATGTAAGTCCATCGTGGATTGCCGTCCTCGCTGTCTTCGGTCCTCTTTACTGGTTGTCCTGTGTTGAGTTGATTTCTTCTCCGAAAATCCTTCATCGCATCATTGAGAAGACATCAAAATCGTGCTGCTCTCACCTAGTTCAGATGAACTCCATCGGCCAAAAGCAGATAATCATCGTAGTAGAAATTGTGCCAGGTGTCGACGAATCCCACGTTCTCTTTCCTGCAGAGGTTAGCTAGATGAAGGTTTGTGCTGGTGGCTATGTTGTAAAATCGGCTCTCTACACTGAGCCGGGGGATGATTCCTGAGACGATGATCCTTGACGACTTCTCCTTAGAAGATTTGATCAGCTGCTGGTAAATAAATCGCCTGGACCTGATACAATCTAGCCTAGAGCTCTAAAGGAAGCTAAGTATGAGCTCTCCAAACCACTGACATTGTTCTTCTATACATCCTTACAGTCTGGGACTATGCCTGATCAATGGAAACGTGCCAACGTAACACCGATATTAAACAAAAAGGAGCAAATTCTTACCTAGTAACTATCGTCCAACTAGCTTAACCTCATAGTTGTATGTAAAATGTTAGAAACACTCATAAGAGACAAACTCGCAAATCACTTAGAGGAAGACAACATACTTAAAGATACTCAACATGATTTTCGTAATAAACACTCCTGCTTAACAAACCTCTTAGACTTTTTCCACGATATCCTCAACTTATATGATGAGAGTAAAGATGTAGATATTATATACCGTGATTTTCAAAAAGTCCTTTGACAAAGTTCCCCACAAACCTTTATTGATAAAACTAAAAGGGCATGGAATACAAGACGGTGTGTTGAAATGGATAGAAAATTAGCTCAGTGAAAGAAAGCAAAGAGTATTAAAAAACGGTAAAGCATCAATGTAAGTAGCGGGGTACCCCAGGGATCGGTTTTAGGACCAGTTCTCTTCCTAGTTTACATTAACGACATAGCTGAGGGTCTCACCTGTACAATCACAATGTTTGCTGACAATACAAAAATTTAAAATAGCGTAGTCTCAAATGAACATGTTGATGAAATGAAACATAATCTAGATAAGTTGTCACATTGGGCTCAAATTTGACAAATGAGTTTCAATGCGGATACATGTCAAGTACTCCATGTCGGAAACCGAAATGAGAGAGCAAACTATTCAATGAATGGCACCCAGAGTGAAGACAGAGAAACTCATATGGGAGTAACAATATCAAGTAACCTAAAAACCGAGTCAACCATGTTCAGAAGTTGTTAAGAAGGCAAACAAAATAATTGTCTTTATAAACAAGTCATTTGAGCATGAATCCTAAGATGTAATCCTAACTCTTTACAATTCCTCAGTCCACCCTCTCCTGGAATTTTGCGTTCAATCCTTGTGCCCTTACTACCAAAAAGATATGGACAAACTAGAACGAGTTCAACGTAGAGTTACCATAATGATACCTTGCCTTAAGAACAAACCGTACGAGGAGTGTCGTAGATAATTAAATCTATTTCCTTTAACCAAGCACAGATTAAGAGGCAACTTAATTCAATTGTTCAAAATCATCAAAGGCATCGACAATATGAACTGTAATAAATATTTCACTATCGACCAACCAAATTACACGCGGGGTAATGGTTGCAAAATCATTGGTAATTTTTTTTATCTCGCACGAGTTTAAGAATGTCTTCTTCAATCGAGCTGTCAACTTGTGGAATGGGTTTCCCTGATATGTCATAGACTGCAGCACCGTTGATTCTTTTAAACTCTCCTAGACAAACACTTTGCCTTAAATCCACGACTGACTGCATTTGTAAATTAATAAAGTATTTTATTTATTTATCTATTTGTTTTTATTTGTATTTTGTTATTACTTACAACTGTCCCCTACTAACATCTCCTAACCCTGCCACGGACATTTGTCCCAGGGCAGTCTTCCCTTTCCATTTTTCCCTTACCAACTCTAAACTACTGTTTGGACACTTGACCATCAGTGATTTGGAGGGCAAGCAGCTCTGAAGGGTTACTAGGCTGTTGTTGCTTGATTTCCTTTGTACTCCTTTGTACTCATACTCATTTTGTGCCTACGTGTGTCATAACTTACTTATTTGTTTTATGTTTGTAAAGTCAAAAGTTCGCCTGCTAATCGTGTCCAATGAATATACAGGGGTATTTGTATTTATCTAAAAATTATCATACTATTCTGTTCGCAGGGTTCTGACATAATTCCACCTAATTGTTCCTACATGAGTTTTTGTTATTTTGTCTGTGATTGGTTGATCACGAGCTGATATAAACCATTGCCACATAATTGGCCGGGAGGGTGCATTCGTGGATACTAATGCATATTTTCTATATATATATATATATATATATATATATATATATATATATATATATATATATATATATACTGTATAACTTCACGACATTGCCCTACATCGCTATCCTCTATCCATAAAATACTACTCTTCCCACTACATATCATACATGTAACACCATACACTTACCTTATAAATATGGCAGTACAATTGTTAAGAGCAAACCTGGTGGTCCCTCGGATATCCACCCCCAGCAGGGTTGGGTTATTGACACAGGGCCCTCCCGGTCGTCATCATGCGACTGTGTCAAGAGCATTGCAACGTCCCAAACCTGCTTGTCAGTACAGCTATTTCTTTAGTAATATAAGGGGACTTCACTCTAACATCAATTCTGTACACCAATTTCTTCAAGCAGAATCCCCTACTCTCCTTTTTTTGACAGAGACTCAAGTAACATCCACATCTGACACATCTAGATTTAATTTTCCAGGTTATCAACTGCTCCAAAATTTCAGACCTAAAGGTGGTGTATGTTGCTTCGCAAAATCTGAAATTGCCCTGGAGGAGGTTACTAGTTTCATTTGTCCCTATTTTGATTATTCTATATACAAATTAATTTCTGCTGGTACATTTAAATACATATGTTGCATCTACTGTTCCCCAAATACTCCTCCAGAGCAAATTCTTTTTGATTCTCTGTCCTCACAACTCAGTGTCCTCAACTTAAATGCTTCTTCTGAAATCACTGTGTTGGGTGATTTTAATGTCCATAATGTTGAATGGCTCACTCATTCAGCCAGGACTGATGATGCTGGTCTTGAATGTGAGCTATTTGCAGACTCATTTAATCTCATTCAACTAGTCAACCAACCCACCCGTGTACCAGATAATCCTAATCATAATTCCCACCTACTGGACTTATTTTTAACAACCAATTCAGAAAATTATGATGTTACAGTGAGGTCCCCACTTGGATCTTCTGATCACTGTCTGATACAGGCCACCTGTCTATCACCTACCACACCTTCCCACTCTGAACCTGTTTTGGTGACTAAATGGCATTACGATAGGGCAGACTGGGAGGGTCTTCAAGGTTTCTTTATTGATATTCCCTGGACCTCTTTCTTTTCTAATGATGCACACTCCACCTTGAGCCACATACAAGATTTTGTAAAAATTGGAATGGAAACGTTTATTCCTCATCAAAAGTACAGTAAAAGATCTAATTCACCTAAATGGTTTGACCATAATTGTGCTAGAGTAACTGAACAAAAAGCAATAGCCTACAATGCATACACAAGATCAAAAACACATGAAGCCTTTAATTACTTTAGAAACATCAGAAATCATGCCAAAACTGTATTAAACCTAACTAAATCAAACTTTCTCCATAAGCAGGCAAATAAACTTCTAAATAATCCAAATGATAACAAAATATTTTGGTCTACTCTTAACTCATTCAAATCCAACTTCACTACTGCTTCATCCATTCCACCATTAAAATCTCCGACTGGCAATCTTGTAAGTGACCCACGAGGTAAAGCTAACCTTCTTGCAGATATTTTCTCCACCAACTCAACCTTAGATGAAATAAATCAAGATGTCCCTGTACTTAATTTTAATTCACCTGAAATTCCCTCACTTAAGATCTACACCAGACATGTCAAAACTATTTTGCAGAATCTCTCAGTAGATAAGGCTCCTGGTCCAGATGAAATTCCTCCAATAGTACTTATGAATTGCTCCTTGGTGCTCGCTCCTGTATTGGCAAAATTTTTCCGTCTGTGTACTCATACCTCATGCTTCCCAGTACCCTGGAAAGAAGCAAACATCCATCCAGTTCCTAAAAAAGGTGCCTCTTCAGATCCATCAAACTACAGACCAATAGCTATAACTTCCACTCTTGGCAAAGTTTTTGAAATTATATTAAATAATCACATAATTAAGCATCTGGAGAATAATAAATTAATCAGTGATAGGCAATATGGTTTTAGACGATGTGGATCAACTGCAGACATTCTTTGCCTTCTTACGCATCAAATCAACCAAGCTACAGACCAACATGGTGAAACACATACAATAACACTGGATATATCAAAGGCATTTGATAGAGTCTGGCATCAATCCTTATTGTCGAAGATGTCACACTACGGCCTTGCATCATTAGTTCCACTAATTTCTTCTTATCTTCATAACAGAAAAATACGTGTAATGGTAGATGGCCTTTATTCTCAATTTCACTCAATAAATGCTGGTGTTCCCCAGGGATCAGTTTTGGCCCCAACTCTGTTCCTCATTCATATCAATGATCTCATATCTACCACTCATAATCCAATACATTCCTACGCAGATGACTCAACACTCCACAGTTCCTTCACATTTACCAATTCTTTCACCCAACCCGATCTTATAAATTCAAAAATAAACACTGCAATTTCTCTGAACCAGGACCTTTCTAGAATTAATGAATGGGGACAAGAGAATCTAGTTTCCTTTAATGCACAGAAAACCAAGTTCATTCAATTTTCTAACCGACAGAATCTCACTGACTCCCATATATTTTTTAATGATGTAAATATTCCCACTTCCCCTAGTATTGACATTCTCGGTGTAACATTAACTACTAACTTGAGCTGGACACAGTATGTTAGAAGCATTGCTAAGAATGCCTCTAAAAAACTGGGACTCCTGTACAGAGTTCGAGAATTCTTCACTGACGAGCAGTTGGCCGTAATATATAAAAGTCATGTGCGCTCTCAGATGGATTACTGTTCACCTCTGTGGGGTGGAAGTGGAGTGGTTGCATTGAGGCAGTTGGACAAAATTCAAAATAAAGCTATTAGATTAATCAATAACCCTGCAATCACACAGGACCTTCCTACATTAGCCATACGAAGAAACGTTGCATCCCTTGCATTATTCTACAGATATTTTCACAGCAATTGTTCCGAGGAACTTGCTTCAATTGTGCCGCCTCTCCACATCTTTCCCCGTAGAACTAGGGCAGCTGAGAGCGCCCATGAATTTACACTTTCTCCTCCACAATGCAGAACTTCTGCTTATCAGAATTCATTTATCCCCAGAGCTACTACTCTTTGGAATTCACTTCCCTCGAATTGCTTTCCACAAACTTACAATCAACAAATGTTTAAATCCAGTTGTTACAAACATTTTATGAATGGAGGATGCCTTTAGGCACATGGACCTTTTTGTGTTATCTGTGTTTTTCCTTCCTCCGTTCATTGTCTCTAAAAAAAAAAAAAAAAAAAAAATATATATATATATATATACTGTATATATGGAGAGGTGTAGTGGAGTGATCTTGCCACTGGACTGGTAATCGAAAGGTCCCGGGTTCAAATCCCGATGTGTCAATGGGAAGATATTATTGGGATTGAATTTGTGCTGTACCTAGTATCAGTGCAATACCACAAAGCCCACCGAAACGCCAAAAAAATACCCTCATTGTTCCCTGATTAAATAGCAGTGTATGAATATTCCCATATTCAAAATATGCTACAGGGGGGCAATGCCTAGTCAATTGCCTAGTCAAATGCCTAGTCAATTGCTCAATAGGTGGCGTTCTGAGAGTGAGGGTCCGAGTCGAGGAGATGAGACAGTGAAGCATAAAGGAGAAGCAGCCCCAGAAGAGGGACTGCTTCGAGCCAGAGTGGGCAACCAAGAGCCGCGCGTCTGCGATGGCAGGTTAACGAGGGCTGGATGTAGCTCGTGCTTCACTTGTCTCACTTCCTAGGTTGGAACAAGACCTCACGGGCTTCACCATGTTGAGCGGTGAATGTGCAGGCTCTCAGACTATGCCCGAGAGGGAGTAGTTGGAATATATTAAAAAAATAAAAAATAAAATAATATATATACAGTATATACTGTATATATATATATATATATATATATACATATAAATAAATAAATATATATATATTGTGACGTTAACCACTCCGTTAGAACCGCATGGCTTGTCCTACAGTGACTCGCTAGGATCGCCAGGGCAGTGGATGGGGCTACAGTTTATGTATTAGAGTGTGCTTTATTTCATATGAAAGCTCGTGTCATGGGCAGTCCAGAAAGGCTCTTTGTTTTCACCCATGTCAAGGCTTTATATATTTAATTGTAAAGTATATGTTTTATCATTAACTAGTAATGATGGGATCTGGGAGAGAGAGAGAGAGAGAGAGAGAGTAGAACAGAGTGAGAGGGAGCGCGTAGTGTGTTTGTCCCGCTCGATGACGTCACGGCTGGCTGCCTCGTGGGGGTTGGTTGAGAGAGGTCCTTCCCATGCTGTTAGCTCCCTTGCTAGTGGCTAGAGGACTTGTAACCGCTTTTTTCCCACGCGGCTCGAGCTAGTGCGAGTATATATACAGTTCCTCGCCACTCTGTCCCTCAGATCTGGTTTCTAGAACGCACCCCTCTTTTTCCCTTGCTATCTGTCCCCTGCTCCACACCTGAGAATCTTTTCCTCTGCCTACCTCTCTCTTTTTCATATCTTTCACCACCTTTTTATTAATATTATACCCCCTCTGGTTAACTCTGCAAAATCAGCTTCATGCTGGCCAGTTGTATTGTGCATTAAGGTCTGATATAACCCATGTATGTTAGTTGTTAAGATAAGTTGATCACGAAGCATTGGTTGGCATTCATATTGTTTAGTACTGCTTCCTTTAATTATTAGTGTTCTGCTGGATTAGATAATGCTAGACTAGGAGTCTGATATTATAAGGTATTGTTTCCTATGAGTGCTGGCTTTAGTTAAAAGCTGCCCGACATACCTGAGAACTGGAGTTGATTGAGTAAATTCTAGTCTGTGTGCCATTGAGAGTAGAGCATGCACGAAGGAGGGCTTTTTGCCTATACCATTCTGCACTGTTCTAAGCTCGTTGTTTGTCTTTGAGGTACGCCAGGAGAATGCTTAATACTTCGGTATTAAGGTTTCTCAAGAGAGCTACCCTTCCCTATAACGTAATATTTGACGCACAGACTTGAGATTTGCACTAGGCTATGCGGCATGCCATGCGCACCAGTATATCGTATCATTGACTCTAGCTAGACTTTGTCAGTCACAGTAGACATTAAGTATATTAACCTAATTACTCTTTTTATGCATACCCATTTATCATTACACAAGCATTTCGCAGCCTAGTTTGATGTATGGAGACACAAACGACTTGGCTCTTTTTGTTGATAGGAATACTGCATTGTCGTGGCGATTATTATTGTTGTAGTGTTTAGGATATTCTTGGCTCCGACGGCATTTTATATTCTGCCTTTTTGTGTGCATAGCCTGCACGAGCATTGTTCCGCTGCCTGCCTTTTTGGGTTCCTTTTCCGATACGAGCATCTTTATAGCATCTAACATTTAAAGAAGATTCCTTGTTAGTGTTGAAGGACTTTAGTGCACTTTCTTTCATGCAGGAGTGCCTGACATTTATTGATTAAAGTAACGTAAGCTGTAACTTCTCTTACCACCTTACTTTGCATACCATAACCAAGCACCTTCGGTTATAGGTAGTAATAGGCTGTTTTCACATAACATTAAGCCTAGAGTAGACGCACATTTATTGAGAGTTTGATAGCCTATTATTGCATATAGAACTCTGTAGAGTATTTGTGTTCTTTGTTCACTGGGAATATACATCAGAGGTTGGATCTAGCGCTTTCCGTTGTAGCATTTATGCCATTACTAGTCCAGTGAATAAGAGCCCTGATATATTTGAACCCCAGTCGTAACAATATATATATATATATATATATATACATATATATATATATATATATATATATATATATATATATATATATATATATATATATATTTATTTATATATATATATTTATTTAAGTCATTTATTTTATTTAAATATGTAATTATATATTTAATTATGTATTTATCTTATTTATATATTATATATATTTATTATATTTATAAATTGTATCATTATTTAGTTACATTTTAGCCTTCCATGTTATTTTTTGAGTTACGGTAAGTTTAGGTGCTATAATTAACACCTTCTCTACCGGCGGCGTCTTTTTAACTTTATTCTGGCTACTATTAGACGTTTTTATTTAGTTTAAAAAGGGTTTCCACCAATTAACATGTTTCGAACTATTTCAATTAACCCTTATTACTACTACAGATCCTTCTTAAACTGGACATAATATTTATGTAATGTATTTTCGTTTATCCCCTATGCTATATACATCCTTGCCCGACTTGCTTCAAGCGCAAAAATGCTCACTCACACCCACTTCATGCTAAATGTGTAATTTTGGTTACGAAAAATATCCAGGCCTAGGGCCGATTTCTTACAGGCCATAATCAAATAATACACCTGAATGGGTTAAAGCGTCTTATTATCGTCAAACTAATAGGGGTGAGTCGTCTTAAAATCTCCAAACTGATGGGGCGGAACAGCGGAGTTCCAAATAGACCTCCCTCAGACCAAATAGGATTAAAGCGTTATGAGTCTGTGTTTCCAAAATGGGGAAAAAGTAATTTGATCATCAGGCTCCACCGTTTCCAACTGCCCGCAATTAGAGCACTTAAATCTGTTGGACATGTGCACCAAAGGCCGGACTATTTGTCGACCATTTGGAAAAGTGGAAGGTTTAAAAGTTGGAGGAAAAATATTCGAAGGTTTCAGATTTCTTTCAGATAATCGGTATTTTGACGATATATTTTATGTATAGCATTCTGGCTTATTAATTATGTTATTTTATGTATAGCATTCTGGCTTATTAATTATGTTATTTTATGTATAGCATTCTGGCTTATTAATTATGTTATTTTATGTATAGCATTCTGGCTTATTAATTATGTTATTTTATGTATAGCATTCTGGCTTATTAATTATGTTATTTTATGTATAGCATTCTGGCTTATTAATTATGTTATTTTATGTATAGCATTCTGGCTTATTAAATATGTTATTTTATGTATAGCATTCTGGCTTATTAATTATGTTATTTTATGTATAGCATTCTGGCTTATTAATTATGTTATTTTATGTATAGCATTCTGGCTTATTAATTATGTTATTTTATGTATAGCATTCTGGCTTATTAATTATGTTATTTTTTGCACACCCAAATTCTGGAAAGCTGTTTTAGCAAGATTAGTGATATGACCTTTCCAAGAATGGTCAACAGAAAAAGAAAACAAAAATACTGAGAGAAGATGAAGGGTTGATTTGTGTATTGTTTATGTGACAGATGGATAGCTGGAGATTTTGGGTTATGGAAGCATTGAAGGTAACACGTTTTTTTTTCTTCTGTTCCAATAGGAAATAGTTGATAGATCAGAACTAAGGCGTGCCATGGCCTCATCACGTCAATTTTGGAGTAATTGCGTGGTGGATCTTTGTGGAAATCTAGTTGGATTGTGTAAGGTAAAGTCATCAGGATTTAAGTGGAATGGACTAGAGGTACAGTTCAGAAGAACATTAATGAATATTAGAGAGATAACTGGAGATAGAACAGAACCCTGAGGAAAACCGGAGTCGATTGGTTGAGGAATTGAGCAATGGCGGTCCACAACCGTAGCTATGGAACGGAAAGACAAAAATCTACAGACAAAGGCAGAGATGGAGTGATAGAAACCGAAGGATGTTAGTTTACAAATTACATTTTAGTGTCAGCTAGGCTGTATCAAAGGCTTTCAATATGTCTAGTGCAATAGAATAGGTCTCACCCAAGTCAGGAAACAAGGATAACTAAGAGTCTGTCTGATAATAAGATACTGTAGAAGATTACCAGCAACGCGACCCTTAAAGAAACCGAACTGGAGATTTTAAAGAAGATTATGGGAAGACAAATGCTTAAGACATTTGGAGTTAACAATAGTTCAAAAAAAGTCAAAGAAATGCACGAAATGAGAGCAATTCGACGATAGTTGAAGGCTTGAGATCGGTCACCCTTCTTTGGATTTGGCTAAATGAGAGCAAACTTTCAATAACAAGGGAAAACATTAGAGGAAAGCCAGAAAGGATAGAGTTTTGTACAAACCAGGAGTCAGCCCTCAGAAGGACAGTTTTTGAGTACAACAGGAGGAACACCATCTAGTTCCTACACTTTCGTAGTATTAAGCCCAGAGAGGGCAAAAAGGATTAGAGGTTCGAAATAAATCAAGGATGTTTGGCCGATCTCTAAGGCGTTCCGGGATATGAGCAGGGGCTGGAATAACAGTTCGAGGTCATTTAAGATAGACACATTTGTTTGGCTTGTTCACCAGGTTGGTCAGTGAAATGAGAGGAGAGCCAATGGTGTTGGTGAACATTGAAATCTCCTAAGAAGGAGATTGCAGAGGAAGGAGAGGTTGATAAAATGTGTTCCACTTTAGTTAAAGTTTAGATAATCAAAGAATATAGGAAAGGCAATAGAGTTAGGGGATAGATATAGTACAAAAGTGAAAGGACAGTTTGAGCCACAGAGTACATAATTCAGAAGAGTCGAGGTCGGGAACAGGAGAGCGAGTTAGTTGTGCACATGCACACAACATCTGCCTTTGGCTTGAAAACTAGAATAGAGGAAGTAGGAGGATACAGAGAAGGGGCTGGTGGCAGTTGCTTCAGACACCTGAGTCTCGATGAGGAAAAAAACAATCAGGTTTCTCGAAATAGAGGTGGTGTTCAACAGAGGGAAAGTTAAAGAAATGGCCACGAATATTACAGTAATTGACAATAAGTGCGACAGACATGTTGATAGGTTGACTGGTGAAGGGCGTGAAATATTACCTCAAACGGAGTTTTTGTCCACCAATCAGAAAACAAAAAAACAAAAAACAGTTTGTTTTATATATTTATTGATTTATTATTATTTATATTATTATTAATATTAATACCAACACACTTACTTTTGAGGATACGGCCAACGAAATCATAACAACAAACTAGAGTGTCCCAGCCAGAAACTTTCCCTACAAGGTTATATTCTTAAATAATCTAATTTTAATCATTGTCAAGGCATAGAGAGGATTTCTCCTATTTATCATTTATTTCTGTAATATAGTGTCTAAAGTGTTGAATAGTTTCTTGGTTCATATATACGATCATTCATTTATCCAGAAATGATATGGCTTAATTGTTATTCCTATACTACAATTATGCTAGCGGTCGCTAACATAGAAAAGCATGGACATAGTATGACCACATCAAATTATAATCAAAATGACAGATAACAGTGTAGATATATAAATAGAATTTAAATAAATAAATACCAACATAAAAAATAAAACGAAAAAGAGAATAACGAAAAAAGAAAACAGGAAAAGAAACGAGTGAAATACGCCAGAGAGCAATTCCAATTTGTTATTATGTTCCATAAAACAAACTTATTAAAACTGAGGAGAGTTAGAGCAAATCAACTTGGCCTTTGGTTGACCGTTATTTTGTTCAGTTTGGTGTGAACTATTTATACCGATTATTTTGCCAATGAAGACGGTTATTCTGAAAGTTTTTCTTTGAACGTTTAATAACATCAGGATGTAGCCTGATCAAAGCTACATAGGCTTATTAAAACAATAATAGACTCTTAAAATATTATGATGTTAACCCATGCAGTACCAGGGACGTCATTTCCATCATATTCTGGCAACTATTAGACGATTATATTCAGCTTTGGAAGGACTTCTAACAATACTAAGGCTTCCAACTATCTCAGCCAACCCTTTTAACTATCACAGATCCTACCTAAGCTGTATAATATAGTTGACATAGAGTCAAAATAGAATATAACACACGTCGCTGGTACTCAAAGGGTTACCTTTCCATTACTGAGGAAGTCTTTTTCACTGGATGTCAGCTAGATTTAGACGATTAGGAAGGATATATACTAGCTAATAGGATTAATTGAGATAACCTATGTTCTTTTAATGAGTAGACGTCCTTCGTACGCTGAATAAAATCGTCTGATAGTTACCAGAATATAATGAAAACACGTCGCCGGTACTCAAAGGGTTAACCCCTTCTGTACAGGTGACGTTCTTTTCATTATATTCTGGTAACAATTAGATGATTGTATTCAGCTTAGTAAGGACTTCTACCAATTAAAAGGCTACAGACTATCTGAATTACTCCTTTTAGCTACCATATATCCTTCCTAAACTTAAAAGGCTACAGACTATCTGAATTACTCCTTTTAGCTACCATATATCCTTCCTAAACTTAAAAGGCTACAGAATATCTGAATTACTCCTTTTAGCTACCATATATCCTTCCTAAACTTAAAAGGCTACAGACTATCTGAATTACTCCTTTTAGCTACCATATATCCTTCCTAAACTTAAAAGGCTACAGAATATCTGAATTACTCCTTTTAGCTACCATATATCCTTCCTAAACTTAAAAGGCTACAGACTATCTGAATTAGTCCTTTTAGCTACCATATATCCTTCCTAAACTTAAAAGGCTACAGAATATCTGAATTACTCCTTTAGGCTACCATATATCCTTCCTAAACTTAAAAGGCTACAGACTATCTGAATTACTCCTTTTAGCTACCATATATCCTTCCTAAACTTAAAAGGCTACAGAATATCTGAATTACTCCTTTTAGCTACCATATATCCTTCCTAAACTTAAAAGGCTACAGACTATCTGAATTACTCCTTTTAGCTACCATATATCCTTCCTAAACTTAAACAAATCGTCCAAATGTAGAGGAAATATAAATACAAAGACGTCGCCGGTACAGAAGGGGTTAAACAATATATGATTATTGGTAAGCATGTTAATACAAAGACGTCGCCGGTACAGAAGGGGTTAAACAATATATGATTATTGTTAAGCATGTTAAGGGTGACATCTTTCCTCATTATCAACACTCTTATATTATTGTTAAGCATGTTAAGGGTGACATCTTTCCTCATTATCAACACTCTTATATTATTGTTAAGCATGTTAAGGGTGACATCTTTCCTCATTATCAACACTCTTATATTATTGTTAAGCATGTTAAGGGTGACATCTTTCCTCATTATCAACACTCTTATATTATTGTTAAGCATGTTAAGGGTGACATCTTTCCTCATTATCAACACTCTTATATTATTGTTAAGCATGTTAAGGGTGACATCTTTCCTCATTATCAACACTCTTATATTATTGTTAAGCATGTTAAGGGTGACATCTTTCCTCATTATCAACACTCTTATATTATTGTTAAGCATGTTAAGGGTGACATCTTTCCTCATTATCAACACTCTTATATTATTGTTAAGCATGTTAAGGGTGACATCTTCCTCATTATCAACACTCTTATATTATTGTTAAGCATGTTAAGGGTGACATCTTTCCTCATTATCAACACTCTTATATTATTGTTAAGCATGTTAAGGGTGACATCTTTCCTCATTATCAACACTCTTATATTATTGTTAAGCATGTTAAGGGTGACATCTTTCCTCATTATCAACACTCTTATATTATTGTTAAGCATGTTAAGGGTGACATCTTTTCATTATCAACACTCTTATAGTTAAGCATGTTAAGGGTGACATCTTTCCTCATTATCAACACTCTTATATTATTGTTAAGCATGTTAAGGGTGACATCTTTCCTCATTATCAACACTCTTATATTAGCATACTATGTTCACATGTTGCCAAGCCTTGTTATATTTTAAATATATATTTTCACGTGTCGAATGTATGACAATGTCAACCATTTTTAAGGGGAGATGGGCCATTTTTCTGGACCCCATTCTCCTTCATGTTTAGCCCCATTAGTTTTCTGATTTTAAGATGTTTTCCCCATTAGTTTGTCGATTTTAAGAACTTCCGCCCCATTTCTTCGTCAATATGAAGACCTTTACGCTATTTTGGTGTCGATTTTTGTTCCTGGCGAGCGATAGTGAGCCTGTAATTTTAGAAGAACCGTCCTTCGGCCGGGCCATTTTTCTATTGAAAAATGTACACACATATTTGGAAGGGAGATCCTGGGGTTGTATTTTTTAGTATGCTGGAGGTCTAGGAAAGAAACAAAACACAAATATTATACCGGTATGTATTTTATAATCAACAACATAAACCCCCTTAAATTTATATAATGGAATCCCCCCCCCCCATTACACATTAACTCCCACACATATAAAAACACACACTTACTACAGGAGCATATACATTTATCGGGCAAATAGGTGTGAAGGCACGGAATAAATTACCCTATAATCAAGCTAATAATGGCCAATGCATAGTTGATGAGCTACTATGGTGAATAGTGTCACGAACATGATTACATACTAAGCCTATTTGTTTTATTATAATTATTCTGTCGATTATATTTTATTCAGTTATAACAATATCCCTTTCACTATCGGGGATGCCTGCTGTATTATTTCAGCTATATTTAGACAATGTTATGCAACTCAGGAATGATACGTAGTAGCTAAAAGGGTCTGTAGTCTCATAATTGCTACACGTCCTTCCTAAGCTTAATAAATTCGTCTAATAGTGGCCAGACTATAATCTTAAAAGGACATCACCAGTACTGTAGGGCTAAAGGACGTCACCAGTACTGTAGGGCTAAAGGACGTCACCAGTACTGTAGGGCTAAAGGACGTCACCAGTACTGTAGGGCTAAAGGACGTCACCAGTACTGTAGGGCTAAAAGATGTCACCAGTACTGTAGGGCTAAAGGACGTCACCAGTACTGTAGGGCTAAAGGACGTCACCAGTACTGTAGGGCTAAAGGACGTCAACAGTACTGTAGGGCTAAAGGACGTCACCAGTACTGTAGGGCTAAAGGACGTCACCAGTACTGTAGGGCTAAAGGACGTCACCAGTACTGTAGGGCTAAAGGACGTCACCAGTACTGTAGGGCTAAAGGACGTCACCAGTACTGTAGGGCTAAAGGACGTCACCAGTACTGTAGGGCTAAAGGACGTCACCAGTACTGTAGGGCTAAAGGACGTCACCAGTACTGTAGGGCTAAAGGACGTCACCAGTACTGTAGGGCTAAAGGACGTCACCAGTACTGTAGGGCTAAAAACAATAAAGACGTAGGCATGCTATCGTGTGTTATATCTGAAATGTATTAGGATAAAACCTAATTATACCTTATTACGTAGAGCGGTGGAAATGAGTTACTTGAGAAGTGCGTGCGGAGTTACATGGAGGGATAGACAGACGAATGAGGAAGTAAGAAGGAGGTGTGGTGTGGAGGTAGATGTGCTGGAAAGTGTGAAAAGGAACAACTTGAGATGGTTCGGCCATATGGAACGTATGGAAAGTGAGAGATTGACTAAGAGGGTGTACGAGAGCGAGGTGGAAGGACAGAAAGGAGAGGTGGAAGGATGGAGTGAGGAAGTATATGAATGAAGGCACTGCTGGTTGGGAGGAGGGGCGTCGACTGATTGGGGACAGAGGTGCATGGGGGCAGTTCGTTCGTGGCCACAACTTCGGGGATCACGGCATCAGGCAATAGATAGATAGATATACATGTACAATGCTGAAAGTACGAGTGCGGGTGGGGTATATAGCTTCATCTGTATATTTGTGTGAATGTGTTTGTTTTCTTACCGTTGTTATGAGGTTAAGGGGAGATGGGTAGCCTTTCTAGTCCCCCTTTTCCGTCATGCCTAGCCCCATTAATTTTTAGATTTTAAGATGTTCGGCCCATTAGTTTGGCGGTTTTCAGATCTTTCGCCCTATTTCTTTGACAATATTGATTCTTTTCGTTTCATTTAGATGTCAATTTTGTCATGGCGAGCGACAAGGAGCCTGTAATTTAAGAGGAACCGACCTTCGGCCAAGACGTTTTTCTATCGAAAAATGTACAAAAATATTTTTAAGGAGGGTCTTGGGGGTGGGGGTATTTTTAAGCTTGATACAGGTCTGAAGAGGAAACTAAAAACTATATTTAAAAATACATAAATGAGCAAATTAATATGCCCATCCCCCCTTTAGGATACCAAGAGCTAAGTGACAATTTTCTTCACAACAAAAACCTCCTCATTTGCGAGTACTATGCCATGGATGTACTTTAGCTCATTAACCCCTTCACAAAGATGACATCATTTTCATCATACTCTGGTTACCATTAGACGATTTCCTTTCGTTTATTATCTCCATCTAGGACTCAAAGGGGTTAAAACAATCTCAATACACCCTCCAAATACACCCTCCAAATAGCATAAGTTCTTCTTAAACTGCATAACATTGTCTAATATTAACCAGATTTAAAGATAAAAACACGTAATTGTGGTGAAGGGGTTAATATTATAATGCCTTAAACAATATTGAGTATCATTGTGGATTACATTTAGTATTGTATCATTGGCATCGACTTTCAAACTGTTCCCTCTTCCAAGTCGGCAGCTATCAATTAGACGTCTATATATACAGTTTTTCTTAATTGAATGGTTCGAATGTATATGCATATTTTATACTCTTCCTTTTTCACTTATTATTCGATTAATCCAAGAACGGAGGCGTTCTTTCCTTTCAGATTTAATGGGCGAAGGCGACGTCCTTTCCAAAATCTAACACTTACAAACAAAAAACAAAAATGCAGCATTACCGGGGAAATGAATACAATGTATGATTAGGTAGCATGTTTCCTTACCACCACCTCCTTTCTTCCCCTTACATGTATCTCACCCCCATTCCAATCCTTCCCCCCCCCCCCCCCTCTCCCTCAACTTCCTCCCTCTTCCTTTATTCTACTTTTTCCCTACCCCACTCCCTATACTTCTTCCCTCCCGCCTCATATACGTTCAGTCACCCCCCTCTACACCTCCCCTACCTCCTACTTCCCTCATACATGTGCGAGAGAGCGACGAGACCGATTCACTGTGGCGGGAGCCTCGAGAGAGTGAGGGCCCATGCCGCTCCGCTGCCAAAGCACTCGATACGATCCCATCATAATAATACATTTCATCACTATAAATTTGCTCTTTACACCTATTATCTGGTTCTTCAATGTCCACATGTTCAACTAAGAAGTAAAATATGCACATATACTGCAGTAATACTGCTTTATATGGTAAATATAATTAGTTCTCTCTGAATAAAGCGTAAGTCTGCTGCACTAGTGGCACTGTCAAAAACGTGCCTATCGCACCCACTGAGTCTATTAAAAATCATACTTGCACTATAATTAGTGGTTTATAAGCGCAACCACTGTTACCAATCAATAATGGCAACATAATACAAAACAAAATAATATAATCCTTAAACCCGGGAACTGCGGGGAGACTCTTAAGAGTTCCCCCGGCGGACTGCGGGGAGACTCTTAAGAGTCAGAGAAAAAATAAATAAACTTTTGACATCGAAAAAAAATATATATACGGTATATATATTTTTTTTTAATTTTTTTTTGGCCCCTGGGCCATGCAAAATCTCAGTCCTCTACCTCCCCTCCTTCCCCACTTTCCTCCTCTCCTTCAGTTATCACCTATTTTCCCTGTTATTCCCTTATTCTGAGGTATATTTTCGTGCTAACATTAGAAATCCGGTTGCAGGGAGTGGTCATCACTGATAGCAAGCGAATGCAAGAGAGAGAGAGAGAGAGTATCGATCGACTGTGTCTCAGTGGCCTTGGGGGAAATTGGCGGGAAAGCAGCTTGCCTCACCCATACATTATACAACTCGCGGGCTATATCTCCGATTTTGACCATCCAAACGCTGTTTTCACTCGTTTTATTGTTGTTTCAGGTTAATACCTTTATAATCAACCCATAATAGGCACATATGGATAAGTATTAATGCTATTAATGGTACAATGAATATTTTAGTGACGGAAACACCTCAAATACATGCGCACAGGGAGAGGTGTCTAATTACCCCCATGCGCACTTCAGAGGTTAAAATCCAGATAATCAGAAAAATACCATGTACCTATAATAACATATATTATACTAATACATTAACTTCTGTATATCGGTAATGGTTCCCCATTGCAACATTGAGTAAGTAAATATCTTTTTTCTTTCAATAGTGTCAGGAGATATCAAATGTTTGATTAACCCTTTCAGTACAGGTGTGGTCCAATTCGGTATATTCTGGCAACTATTAGATGACTTTATTCAGCTTCGGAAGGACCTTTAGCAATGGAAAAGCTACAGACTCTCATATCATGCTCTTAACTACCACAAAGGGAGATAGAAGGGCAGGAAGATCCCCATTGAGAGACTGTGTAAGAACAGCTTTGGATGATAGAGGAATGACTATAGATCAGGCAAAGGAAGTGGTAATAAGCAGGAATGAATGGAAAATGCTTGTGAATAGTTGAGTGAACACGTGGTCATTTGGGTGAAGGGGTCGGGCGCAAGTTGGACTAGACAATAGTCCATCAGGCGCCTGGCCCGGGGAGACGATTATTGTGAAGGGTGCGCCTGGAAGTGTGGTGGGCGGGCTTGTGACTTCGGCTCCGTTGCATGTCTGCCTGACGAGATCGAAACCTCTCCGGGTGGTCGGGGGCCGGAGGAGTGCTGGAGCGTCCTTGGTGACTCTGGTCTCTGGGTTGTCTCCTGGGTGACCTACAGTAGATGTGTGTGAATTTGTGTTTTTATCTGTGTTTGTTCGTTGTTTTATGTTGTTTTTGTGTTTTCCCTGTTCTTGTTATGTCTTGAGTCAGCCATCCCCATGAAAAAAAAAAATAATAATATAGAATAACATAGAAAATAAAAATAAAAATAGGAAAAATGGGGATTGGGCCTGAGCATATAGATAGATAGATAGCTACCACAGATCCTTTCTAATCTGAATAAAATCGTCTATTAGTTACCAAAATATGATGAAAAGGACGGAACCGGTAATGAAGGGGAAAATAGCAAATCATGGTTGTTCCATTTGCTTGGTGATGATGCAATAATGCAATTGTAGGTTTTGATTTAAAGCCTTATCATAAAAATAAAGATCCATTATTATGAGCTTTTAGTTATCGTTACCAATGCATAGGAGTTCGAAAATGTTGTTTAGTAAAGCTGCCGGTTTCATAATAACCTGACAAAACGATTTTCTGAATCCATCTTAACCTTTTTCAGAGTTATAAAGTTTTTTTCCATTAGACTTTGGCTATCGAAAGATCTGAAATTTCTTGAACAAATCTGGCAATGATGAGAAGTATTTAATATACTGTTTGTCTACAATCAAATGCAAAGGCAAGTTATACAATTGGTACAAAACAACAATTGTATTTATACACATAAGGAATAATCAATCACACAATAACACTACAAACACACATAGCATAATAATAACATGACATTCATAATACAAATGTAAATATACTTTACTGAATATCAAATGTATACAAGTCACAAGAAAGATAAAATGATAGTTTACTTGAAATTTAGCGATAAGGCAAATATGCGTTCTTCTATTCACGTTCTCTATTACAGTAAGTACGCAGTTCACATGGTTAGATGTATTTTTGTAAACATTTGAACTCAATCAAGGGACTTAAGTTCTTGCAGAGAGGCTCCAGTCCTAATGTTTTTCTTGACGTACAGTGTGCTGGCTTGATAATCCAAATGGGTTGATAGCCTCTGAAGTCCTATATTAACTAACTAATTATTTTAGCTCGTGGTGTCTTAGATTCAGAAAACTATAATTTTTAGTTAGATGTGACTGTATATATTTTAGTACACATGCAAAATATGCATCTTCTATTCACGTTCGCTAAAGGTCGTTGCACACTGACACGAAAGCCCCTCCAGGCGAGTTCACGACTCAAGATTTCAGCCTGATACGGCGAATCGGCAACATAATTGTTGACATCGGAAATTAGCCGTGGGTGACACTTACGGTCCAAACGACGTATCGGGGGTCGATACGAGATTTTGAGCTGTTCAAAAGTTCGCGAGAATCCCCCGGCAACTGTCTGAGTCTGGTCTTCATCGCGAACTCGCCGTTTCCAAATCATATGGTCCGTATCAAAGACGTATGGTCCGTATCAAAGTCATATGGTCCGTATCAATGACGTATGGTCCGTATCAAAGACGTATGGTCCTCCCCAGCCCACCAAACCTCATCAATAGAAACACCGCACCATGAGGACGAGGAAATATAGTGAGAGTTGATGTATACTGTACACTAATAAATAAATACAAATGTAAAAAGAGTAATAATGTGTTCCATTATTCCCAATATCGTTTTATATTTATGTAGATTGATAAATATAAATAGAATAAAAATGAGAGTCAGACATGGTGGAAAACTTGATTGAAGGTATAATATATGAGTGAACAATATATACAGTATAGGCATGAAATACAATTACATACATAATAAATAAATAATAAATACAAAATTAAGACAATAAAATATACACGATTGAAAGTATTCTATATAAACTGACCAACATAATTATAATGAATAAAATAATAAATAACTAGTAAATATTACATAAGTAAATAATACAAAATAAATACAAAAATAAAGACAAAATACCATTAACACGAACGAAGGTATACTATATAAATCGACCAATATATAATCAATTAAATAATAAGTAAATAATATACTGTATAATACAATGAAGATATACTAAAAAAAAATGAGGGTATAATATATAATTGAACAATATATATAGGTCTATCTATCTGTCTATTGCCTGACGCCATGATCCCCGAAGTGGTGGCCACGAACGAACTGCCCCAAAGCACCTCTGTCCCCACTCAGTCGACGCCCCTCCTCCCAACCAGCACCGCCTTCATTCATATACTTCCTCACTCCATCCTTCCACCTCTCCTTCGGTCTACCTCTTCCACTCTGTCCTTCCACCTCGCTCTCGTACACCCTCTTAGTCATTCTCTCGCTTCCCATACGTTCCATATGGCCGAACCATCTCAAGTTGTTCCTTTTCACACTTTCCAGCACATCTACCTCCACACCACACCTCCTTCTTACTTCCTCAATCATCTGTCTATCCCTGCATGTAACTCTGCACGCACTTCTCAAGTAACTCATTTCCACCGCTCTCACTCTTGGTCTAAGTCTCTCCACGAACGTCCATGCTTCGCATCCGTAAGTTAGTGTCGGGATTACCACACTGTGATGCAAGGACTTCTTCACTTCCATACTGACCACTCTATTTCTTGTTACTGCTTTCAACGTTCCTACAACCCTCTTCCCCTGTTGCACCCTCTCCCGCACTTCTTCATGCACAGTCCTATCTTTACTCAACACACTGCCCAGATACTTAAAAGAGCTGACGATCTCCATAGCCTAACCGTTCAACTTCACCTCACACTCTGTGACTTCATCCGTTTCGAAGACCATAACCTTGCTCTTCCCCGCATTTACCTTCAAATTCCGTTTGTCGCACACTGTTCCAAGCTCATTTACAAGACCCTGCAACTCCCATTCATTATCGCTCATCAGAACTGTGTCATCCGCAAACAGCAGTATAGGCAGCTTCCACTCATTTCCCTCCCTTTTCAGCAATACACCAACATCCACTGCTCTTCCTAGTATTTCTTTCATGGCTCCATCCATATATACAGTAAACAACCACTGGGACATCACACACCCGTTTCAACCCAACACTCAGGTCAAAGAACTCGCTCTGCTCATTCTCCACACGTGCTGCCGCATTTGCACCCTCATACATGCTCTTCACTGCTTCAGCAACTTGCCATCCGCTCCGTATATTCTAAGTACTTTCCGCATGCCTTCTCTATCCACTCTGTCATAGGCCTTCTCCAAGTCCATAAATGCAACATACACCTTTTGTTGCTTCTCAAGATATTTCTCCACAACACAATTCAGGGTAAAAATCTGATCTACACATCCTCTTCCCTTCCTAAAACCTCCTTGCTCGTCGCCTATCCATTTCTCCGTTCTCACTCTCACTCTCTCAATCACTACCCTATTGTACACCTTCCCTACTACGTTTAAAAGACATATTCCTCGGTGGTTACCACACACTCCTCTTTCGCCTTTGCCCTTATATAGGGGGACTATTATGCCAGTCTTCCAGTTATCGGGTGCATTCCCCTTCTCCCATGCTAGTTTGCACATTTTCCATACCCATTCGATCACTATCTCACCACAAGCCCTCAACATATATAGGTATAATCTATAATAAAATAAATAGGTGATGAAAACAAATATAATAAAAGATATACTATAAAAAAAGGAATGCGGGTATAATATATAATTGAATAATATATATAAGTATAATCTATAATAAAATATATCTATACTAAAATAAATAGTTGGAGACTGTGTGATTGGTGCTCAGGCACGCCCCTTTTGTACCTTGACAGCCCATCGGTTGCAATTCTCACGGCGTTGATGCGATTCTTCTGAGTTGTATCGCAGTGTTTTGGGTCGTATCTTTTCCATGTACTAGTCATGTACCCTTCGCACGACCTTTCCTATCTTCTTCATAGCATTTGTTTCTCCACCGTATCGGCATCGCTAGAGTCTTATCAAGTCGTGCGGAAGAGATACGGTAAAGATAAGGTAGTTATACGACTCTAACGATGCCAGCCATTTTCGCCGCGGTCTCTAGTAAATTCGGCAAGACACAGGATTCGTATGTGTCGTGGGTGTTCGTGCCAGTCTTGAAGGGGCTGTCGTGTCAGTGTGCAACGAATTTAATACAGTAGATACATGGTACATGTCGTTAAAGGTATTTATGTAATTATTTTAACTCGTGGGGACTTAGATTCAGCAAACTAAAGCTTTTAGTTAGAGGTGAATACATAGGATATTTTCATACACATGGGAATGGTAAAATTAGTTTGTAATATTTATTTCTCGGAGTTGCGTTTTAGCAAAGCTAGTCTTATTTATACTTTGCACGTGTTCATGTTTTTCTATATCTCTTGACGATATTCACCATATTGAATTAATCATAGAATAACATTAATTTTACTCTGTGGAATTCATTAAAGACAAAAGGTTTGCGCGAGCAGATGTTGGAGTGTCTTTCGCAACTAAGTCTAACTATCTAATTTTCTATATTACGTTGAACTAGAATGCCTGTTAGTAATAAGACAATTAACAAGAGAAAACACAAGGATAGGAAATATGTGTTTTTTTCCCGGAAGGGTAAACATACGAAAAAGCAAGAGGGACTCAAAAGCTAGAGGCACACTAAGTACTTATTGTATTTTAATGATTTTCTTGGTGCCGGAGGGGGAGTTAGTGATTTTTCTTATGGTATGCGTATTGGACTTATATTTCTACTCTTTTTCCCTTGTTGCTGGTTGGGCCTGGATTTCGTCTTGCTGAGGCTTCCTGTTTTCTGTTGTTGTTGCTCAGGTTGTAGGTTAGGTCTTTTACCAGTAGCAGTCCACGGTATCGGACCACATGCAACAGAGGTGATTCTCGGCTGCTTCTGGTGTTTTAGTCTTAGACCAAGAAGGTGAGCATCGAGCCTCACGTTTTCATTATCTTTTGTACTAGTCGGTCTCGGACCCAACCTGTCTGTCCTTGGACCAACACCACTTGCCATCAGTCTTGTCACCTGGCGCCTAGTTTCGAACTTTGAAAGCCCAGTCTCATGCTTGAGATTGTTTCAGTCTTTGGACCTGGAGACACTATAGGTAGCACCAACAAACTTGACAATTATCTTGATCCCTGACCTCTCTGTAACTCAAAAGGGCCTAGAGCAAACTGGCTGTAAATATCTACACCTATTTCCTGCTGGAGTCTTCACAAATGATAGAAACGTCAGCCCAATTGCTTATATTAATTTCGAGTTATAAGAAGTTAAGAGGTCAAGATTATTGTCAAGTACGCTGGTGCTACCTATAGTATCATACCCTACTGGCCTGCTTCTGGTAATTTGGGTGAAGCAGTCTTTCCTATCCCTGCGTATGCTGGTTTCAATCCTGTACGAGCTAGAACGGCATGAATCTGTGTTCTTGTTGTTTACACGCCCTCCGACAGCATTCTTGTTTGTCGTCTGGTCACCTGGGGGTGCCTATGCGGATAAAGGGTGCACTGGTCCACTCTTTCTGGATTTTTGGTGTCCTTCTGGCGTGTTATTGTTGGTGGTCTGCATCGCAGCAATTTTCACCATTGGCATAACAATAGGTCTAAGTCAAAATGTACATTGGATTGTTTTTTCTTTTAGTTTTATAATATGCTGTGAGAGGTAAGTAAATATAGTAGTTTACATCATAAAATCATTATACTGACGTGGTTAAGTGATGAGAGAGAGAGAGAGAGAGAGAGAGAGAGAGAGAGAGAGAGAGAGAGAGAGAGAGAGAGAGAGAGAGAGAGAGAGAGAGAGAGAGAGAGAGAGAGAGAGAGAGAGAGAGAGAGAGAGAGAGAGAGAGAGAGAGAGAGAGAGAGAGAGAGAGAGAGAGAGAGAGAGAGAGAGAGAGAGAGAGAGAGAGAGAGAGCAACTAACAGAATCCCCTACCTTGATGAGTGGATGAGGTAGGTCCAAGTCGTCCCCCTCCCACACCTCCACCCTCGGCCCCTCCTCTTCCTCCCCCAACAGGAACTCCGGAGGGTGGTCATTAACGTCCACCACCACCACCTCCACCACCGTCATCGCCTCTAATGAGCCACCTCGAGCCTTTACTTTCAACTCGTGCTGTTAAAGAGACAGAAAAAAATAATTATACAGATTGTCCTCTCCATAAATCTTGACCGGAACATATGTTTGTCTTTAAGTGGAGAAGGGGCGTATTTATTTGTTTATTGTTTCATATTTGTATTATTATCTATTTTCCTTCATAGACCACCATCAAGCTTAATTTAAAAAAAAACACCCTACAGACCATCCTTCAAGATAAATTTGTACATTTTTCAGTTCCACTTAAAATTACAGGCTCGCTATCGTTGGCCAGTAAAAAATCGACATTTAAATCGCACGAAAGGTCTTAATATTGACAAAAATGGGGCGTACATTCTAAAATCGCCAAACTAATGTGTCAAACGTTTTAAAATAAATCGATAAAAATAATTGGACTAAGCACGATGGAGAAGGGGCGGGGGGGGGGGGGGGGGGGCAAAGAACCGGCCCATTCCCCCTTAAGGAGATAATGAATATTGAAAAAGATAGAAAAACAAAGACAAAGCAAAAATGGTCCATCTTCCTAAAGGCATCCTTCATTCATACAATAGTTGTAACAATTGAATTCAAACTGCTTTAGGTTGTAAAGGTGTGGAAAGGAACTCCAAAGAAGTGAATTCCAGAGAATAGAAGTTCTGGGGATAAATGAATTGTGATAAGCGGAAGTTGTACATTGGAGAGGAGAGAGTGTGAATTCATGTTAGTTGATCCATTAAGGGGGGATGGGTGTAACTATTTGTTCATGTATATATAATTACATAACGTGTTTAGTTTCCTCCCTAGGCCGCCATCAAACTTTAAAAAAAAAAAAAAAATCCTTCAAGATAAATTTGTACCATTGTCAATTGAAAAATGTCACGGCCGAAGGCCGGTTCCTTTCAAAATTACACCTAAATGACAAGAACAGTCTTATTATTGACAAAGAAATGGGATGAAAGTTCTTAACCCTTAACTGGCGGCGCGCATCATATGTCGAGTGAAAGAAATTTGGACTATGTGGCGGTTCACAACATAAGTCGTGTGGCATTTTCAGCACGTAATGTTGCTGAGAGAGAGAGAAAAGTGGTGGCAGGAGAGTAGCGAGCGTATGACTGCTCCAGACCACCGCGGTGGACCAACTGACATGAATCCCACCCTCCTCCACCCTCTCTCACTCGCTACAGAGTGAACTATGTGGGGAAAGTACCGAATTACATGGTTTTTGCACTCGTGTTGCGCGAATGTTGCAAGAAATCTAGCGGTCATACAAGGATTGTTGGGGTGTCATTGGAAAGCTCTGTTTATGCCCTTTCAGGGATAGATACTTGTTTTACGCTCTGGGTCTTATTTAGGCATGAAAATGATCACGTAAACAACCCTATTTTGGGTAAAAACACCCCGCTGGTGGCTACATATTATTTACCGCCTAGGCCGCTCGTTAGGTGTTAAAATCGCCAAACTAATGAGTCGATTGTCATAAAATGTGAAAACTAAGGGGGCTAAACATTAAAGAGAAGAGGGCCCAGAAAAAACCCCCCATCTCCCTTTAAACATCTTCACTCATCAGTTTGCTTGCTTCATCAGTTCGCGCTGTCAGAACAAAATAGATAATGTTATTGATTAAGCTTCCACCAACAGCTCATCCTCCACCCTCAAATCCTGCAGTAGGACGAATGGTGGAGGCGATCATCATTGTCCACCACCACCGCAACCTCCACCACCGTCAGCACTGCCACACATCCACTGCTTGCCCTCAACTTGCGCTATCAAGGAAAAAGTGTAAAGGACACTATTTACGTGCTAAACGCTTTGATACATCTGCTGTCACCTCAAGACGGGAGGATGTATTCGAAGAATACATTAAGATCTGCTATGCACAGATGACCTACTTCTTACTGAAGATAACGTACAGAATGCTGATGCCATATTAGATAGCTGGAGAGAGAGTATACTTAACTAATGATACATTGTGAATATCATACAGTATAATCCAGGTGCTGTATAGTGTAGTAGGACGAAATTATATAGAAAGAAGTGGTTTACACTCAAGGGTAATATGTAGGTATAGGGTCAACTCATTCAAATTGTAGATCTGTTGTTACTAGATACATCATGGGAAGAAGCGTTGTAACATGAATACAGGAACCTAATGTGGAAAAAGTAAAAACAAACAAACACACACATATATATACAGGGTGTCCCAGGAGGAAATGATAAAACAAGGTATTCTAAGCATAACATTTTCTATAACAAATATTCCAAATCTTAACCGTTAAAAAGATATTGAAGATTTAATGTACTGTCCTCCCTCGCATCACTGTAATGGACTCTTCCATGTCAAATAGTTTCCAACTGGTCCAAAGTGAGCTAATATGTGTATAATAATTTTGCAACTTACAGAATTATAGTATCTTTATAATAACAAGGTCAAATAATTGCAGAAAAATGGAGATGTGGTAGGCACTAAAAGACAGCTAGGACAGCCTTTGGGGAAAAACTGAAGAAAATAAAATTTTAAACATGCAATATCTCTATACTTGTCGAAATTTGGAATATTTCCAAATAAAACAATTTAGGCTTAGAATATCTTGTTCTATCATTTCCCAAAGTTATGCCCGTTCCTCCTGGGACACCCTGTGTATATATATATATATATATATATATATATATATATATATATATATATATATATATATATATATATTGTTACGTCCTGGGATTGGGATATATAAACACTGGGCTCTTTCTATTGGACTAGGTATGCGGCAACAAGCAACAACGGAAAACGCTAGATCCAACCCTTATCTATAAACCCAGGCAACAAACCACCCTAAACCGTCAAGAGTCCTGCCTGGACAACGAGGTATCCTATGACTCGGTTACAGAGTGCACGCACTATAGACTGCTGATAGTCAAGCAGGCTATATAAAAGATCACACAATTAAGTTGACTTAAAGCTTCAAGGAAAAGATAGATAACGGAATTAAATTGCAGAAACAATTTAATAACAAACTAGAAGAAAGTACATTTAACGTTACGTTAATTAATACAACTAATCACCCCTGCGTGAAAGAAGGTGAAAGCAAACAGTCCTCAAAACATCGTACAGGTAGACAAGATGCGGGTTTCTAAACTGCATGCGGCTACTGTAGGATCTGATGCTTAGCAAAGAAAGTACGTTACGGATTTAGAGAACTCTTAACTAATAAGCAGGAATAAATACTAGTGATAGGCCATACAGTGTATAATGGCATAGGTATAATTAAATAAAGGCAGCAACTCGCAACATAACCACATACAGGTGTGCTTCTCACTCTTAGTCAGGCAAGCCTGCTCGGACAGAGTCTCTAAGCCACACCCTGACTCACAATGCTCACAAAAACGGTAAACTGTGGCACAATAACAAGCATACAGAGATAATAAACCCCTAGCTGTTAATCTGCCAGGTGGCAGGGGTCTAGCCGGAAGGATATAGGCTTCGGATACCCGGGCTGAGCCACCTGCTCTAGCCTAGGGACGTTCCCAGGTCTGTGCGCCAAATTACTCTAATTGAAAGGGTGCTCTCTTGAGAGACTCAGATCGCAAGTATCTGACTCTCTCCTGGCGACCCTAAAACAAAAGCAAGACGTGCTAGCGCAGTGCTGAGTGGACTAGGCAAGGGCCCTCACACAACACAACGCTAGACACACAGGGACACAGACAAGAAAATGCCCCCAGACTCCCACGGGTATCCTAGTAAAGTCGTGCGGGTCCACGGGACTCGCACCAGCAGACTTTACTTAAAGGATCGCAAAAAGCCTCCCCTACGGTCTAGCCCCTGCTAACCTGACACAAGAACACACTAGCAAGCATGAAACCACCAAATATGAGACAACAAAAAAGCTTCCTAGGTCTCATTAACAATTACATCCCTGCATAAGGCCCTAAATCATATCTAGTTATCTGAGAGTTCGTCGTTAATACAATAATAGATATAAGGTCTATCAAGGGGATGGGATAATTTAATAGATTGGTGAAGCAGTGGAAAGAAGGTATACAAAGTTAGAGAGAACGTTTCTAAGTGGGGTTGAGAGGGATAGATATCAAGGGGGTCCGAAGGGTACGACAATGAGGTGAGCTCTGAATCTTGAATCTGTCTGGACCCCGCCCTAGGCATGTAGAATACATCCCAGGCTCGGCAACACTCAACACAGTTGCCGGGTCAAAATCCTCTACCCCGTGCGTGAGTCGAAACTAAGCCTAAGGTTGCAATCAAATGCATGTGGCAGCGCTTCAGGCTCGTCCCAAGCTAAGCAAGCGAAGCAACGTCCCAAGCCAGTCTCTCTCTCCCGCTCGTCTCCTCCCACTCTCATTAGACTTACATCTTATATATTATAATGAAACAATCAACTATCGAGAATAAAATATACTAAGATACGTTGGTTAAGAATAAGGGCAACTTCAAGCTGTGAAACAACATAAGAATATCCCAGACATTAGTTACATTGTCGTAGGTTATATACTAAGGGAAAGCCTACCGGCCGGCTACCACCAGCCGGTTTCTAAACGGCTGGGCAGCCGACGCGCGCGCATGCCCGCACGTGGTTACCATGCAGAAGCGTCACATCTCCCCCAAGATATAAGACCCCTGACTAAGTTCTTCATATCTAACAGAAAGCTTCTCATAGTACCACACACTGTTACGACACAAGGCACTATATATAAAAAATAAAATAAAGACTGTTGCGCTCCACCGAGCAAGTTCAACTAACTCAGCGACAATAAGCGAAAACATTCAACTTAAATACTGCTGCAACATCTTATACAAAATTCTACACGTTATAAAAAATACAGAGTTTTTATAAGGTTTTTGCTTTTTTATTTTATTTTTTCGGCTGAACTACAGTGACAGCCTATTTTCCTCCACACTCAACCCTCAATCCTGTGGCAGTCTAACCAACAGCATCCACCCTTGAAAGACAATCCGCTATCACGTTATCAGAACCGGCAATATGGCGTATGTACAGATTATACTCCTGAAGCATGAGTGACCACCTGGTCAGCCTCATACTCCGGTTATGAAACTGATTCAAGAATTTCAGAGGGTGATGATCGGTACAAACCACTACGACTGGTCCGAAAGCAGGAACATATACATCGAAGTGCCTGAGCGCCTGCACTATCGCCAGGAGTTCTTTTTCAATTACAGAGTAATTCCTTTGTGCACTATTGAATTTTTTACTGTAAAAACTCACTGGATGTTCGATACCTTCATCATCTGTCTGTAACAAGACAGCCCCAGCCCCTACGCCACTGGCATCAGTCACCAGCTGAAAAGGCCTGCTGAAGTCCGGGGCCCTGAGTATGGGGTGGGTACATAACAGGTGTTTCACCAAGGAAAACGCCTCTGCACACTCAGGAACACACCGGAACTTCTTGTCCTTAGATAATAAGTCAGTTAAAGGTGCAAGTACAGTCGAATAGCCTTTGATGAAGCGACGATAATAGCCTATCATACCTAGAAACCGCATGATTTGTTTCTTAGTCGTAGGCTGGGGAAACTGATCGATGGCTTTGATCTTTGTCTGTGGAGGGCACACCTGACCCATCCCCACCTCGAACCTCAGGTACAAAACTGTGGCTTTGACAAAATCGCACTTACCCAGGTTTACCACCAAACCTGCTTCATTCAGTTTATTAAAAAGCTGTCCGATGTGAGCACAGTGACTGTTAAAATCATCGTCGTATATTATGACATCATCTAGGTACACCGTACAGTTGGGAATGTCGGCTACAATGTCGTTCATTAATTTCTGAAACGTTGCAGGGGCATTTTTCAGCCCGTATGGCATAACATGGCAACGATATGTGGCACCGTCCACCACAAACCCACACACCTCTCGCGCTCGCTCAGAATAGGGCACTTGCCAATAACCCTTAACAAGATCTATTTTAGTGAGGAACTTGGCTTTTCCTATCTTATCCACACTGTCGTCCACGCGAGGGAGAGGGTAGGCATTTGTGGGGGTTAAACCATTCAACCTACGGAAATCTATACAAAACCGCACCTTGCCATCTGGTTTGGGCTGCAGTGTGACTGGGGAAGTCCACCTTACTGCACCCTCAGAAATCAGCCCACGTTTCAGCATATAATCCAGCTCTTCCCTAAGTGCTGGTAATTTAATAGGGGGAACACGGTATGGCACTGATTTAAAGGGCGGGTGGTCCCCAACATCGTCATCGTGCACCGCTTGAGTAGTGAGGCCAGGATGCTCCGCGAAAACAGCTGGGTTTGAATCAAACAAGTGCTGCACAGCTACACGCTGCTGCTCAGGCAGGTGCAATATCAACTCGTGAGCCACTTGTCTAGAATTCCCCGCCCACTGATCCGCGGAAACATGACAATCCCAATTATCCTCCCCCGCAGCTTGACTGTCCCTTCCTCCTTCTCCACCACGATCGCTGCAGATCAACACCGGGACAGTGAGAGGCTCGGAGGGGTGCCTTACATACTCTTTCATCAGATTTACATGGCAAAGTTGGTTCTTTTTCTTACGATCAGGAGTAGCTACTAAATAGTCTAGATTAGAAACCTTCCTTACAACCCGATACGGACCAGAATACTTGGCAGACAAGGGGTGTCCCACCAGAGGCAGTAGTATCAGTACCTCCTGATCTACTTCAAACTCCCTCAGCTTCACCTTCTGGTCTTACCTGTCCTTCATCTGAGCTTGTGAACTCTTAAGGTTCCGACCTGCTACCTCCAGGCTCTTTAGCATTCTCTCACGGCTTTCAACAACATACTTTAGAAGCGAGCATGGCTTTGTGACTCCCTCCCAGATCTCCTTGACTATGTGGAGGGACCCCCTGACCCTGTGTCCAAAAACCAACTCGTTCGGGCTAAATCCCAAGCTCTCCCCAGGTACTTCTCTCGCAGCAAATAAAACGTATGGGAGACCTAGATCCCAGTCCTTCCCATTTTCCATGCAATAACACCGCAACATACTCTTGAGAGTCGAGTTCCACCTTTCCAAAACTCCCTGACTCTCGGGATGGTAGGCAGATGACACCACAGACACTATCCCATGTTGCTGCATGGTCTGCTTAAACAGAGCAGAAGTAAAATTGGATCCCTGATCAGACTGGATCTCCTGAGGGTAGCCATAACTAGAGAAATAGACAAGTAGATTTTTGACAACAGTCTTAGCCATCCCGTTGCGCATGGGGTAAGCATCTGGATACCGTGTTGCTACATCCATTACAGTTAGTAAAAATTTATTGCCGGCACTAGTGGGGGGCAATGGGCCAACCATATCGATAACTACTTTACTGAAGGGCGGCCCAATGACAGGGATGGGTTGTAACGGGGCTCTCGGGATGACCTGATTGGGTTTCCCAACCACTTGACAAGTGTGACACTGTGACACCCATGACACGACACTCGCCTTTAACCCAGGCCACCAGAAAAGCTTCCTCAGAGCTGCCTCCGTCTTACGTGCCCCCAGGTGCCCTGCCAAAAGCACATCATGAGCTAATCTCAATAAGCTCTCACGGCACACCCTCGGTACTACTAACTGGTCCACTAATCCTGACCCGCCATCCCACTTTTTCTTGGGATCCTGATGTCTCCGATACAAGATCCCCTCGGACAAGAAAAAATCACCAGGCTGCGCATCCCCATCGCTCTCCAGTTCGACAGCACCATTACCACACGCCCTGACTTCAGGATCTTCCAGTTGCAAGGAACATATATCAGCAGGTGCGAGATTATCCAAGTTCATCTTAAATAATTTATTTCCACCTCCAATGTCCCGCTGAGCCATCCTTTCCTCACGCTGCACATAACGATGCTGTCGCAGAGTCTCTTCCTGCCCTGCACCTGCACTAGCGGTGACAGGCCCCGGGGCCTCTCCAGACTCTAACATAGGTGCCAATAATGAGTCACCAAGAAACAATGCCGGCTCAAAACTCTCCAATTGACCAACACTTCCCGTTTTCTTGTGACGTTTCCTCCGCGTTTTGATAGACTGAGGTGGTGGCTGCAAGGCTCCGGATGTCTGAGAACGCGTCACAACACACGCCATGGTTTGTACGCTACACTTCTCAACCCACTCCTGTTCCTCCCTACTAATGTCGGCCGCCTTCTCGGCAACGACCAAGGGTGAAACCTTAGAAGCAGGCACCGCAAAGTCGTTGCCGAGGAGGAGGTCGACGCCCCCAACAGGCAAGTTCTCTACAATTCCTACATCCAGCTCCTTCGCCACACCACCCACCTCCACCTCCAGCTCCATCCGCACCAGCGGGTAGGACTTCGTAGCATTGATCCCCTGAACTACCACCACCCGAGCAGCGTTAATCGGTCTTCCAGTAAAGTTCTTTAACAAGGTCTGAGAAGCCCCCGTATCACGCAATAGCTTAACTCCTCGCCTTTCGCCAGCCCACCTCACAAAACCATGCCCTCTATGACCTTCAAAGACGTCGCGGACAGGGTTCGAGCCTTCCGGACTCTTGAACACAGGCTGTGTCCCACCCTCTGACGAACTACCCTTTGGCAAACTCAGAAGATATAGGCGACACCCCTATACTGCGGGCCAATGACACAACCTTGTTTGGTAGCTTGTTCGGACAAGCATTTGCAAAGTGACCCTCCTTGTGACATGCGAAGCACTCTTTACTCTTTGGTTTCCCTTGGGAGTGGGAGGTACCATTAGACTTCTTATACGGGACAGTATTTGGTTTATGTTCAGTTTTATTGTCAGTGCTAGATGGTTTTGTGTATTTATGTGTATCAAAATTCTTGGGAGGGGGAGGGGTACGATCCTTTGTACCCGACTCACTCCTAGCTGCTGCTCCGCACCCTCGAATTAATGACAGTCGGAGGTCAGCCATTTCTGCTGCCTCCTGGAGAGTTCTAGGATTTGTTTCCTTTATATTTAATGTTAAGTCCCCGCCTGTGCACTTAAAGAACTGCTCCAAGAGAACCAGCTCACTCAACTCCTCAAAAGTAGCTGCCCTCTCAGAACGCATCCAATGTCGTAGTGCATCAGACAAGTCCCGGGTGTGTTCTAGGAAGGTACTATCCTTGCCCTTAGTAACACCCCGAAACTTCAAGCGGTAAGTTTCTGGTTGTAACTCATAGGCCCGTAGCACAGCCTTCTTTAGCTCATCATAAACTACACAGGACTCTAAAGGTAGTGCATCATACGCTTTTAGCCCCTTTCCTAGGAGTCTTGATGAAACTAATGCTGCCCACTTTTCCTGAGGCCACTGGTGTTCCTGACACTTCTTCTCAAATCGCATAAAAAACTCAGTCACACATAATTCATCGAACACAGGAACTAGTTTAAGCAGGTGCGACAATGATTGGTCCCGATGTCTGTTACCTCCCCCAATATTTCGCCCTGTTACCTCCACTCGAGTTCTCTCCAGTTCCCTGTCAGCCCGATACCTAGTAGACTCTGCCTGCAGTTCAGCCTCTCGTATAGCTGTTCTCTCTGCAGCCTCAGCCTGAGCTCTAGCAACCTCAGCCTGCACACTAACCTGTCTTTCGGCGGCCTCAACCTGAGCTCTAGCCTGTCTTTCGGCGGCCTAAACCTTGGCCATCTCAAGCCGAAACAACAAATCTGGAGTCAACCCTTGAGGAGGGGAAGGTGCATTTAATGGAGAGGGTGATTGAATTCCACGCTGCCATTGACCATCAACTTGGGGGTATGTACTAAATTCAGGCACCCTGACGTTTGATATGGGGGTAGAGTGGAGGGGGGGCTGGGGACCGGGGCCCCCAGTTGCCTCTCCACCCAGGTCTCTCCCTTCTAAACCCAATATCATAGTCCTCAGCTGATCTTTCCTCATGCCACTTAAACCCTGGTGACCCGGAAGACATGCCACACACATTAAGCCATACTTATTCAGCTTCAACAGCCTGGCAGCGGTAAGGGGCACCTCTAAAAATCTTCTAGCACCCTCCTCGCTATCGACTAGCCACTCCACAGGTCTTTCTCCCTCCGAGCCCGTATCGTGACCTGACCCATCACTGTGTTCCGATGTATTAGACATGTTTGTGTACTGCAGTAATTATCACGGTTATAGAATGTGCCTTATCTCCTATGCAAGTATGTATGTACTAATGTTATTTAAAGTCTTTAATGTGTTATATTGGTTGCTCCAAAAAAAAAAACTCTATGTCCACTGTATTCCTCTAATCATAAGGAATCTCAAAACAAATTACCACTATATTCCTCTGTTCAGTAAATCCTGGCAAGGTCGCCATTTGTTACGTCCTGGGATATATAAACACTGGGCTCTTTCTATTGGACTAGGTATGCGGCAACAAGCAACAACGGAAAACGCTAGATCCAACCCTTATCTATAAACCCAGGCAACAAACCACCCTAAACCGTCAAGAGTCCTGCTTGGACAACGAGGTATCCTATGACTCAGTTACAGGGTGCACGCACTATAGACTGCTGATAGTCAAGCAGGCTATATAAAAGATCACACAATTAAGTTGACTTAAAGCTTCAAGGAAAAGATAGATAACGGAATTAAATTGCAGAAACAATTTAATAACAAACTAGAAGAAAGTACATTTAACGTTACGTTAATAAATACAACTAATCACCCCTGCGTGAAAGAAGGTGAAAGCAAACACTCCTCAAAACATCGTACAGGTAGACAAGATGCAGGTTTCTAAACTGCATGCGGCTACTGTAGGATCTGATGCTTAGCAAAGAAAGTACGTTACGGATTTAGAGAACTCTTAACTAATAAGCAGGAATAAATACTAGTGATAGGCCATACAGTGTATAATGGCATAGGTATAATTAAATAAAGGCAGCAACTCGCAACATAACCACATACAGGTGTGCTTCTCACTCTTAGTCAGGCAAGCCTGCTCGGACAGAGTCTCTAAGCCACACCCTGACTCACAATGCTCACAAAAACGCTAAACTGTGGCACAATAACAAGCATACAGAGATAATAAACCCCTAGCTGTTAATCTGCCAGGTGGCAGGGGTCTAGCCGGAAGGATATAGGCTTCGGATACCCGGGCTGAGCCACCTGCTCTAGCCTAGGGACGTTCCCAGGTCTGTGCGCCAAATTACTCTAATTGAAAGGGTGCTCTCTTGAGAGACTCAGATCGCAAGTATCTGACTCTCTCCTGGCGACCCTAAAACAAAAGCAAGACGTGCTAGCGCAGTGCTGAGTGGACTAGGCAAGGGCCCTCACACAACACAACGCTAGACACACAGGGACACAGACAAGAAAATGCCCCCAGACTCCCACGGGTATCCTAGTAAAGTCGTGCGGGTCCACGGGACTTGCACCAGCAGACTTTACTTAAAGGATAGCAAAAAGCCTCCCCTCCGGTCTAGCCCCTGCTAACCTGACACAAGAACACACTAGCAAGCATGAAACCACCAAATATGAGACAACAAAAAACTTCCTAGGTCTCATTAACAATTACATCCCTGCATAAGGCCCTAAATCCTATCTAGTTATCTGAGAGCTCGTCGTTAATACAATAATAGATATAAGGTCTATCAAGGGGATGGGATAATTAAATAGATTGGTGAAGCAGTGGAAAGAAGTTATACAAAGTGAGAGAGAACGTTTCTAAGTGGGGTTGAGAGGGATAGATATCAAGGGGGTCCGAAGGGTACGACAATGAGGTGAGCTCTGAGTCTTGAATCTGCCTGGACCCCGCCCTAGGCATGCAGAATACATCCCAGGCTCGGCAACACTTAACACAGTTGCCGGGTCAAAATCCTCTACCCCATGCGTGAGTCGAAACTAAGCCTAACGTTGCAATCAAATGCATGTGGCAGCGCTTCAGGCTCGTCCCAAGCTAAGCAAGCGAAGCAACGTCCCAAGCCAGTCTCTCTCTCCCGCTCGTCTCCTCCCGCTCTCACTAGACTTTCATCTTATATATTATAATGAAACAATCAACTATCGAGAATAAAATATACTAAGATGCGTTGGTTAAGAATAAGGGCAACTTCAAGCTGTGAAACAACATAAGAATATCCCAGACATTAGTTACATTGTCGTAGGATATATACTAAGGGAAAGCCTACCGGCTGGCTACCACCAGCCGGTTTCTAAACGGCTGGGCAGCCGACGCGCGCGCATGCCCGCACGTGGTTACCATGCAGAAGTGTCACAATATATATATATATAGATATATAAATAATGTGTGTAGATGTAGTGGGAGCTTATGTTAAATAAGACGCCAGAGAGTGTCATCTTTGGCAGTGAAACACTAGTATAGGTGAAAGTTTTGTTACTTAGGAAGGACCATCACTGCAAGTGTTAAGCTAAAGCTGCAACTATCGCCAGAGATTGATGTGGCTGGGAAAACTTCAGATTCTAACCATAAGACTTCCACTTCTATTGAAGGGAAAGTGTATGTTCCATCTATTAGAAACACAACGACCAATACTTTAGCACAGTGGCCAGGTAAAGTGGATGATATTAGCAGAATAGAACGCATAACATCAGCGAAGAGATAAGCACAAGAAGGTTTGCATGGTTTAGGTATATGGTGAGAATTGGCGACTGTTGGGTGAACAGATGCAAATACGTGAACGTTGAGGGAACTGCCCCAAAGGGAAGACATATAAAGACGTGGGATCAAGCTGTACGATTTTATCTTAACTATATAATCTAGACAAGTCAGAGATCCCTGAATAAGTCTGCCTGGAAGGCCACCATTGGAACGAGAGACTGAAACCGCACTTCATGTGCACCATCTTGTCCTTAAGATTATGTGTATGTATATGTTAGGCTAATATCGATCTCTATGACTAGACCTTCGATATATCCAAAAATTTGCAAACGATAATTTGATGTTGTTGGGTAGAACACATTGGAGGATGTTTATTATTGTTGTTTGTCACCCTCTTACATCCTCGACCCTTTGTTGGTGTTACTTTTATTTATAGTATTGGTGACTATAGCTGTAATATTGGTGAAAATATAATCAATAAAGCTCATTATGGCTGATAATAATACTAATGCAGACAGTCCTGACTGTGTGAGCTAGAGTCACTACGAGTAAGGGACAATTCGGACTCGTGGGCCTATTCGCGGTGAAAATCGATGAGTCCTAGTGACTCTAGCAACTCCTAGCAACTTCTGTTAAACTCCCACTCCCTCGCGGTGAAAATCGATGACTCCTAGTGATTCTAGTGACTCCTAGTGACTCCTGTTAGACTCCCACTAGCTCGCACTCCTGACTGTGTGATGTACCCTTTAAAGGGTACTTCACACAGTCAGGAGTGCGAGCTAGAATTACTAGGAGTAGGTGAAAATTCGGATTCCTGGGCATATTCGCGGTGAAAATCGATGACTCCTAGTGACTCTAGCGATATCCTAGTGACTCCTGTTAGACTCCCAGTGACTTCCGACCAGTCGCGGGCGAGTGGCCCTGTCCGACAAAATGTTCGGCGTGTTTAAGGGGGGCATTCGCTAAATACACCATAAAATGATTTTTCAGCTTAATTTTGAAAATCACACCCAAAAATCACCTGATAATATTATGTTCCCTGTCGTATCGTAGATCATCATGGCTATCATACAATTATTTAATGTCCTACCCCGCTTTAAATGGACACAACTCACATGCTTCAGCCAAGATTTAACACCCTGGACGCCAAGTACACGTGACACATAAGGTACACAAACTGAGAAGTTTCTGTATAAATATCGCCAATTTTTTACTTAATATATTTCCAGAAACACAACCCACGAATTATATAATGGTAAAGAACTTCTGATGAAAATTGCAACTCTATCACTTTGAAAGTTTGATAATACAGAAATTTCCGTAATATCAAGTAGTATCAAATTTTAACCTTCATTTTCTCAAAACGGATTATTTAGTATATTGCATTTATCAAAAAGGTATCTGCTCAGCCATTTATGGATTAATTTTAACACCTTACGAGCGGCCTATGCGGTTTATTTATATGTACCGCCCAGCGGGGTGTTTTTAGCCAAAATAGGGCTGTTTACGTGATCATTTTCATGCCTAAATAAGACCCAGAACGTAAAACAAGAACCTATCCCTGAAAGGGCATAAACAGAGCTTTCGAATGACACCATAACGATCCTTTTATGATGGCTAGTTTTCTTGCAATAACCGTGCAACGCGAGTGCAAAAAGCATGTAATTAGCCACTTTCCCGATACAATTCCTTATATAGCGAGTGAGAGAGGGAGGAGGGAGCTGGGATTCGTGTCAGTATGTTCGCCGCGGTGGTCTGGAGCAGTCATACGCTCGCTACTCTCCTGCCACCACTTGTCTCTCTCTCTCAGCAACATTACGTGCTGAAATTGCCACTCGACCTATGTCGAGCGCCGCCACATAGTCCAGCTTTATTTAACTCGACTTATGTGGTGAGCCGCTAATTAAGGGTTAATTATTTAGGTGTAATTTTAATTGTAATTTAAAATCGTTTTTTTTTTGTATGAGGAAATTGCTCTAACTTAATTCTAAGTACTGATAAATCAAATTTTTGTTTCATTTTCTCACTCTCATTTCATGAATATAATTATTATTTGTTTTAAATATTCATAACTGCTTTCATTAATGTCCTGCATAAAACTCCTCCTGACAAAATAACATTTATGTAGAGTTCTTTCACGGGTAGAACAATGAAACCTACAACTATAGGCGTTTTAAAGGTATAGCCCTTTAAAAATGGCCAAATAATTAGCAAAATATTATTAATTATAATTTGTTTTATGCTTGATATTATATACATTTAGATCCCTGTTATGGCAAAACATATTTCAAAACATGCTTAACCTTGTGTTAATATTTGACTGCCATAACAATATTTTTAATGTTCCTTCTTCTATAAAAGGCAGGTGCCCCCTTAAGGTTTTCGCCGCAAGTCAGACCACTCCCAGTGACTCCCAGTGAGTCCTAGTGACTCCCAGTGACTCCCCGTGACTCCCAGTGAGTCCTAGTGACTTCTGTTAGACTCCCAGTGACTCCCGACCAGTCGCGGGCGACTGGCCCCGTCCGATAAAATGTTTGGCGTGTTTAAAGTTTTCGCCAAGAGTCGGACGACTCCCAGTGACTCCCCTGTGACTCCCAGTGAGTCCTGGTGACTCCCAGTGAATCGCGGTGATTCGTATCTGATTCGCGGACAGGTTTCTGAATCAGTTTTCAGTTTCACCGGGAGTCACTGGGAAAAAAATAGGTAATACATGCGAGACACTGAGGGTCACTGGGAATCAATGGGAGTCACCAGGAACCACCAGAAACCACTGGGAGTCACCGAACATGCTCTCCAAGCAACAGGGGTGACCACAGAGACACCTGTAGAGGGCACTGATGTAATAAATGGGCGACTAATCCTGGGTGAGGGTGGTGAGCGAAGCGAGCCTACTCAGATGGGGATTCCCCCCCCCCCCCCCCCCGTATAACATTCTGCAGATTTTATGAAATTTAGACGCATTCTGAGCCTATCATAAAGTGAAATGAAGGTGGATTATGAATAATAATAATCATATAAACCCGTAATTCTCCTCAACTGAAAATATATACGGATACTTTAATGTTTATGGTTGGAGGACACCTCTGCGGCTTGAAGTCTACAGCAATCTCGGCAGTTGCTGATATGTGTTGGAGTTATTATCATATTTTGTTGGGGAAGAGGCACCCATTGGTGTTGGCGATGGGGAATTATTATTTTCTGCTTAGTTATGGCGGAGCTGATGATGGTGGGGGTGAATGAAGGTGGTTTTGTTCAGTTTGGTGGAGCTTCTTCTGGATTGACGAGAGTGGTGAAGACGTGTTTGTATGAGTTTTGAAATGTTAACTTCTCCTGGTGCTGGTGAGTGGTGTTTTGGATTACATCTTCGAGGGGCGTTGTAGTCGCCGGGGTAGACTTTGAGCGAGCGGTATAGAAAGAATTACACAGGCATGACCGAGTTGCGCCTGTATCTATTAACAATGTCACTGGAATTTGTTGTATCTGTAGTTTTCCTGGTCACAATTTATATATAGGCATAGTATTAACCTGTGTAAGTACAATTGCCCACAGAAGTTTCTATTCACTCAGTGAATGTGTGTAGAGAAGGAAATGACTGTAGGAGAGGTATTTAATAATGTGAAGATAGTATGGTCAATGTTACAATACCCTACATTTATTCTCCAAGTTCTCAAACTCCCCTTACCTAACATAAGCAAAGTAACATACCCTATAATTATAACCTATTGTATGTAGGCCTAAATGGTGAATTATTATTTTCTGCTTAATTATGGCGGGGCTGATGATGGTGGGGGTGAGTGAAGGTGGTTTTGTTCAGTTTGGTGGTGCTTGTTCTGGATTGACGAGAGTGGTGGAGACTTGTATATTTCACTAATCCGAAATTGACCGTTATTTTATTTTGTTCCAAAACTTGCACTTCATTCGCGTGACTCCCAGTGACTCGCAGGTCCACTCCCGCTGACTCCTACGGTGTTGTAACTGCACAGGGAATTTTGGACACTCGTGGCCATATTCCCAGGAATCATTACTCCTAGTAATTCTAGCTCGCACTCCTGACTGTGTGAAGTACCCTTTAGGGTACATCACACAGTCAGGAGTGCGAGCTAGTGGGAGTCTAACAGGAGTCACTAGGAGTCATCGATTATCACTGCGAGCGAGTGGGAGTCTAACAGTAGTTGCTAGAGTCACCAGGTGTCATCGATTTTCACCGCGAATAGGCCCGCGAGTCCGAATTGTCCCCTACTCCTAGTTACTCTAGCTCGCGCTCCTGACTGTGTGAGGGCCCCCTTAATAGTAACACTAGTATATAACCTGGTCATAGTAGTGATGCTTGTAAAATATATTTAATCTTATTATTATAATATAAATCTATTAATATTAATTTCACTCCAACACCAAACACCTCCCAACGCAATTAATGAATGCATGTGATCCACCGGGATTCAAACCTGGGATACCACACACAGAGTTTTATACTCTCTAACCATTACACCATTAACCCCTTCTGTTCCGGTGACGTTTATTTAATGTATTGTGGCTACTACTAATCGATTGCATTCAGTTTAGGAAGGATATTTGGTCATTAACAGGCGTTGAAGTATCGCACCTAACCCTTTTTAGTATCATACATCCTTCTTAGACTGAACAAAATCATTTAAATATTGATAAAATAGAACTGAAAAGACGTAGCCGGTACAGAAGGGGTTAAGACAGTACACTATATAATAGTAATGACTCCTGTAGCGATAATGGTAGTAGTGGTTACAATGGTATTTGCAATGGTAGCATACCTAGTAATAAAAATAATAGTAGCAATGGTTTTAATGGTCGAAATAGTTATCGCTAACCACCATAACATAACTATTTATCGTTACAAATGTAGCCATTTCAGGTACATTTAGGTCCGGAATGTAAAACTGCACACGTACATTAGTTTTACCCTAGCTAAATATATTTCCCAACCCTGCTATACAATGACAGCATTTCATATTCCAGCTAATAAGTTATCATACACGTTAACATGAAAGACCCTCATTACATTTATTACTCCACACTTAATTAATGCGTGCCAAGCTTGAACATTTTAACAGTGCCTACAGTTTTTACAAGCTAAGAATATGAGTTGTGGGTAGGAAAATATATCATAAAGACCAATTGTTGTGATATATATATATATAAATATATATATATATATATATATATATATATATATATATATCTCTACTGTATATATAATAATCAGTATATATCTATATAATATATATATATATATATATATATATATATATATTTATAATGATCAGTGTTCCTCGGCGCTTTCCCAGTGTATACCACCTCCTCTACGTAGGGTACGTAGTACCCGCCTTGCAACACAATCCCACCCCTATTATGTGCAACTCTCCAACCCAAGAGTGAAACACTATTCTCAGACATTCTTCTATTCAACTGCTGAGCTCTGGAACTCTCTCCCAGAATCAGTCTTTCCCTCTTCCTAAGACTTAAATTGCTTCAAACTCCGTGTGTCCAGGCATTTTAGCTCGAACGTCTCTTGATTTTGGCCCTGTCACTCTTTGAACTCTGGGTGTGTGTATGTGTGTGTTTACTCTCATCAAGATTCGACCTACGGACAGTTACGACCAAAGTCCATGGTTTACCCCACTCCATCACGGCGTCATTAACAAATATGATATAATTTTGTATAATATTAAGGAAATTCAGAATTCCTACTTGGAGGAATTATTCCACTCAGTACTAAGTCGTAGGACCCATGTTCCAGGTGTTACGCTGGCCAGCTTGCCAGAATGCACTCGTAACTCGCTATCGCTCGCCAGGGCAGTGATATGGGCTACAATAATCGTAGGACGATGTTCTTTCTTTCATAGAGTTCATGTTGTCACAGACAGATCAGTGGTGGTCTTTATTCTTGTTTGTGACACTTGGAAGTATTTTATATCATTGCTAGAATATAAGATGCATTGTGTGAAGTTGTAAGGAGAAAGAGAGCGAGCAGCGAGGTGGTAGTGTGTGCGTGTGTATGTACGTATGCCTCCCGCGCTCGGAGGAGTCTCCCACGCCCGTGATTGGCCAGCGGGCCTGGCTACGTCATAGGACGCTTGCTCTTCAATACGTAGTCGTCTGTGATTGGAGGCCGCTGTCCTGGGACGGTGGTGCGGGCTCCTGCCCTCGTGTCTCCTTCAGAGCTTGGCACAGCGTGCTTGGTCCTACATGTCCTTTGCAATCTGTCTCCCATATAACCCCCTGTACTACTTTCTCTCTCTCTGAACTTCTTCATTTTCATACTTCTCTCTTTATTCAATTACTTATCCCTTCTGGTTCTGCATACGACTTCCATAGTCGGCCAGTCGTATAACCAGCACCAGCTCTCCATATATGTTTGCACTAGTTTTAGGGATTATTAGAGTCATAGTCATATGGTAGCCTAGTGTTGGGGTGCTTCTAATTATTGAGCTGTTCTTTCCCATTATTTAATGCTAGACAGTGGAAAGTATCTTTGGTCGTTGTCTGAGTTATGTATGTGGCAATTCAGAGCCTGTACAACATCGACGAAGCTAGCTAGCCTGTAACCCTTGTGCATATTTTCCTTGCGAGTGTAGCAGTATACAGGTGAAGGGCTTTTGCCTATACTTACCTGTATGCTTGCTACCTCATTTTGTTGACCTTTGTGGAGCGCCAGGGCAAGACCAGATACTAGAGATCTGGACTTACCCAGAGAGCCTCCAAGTCACTTAATGTAACATAAGGGAAATCTATTCAAGGGGAGACAGTAGGCTACGAGCATGTTTGCGCTCTGCCTAGTTTCCTGATACCTTTTATGCCACTGCTAGACTTTATTAGTGAGGAAGACAGCATTGTGTTTATTAACTTTTATTGTGTATGCTTTAGGAATTATTCACGCCTTATTTTAGCCTAAGTTGATGCAAAGTGCACAACCCAGTTTGGCTGTTATGTTGGCTAAGGAAGTACCGTTTCTGAGTGGTTATTATTAGTGCTGTCACAGAGTTGTTGCACTCCCTTGTTATATATATGTATCCTACTTATTGGTGTATTTAAGATACACGCTTTGGTGTCCTGCCCCTGCATTATTTCTGTTCTATATTAACGAGCATCTTAGAGCATCAGACCTTTTCAGAAGATTCCCTATATGATTGCTGTAGGACTAGACTATCAGTGTTTTCATAGAGCATTGAAGAGTTTAGTGTTGAGTACAGACTCCCACTAAAGTTAACGTAAGCATTTATTCCTTTATTAAATCTTATATAGTTTATTCAAGCATTGTTATTACTTAAGAGCATTTTCGTAACGTAAGTACTCCTGTTGTGAGTTGCCTTTGCCGTCATCGGAAAGCCTTTGTAGAAGTGCACTAAAACCCAGTTAATTGATACCCCGTTATCCAGTAGATTAACTCTGGAGGGTTTTAAGTGTTTTTGTTCACCGGCGTAATAGTTAGATGGTTTGGAATAAGCGTACCGTTGTAATAGATATAACAAATGGCCGTTGTTGAAGATATAGCCTATCATCTAGTCCATTATTAAGTGCCCTTGTTTATTTCGTAGTGCCGGTCGTAACAAATGGCGACCTTAGACCAGAATATGGTGAACTGAATATTGCAGGGTTTTTTGGAGAAATCTTATTGCCATTTGGGGTTGAATTTATTTCTCGCATTGTTGGCAGTAGACATTGTTTTGAGGATATATAGAACTTGTTGGAGTTATGGGTGACCTAGTATTGCACTCAAGAACATCTTCGAATATTTTTTGTTGAATAAAGTGTTACGACTGAGGTTTAAATATATCAGGGCTCTTATTCATTGGACTAGTAATGGCATAAATACTACAACGGAAAGCGCTAGATCCAACCTCTGATGTATATTCCCAGTGAACAAAGAACACAAATACTCTACAGAGTTCTATATGTAATAATAGGTTATTAAACTCTCAATAAATGTGCGTCTACTCTAGGCTTAATGTTATGTGAAAACAGCCTATTACTACTTATAACCGAAGGTGCTTGGTTATGGTATGCAAAGTAAGGTGGTAAGAGAAGTTATAGCTTACGTTACTTTAATCAATAAATGTCCTGCATGAAAGAAAGTGCACTAAAGTCCTTCAACACCAACAAGGAATCTTCTTTAAATGTTAGATGCTATAAAGATGCTCGTATCGGAAATGGAACCCAAAAAAGGCAGGCAGCGGAACAATGCTCGTGCAGGCTATGCACACAAAAAGGCAGAATATATAATGCCGTCGGAGCCAAGAATATCCTAAACACTACAACAATAATAATGATCGCCACAACAATGCAGTATTCCTATCAACAAAAAGAGCCTAAGTCGTTTGTGTCTCAATACATCAAACTAGGCTGCGAAATGCTTGTGTAATCATAAATGGGTATGCATAATAAGAGTACTTGGTTTAATATACTTAATGTCTATTATGATTGATAAAGTCTAGCTAGAGTCAATGATACGAGAAACTGGTGCGCATGGCATGCCGCATAGCCTAGTGCAAATCTCAAGTCTGTGCGTCAAATATTACGTTATAGGGAAGGGTAGCTCTCTTGAGAAACCTTAATACCGAAGTATTAAGCGTTCTCCTGGCGTACCTCAAAGACAAACAACGAGCTTAGAACAGTGCAGAATGGTATAGGCAAAAAGCCCTCATTCGTGCATGCTCTACTCTCAATGGCACACAGAATAGAATTTACTCAATCAACTCCAGTTCTCAGGTATGTCGTGCAGCTTTTAACTAAAGCCAACACTCATAGGAAACAATACCTTATAATATCAGACTCCTAGTCTAGCATTATCTAATCCAGCAGAACACTAATAATTATAGGAAGCGGTACTAAACAATATGAATGCCAACCAATGCTTCGTGATCAACTTATCTTAACAACTAACATACATGGGTTATATCAGACCTTAACGCACAATACATCTAGCCAGCATGAAGCTGATTTTGCAGAGTTAACCAGAGGGGGTATAATATTAATAAAAGGTGGTGAAAGATATGGAAAATGAGAGGGATAGGCAGAGGAAAAGATTCTCAGGTGTAGAGCGGGGGACAGGTGTCAAGGGATAAGAGAGATGCATTCTAGAAACCAGATCTGAGGGAGAGAGTGGCGAGCGACCTGTATATATACTAGCACTAGGTCGAGCCGCGTGGGAAAAAAGCGGTAACAAGTCCTCTAACCACTACCAAAGCAGCTAGCAAAACATTACGTCACCAAGCATGGTAAAGAACTCCCCTCAACCAATCCCCACGAGGCCAGCCAGCTATGACGTCATCGAGTATAGCCAAACACTACGCGCCCCCTCTCACTCTGTTCTACTCTCTCTCTCTCTCTGATCCTATCATTACTAGTTAAGGATAAAACATATACTTTACAATTAAATATATAAAGCCTTGAAAAGGGTGAACACAAAGAGCCTTTCTGGACCGCCCATGACACGAGCTTTCATATGAAATAAAGCACACTACAATACACAAACTGTAGCCACATCCACTGTCCTGGCAATCCTAGCGAGTCACTGTAGGACAAGCCATGCGGTTCTAACGGAGTGGTTAACGTCACAAAAGCTACGCGAGAGTTTGGCTATTTTTGTCTTGACTTGAGAATTTTTTTTGTTGACTCCATCATGTCACTGGACGGGTCTGAGCATAGTGAGGGCACAGTGCGAGAGGCAGGCGAGGAGGTGGAGAAGGTGGAGTGGTTAAGCGGCGTTCGGGTGGTGAACAATGAGGAGGATGCTCGGATATTTTTGGAGGAGCCTGTGTCAGCGGATCGTGTTTCGGGGCTAGACTGGTACGGACTGCAGTGTGTAGCCACGGTCTTAGGGTTTGCCGGTACTAGCGTTTTGTCGAGAAGTGAGCTGGTTGCCTGTGTGCTGGGTGGGGTGCATGGGGGTTCGGGTGGAGTGGGAGCTGGGGCACCTTCGGCCCAGCCCCCATTCCACTCGACTCCTACCATGGCGCCCCCTCGAGCTCCGGAGCCGGGTACGTTCCCGCAGGCCGATGCCCGTTGGCGGTTGGGTATGCCTCTAGGTGATTCACGGGGTGGGTACCCAATAGTAGCACCCCCTCCTCAAGGTTTGTCTGCCGAGATGTTGTTTCAGCTCGAGCTCGCCAAACTTAAGCAGCAGTCTGAGCTCGAGCAGCGAAAGCAGGAGCGACAGGCTGAGCTCGAGCAGCGGAAGCATGAGGCTGAGCTTGAGCAGCGGCAGCGAGAGGCTGAGCTTAAGTATAAGTGTGAGAATGAGCTCAGGCAGAGAGAGGCTGAGCTCAAGTTTGAGTCTGAAAGGTATTGTGCCGATGTTGATCTAGAGAAAACTCGTGTACAGGTGACGAGGAACCGGGTCATCCAGGGGGGTCGAGCCCATGACCAGTCCCTGTCGCATCTACTTAAGTTGGTTCCAGTCTTTGATGAATTAGGAGTAACAGAATTTTTTCTCCGGTTCGAGAAAAAGTGCCAGGAGCACCAATGGCCCGAGGAGAAGTGGGCAGCACTTGTTTCTTCATGATTGACGGGGAAAGCACTCAAGGCGTACGATGCTTTGCCCCTAGATTCCTGTGTAAATTACGAGTTGTTGAAAGAGGCTGTCCTGAGGGCGTATGAGCTACAGCCAGAGACCTATAGGCTGAAGTTTAGGGCGGTTCCAAAAAGAAAGGAGAGTACTTTCCAGGAACACGCTAGAGAGCTGTCGGATGCATTTGAAAATTGGTTAAGGTCGGAGAAGGCAACTACTTTTGATTCAGTAAAACAACTAGTGTTGCTGGAACAATTTTTTAAATGTACTGGCAGTGACTTGACTCTTAACCTTAAAGAAAAGCGACCGAAAACTCTACAAGAGGCGGCTGAGCTGGCTGACCTCAGGTTGTCATTGATTCGCGGGTGCGGGTCTGCACAGAGAGCTGAGGCAGGTAACAAGGGGCGTAGCACTCCACCCCTCCCCGAATTAATGACACAAACAATTATCCATTCAAGAGTACTGTTGCCAATTATGATCCCAAGTCGAAACCCTTCCCGTTAAAGAAAGGCCAGGGCCCTTACCCATAACACGGGAAGTCCAAGAGTGAGGTGGAATTTTTCAAGTGTCATAAGAAGGGGCATATTGCGCGCTCATGTCCGAGCGCACCGCCTACAGCAGTGGTGTCACTAGTGAGCAACATTGGCGTGTCTTTGAGGTCTTCCGCGTTTGCCCGGGGTAAACAGTCGGTTGCGAAGTCATCGCCGGTGCAGAAGCAGCAGGAGGGCTCGTCACCTGTCCGTGATGTTTTTTGTGGTCATAGGGGGCACGGCACTGTGAGGTGGGCTGGTGTGAGGCATAGGCTTGAGTTGTTGCGTGATATGGGCGCATCCCAGACACTTGTTAAGAATTTCACTGGCAAGCCAATTAACGCGGCTCGGGTTATGGTGGTTCAAGGCATCAATGCTAGGCGGTCTTACCCGCTGGTTAGAGTGGAGCTTGAGGTAGACGGTGTGACACGGGAGTTGGATGTGGGTGTGGTGGAGAAATTGCCAGTTGAGGGGGTCGACCTCCTTCTCGGCAACGACTTTGCGGTGCCCACTTCCGAGGTTCCACCCTTAGTCGTTGCCGAGAGGGCGGCCGACACGAGTAGGGAGGGGCAAGAGTGGGTGGAGAGGTGTCAGATGCCGCAGATGGCTTGTGCTGTCACCAGGTCTCAGTCCGCTCAGGTGTCACAGCCTAGTACCCAAGTTCTAGACCAGCGGAGGAAGGGTCAGAAGGAGAAAGTCAAGGCTGATCGGGTTGAGAGTTTGGATCCAGCTACACTCCTTGGTGACTCGGTACTTGCACCCATTATGAGGTCCGGAGTGGCCCCAGAACCTGTCCCCCCTAGTGACATGGTTGGGTGTGATAGCACTCCGCGACAGAAACGTTCCCAGGCGAAGCAGGCAAGGCTTGAGCAGCCTAGTATTGGGGGTGGCCACAAGTTGCTTCAGGAGCACTTAGATAGGTTGGCACCCTCGGATATATGTCGGTTGCAAGCAGAAGATCCTGGGCTTGAGAGTTGTGGGAACGGGGCGATTGAACTCGACGAGTACGGGGATGCAAAGTCGGGAGATTTTTTTCATGTTGGGGGAATCCTGTAACGCCGTTTTTTGGATCCCAGACGTAGTTGGGATGGTGGGGCAAGAGTGCTTGACCAGTTGGTGGTGTCGTGATAGCCTGTTGCGGTTGGCGCATGATGTTCCATTGGCAGGTCACTTGGGTGTGAGAAAAACGTTGGCTTCGTTATCTAGGTTGTTCTGGTGGCCAGGTATTAATGCCCAAGTTTCGGCATGGGTGGCGATGTGTGGTACCTGCCAGAGGGTGGGAAAGCCAAATCAGAGCATATCTAAGGCTCCGTTGCACCCAGTGCCTGCTATTGGTCCGCCCTTCAGCAAGGTTATCATCGACATGTTAGGCCCTCTGCCTCCCACTAGTGCAGGTAACAGGTTTTTGCTAACCCTCATGGATGTCTCCACTCGCTACCCTTATGCATACCCTATGAGAAATGGCAAGTCTAAAACTGTTGTGCGAAATTTGCTGTTGTATTGCTCGAGGTACGGGTACCCGCAGGAAATTCAGTCGGACCAAGGGTCGAATTTCACGTCCACACTCTTCAAACAGACCATGCAGCAGCATGGGATTCGTACGGTTGTCTCTTCAGCTTATCACCCAGAGAGTCAAGGGGTGTTGGAAAGATGGCATTCCACTCTGAAAAGCATGTTGCAGTGCTACTGTTTGGAGAACGGCAAGGATTGGGACCTTGGGCTCCCGTACGTTTTGTTTGCGGCAAGAGAGGTACCTGGGGAGAGCCTTGGGTTTAGCCCCAACGAGCTAGTTTTCGGCCATCAGGTTAGAGGTCCTCTGAGCATGGTTAAAGAAATCTGGGAAGGGACTGTGCAGCCATGTTCTCTAATTAAGTATGTCCTCGAGAGTAGGGACAGGATGCTGAAGAGCCTGGAGGGAGAAATTTGGTAGATAATCAGGCCTTGATGAAGGATCGATATGACACTAAGACAAAGCTCCGGGAGTTTGTGGTTGGACAGGAGGTTTTGGTGTTATTGCCCTTAGTAGGCCATCCCCTGTCGGCTAATTTTGTCGGTCCTTACAAGGTCGTGCGCAAGTTGTCTGACCTAGATTACCTTGTGGCTACTCCGGATAGGCGGAAGAAAAATCAGCTCTGTCATGTGAACCTGCTAAAAGAGTTCGTGAGGCGCCCACCTGAGCAGCCTACTGTCCCTGTTTTGGCTTGCAGCAGCCAAGGTGGAGAAGGAGAGGGGGGCAGTGAGGCACAGGTGGAGGAGAGCTGGGATTGTCATGTCTCGGCGGATCAGTGGGCGGGGAACACGAACCAGGTGGCTGTTGAGGCGCTAGAGCACCTGCCTGAGCAACAGCGTGCAGCGATCCAGCACCTATTCTGTTCATACCCCACTGTGTTTGCCGAGCACCCAGGCCTCACAACTCATGCAGTGCATGATGTGGACGTTGGAGACCAACCCCCCTTTAAATCAGTGCCTTATCGTGTACCTCCCATGAAACTTCCGGCTCTCCGAGCGGAGTTAGGCTACATGTTGGAGAGAGGACTGATAGAAAAAGGGGCGGTTAGGTGGACATCTCCCGTCACTCTGCAGCCCAAACCATATGGCAAGGTCAGGTTTTGCATTGACTTCAGGCAGTTGAACGGTTTAACTCCCACCAATGCCTACCCTCTTCCCCGCGTAGATGACAGTGTTGATAAGATCGAGTGTGCACGTTACCTCACCAAGGTGGATCTTGTCAAGGGTTACTGGCAGGTGCCGTTGTCTGAGCGGGCGAAGCAGGTGTGCGGGTTTGTGGTGGATGGGAATACTTACCGTTGCAACGTTATGCCGTATGGGCTGAAGAATGCACCTGCAACTTTCCAATGCCTGATGAACGAGTTAGTGGCGGAGATCCCTAACTGCACCGTTTACCTTGATGATGTGATAATTTACGACGATGACTTTGAGAGCCATTGCGAGCACATCGGGGCACTGTTCAGGAAGCTAAGTGAGGCTCATTTGGTGGTCAATCTGGGCAAATGTGACTTTGTTCGGGCAACTGTGCAGTATCTGGGGTTTGTGGTAAGGTTAGGCCAGGTGTGCCCCCCCCCTTACCAAGATACAGGCTCTTAACCAGTTCCCCAGGACGACCACCAAAAGACAGATCATGAGGTTCTTGGGCATGATTGGATATTACCGCAGATTCATCCGCGGATACTCCTCGGTGTTGGCTCCTCTGACGGACTTATTGGCAAAGACAAAAAAGTTTGGGTGGGCACCTGAGAGTGAGAAGGCTTTTTCACTGGTGAAGTATCTGTTGTGCACTCACCCCATACTTAGGGCCCCGACTTTTCAAGACCTTTTCAGCTAGCGACAGATGCTAGCGGAGTAGGGGCTGGTGCCGTCTTGTTACAGACAGATACGGAAGGTGTGGAACACCCAGTAAGCTTCTTTTCGAGAAAGTTCAACTCAGCACAAAAGAACTATTCAGTAGTTGAGAAGGAGCTTCTGGCTATTGTGCTGGCGCTCAGGCACTTTGAGGTGTATGTTCCCGCTTTTGGCCCAGTCATGGTGATTTACACTGACCACCACCCTTTGAAGTTTTTGAATCAGTTCCACAACCGGAATATGAGGCTAACTAGATGGTCTTTAATGTTGCAGGAGTATAATCTGGACATTCGCCATATTGCCGGTTGTGACAATGTGATAGCTGACTGTTTGTCCAGGGTGGAGGACCCAGGGTAGATCACCACAGGTGTGTTTGGTGGAGTGGAGAAAAATTAGGCTTGCCCCTGTAGTGCAATGCCGCCAAAAACACTATTAAAAATATAAAAACCTCACATAAAAACTCTTTCTTTTTGATAGTATATAAGTGCAGTATATCACAGCAAGCATCTAAGACACTCTGAGTTGTTGTCTTAGTAGGCTAGGCTTGGTGAAGTTTGCTCGTTGAGCGTGATATAATTATTATGATGCTATTATATGGGGGAAGTGTTGTGCAGATTAGTTTTTAAATGCAGTGTTTTATGTTTGTGATCGTGCCTTGTTTTCACAACTTGGGAGAGTAGATGGGTGATGCGGGATTGGTGGGCATTCTGTCTGGTCAGATGTGGAGTTCACCTGAGGCTGAAATGTCCCACATCTTGGGCGGGGTGTTACGCTGGCCAGCTTGCCAGAATGCACTCGTAACTCGCTAGCGCTCGCCAGGGCAGTGATATGGGCTACAATAATTGTAGAACGATGTTCTTTCTTTCATAGAGTTCATGTTGTCACAGACAGATCAGTGGTGGTCTTTATTCTTGTTTGTGACACTTGGAAGTATTTTATATCATTGCTAGAATATAAGATGCATTGTGTGAAGTTGTAAGGAGAAAGAGAGCGAGCAGCGAGGTGGTAGTGTGTGCGTGTGTATGTACGTATGACTCCCGCGCTCGGAGGAGTCTCCCACGCCCGTGATTGGCCAGCGGGCCTGGCTACGTCATAGGACGCTTGCTGTTCAATACGTAGTCGTCTGTGATTGGAGGACGCTGTCCTGGGACGGTGGTGCGGGCTCCTGCCCTCGTGTCTCCTTCAGAGCTTGGCACAGCGTGCTTGGTCCTACATGTCCTTTGCAATCTGTCCCCCATATAACCCCCTGTACTACTTTCTCTCTCTCTGAACTTCTTCATTTTCATAATTCTCTCTTTATTCAATTACTTATCCCTTCTGGTTCTGCATACGACTTCCATAGTCGGCCAGTCGTATTACCAGCACCAGCTCTCCATATATGTTTGCACTAGTTTTAGGGATTATTAGAGTCATAGTCATATGGTAGCCTAGTGTTGGGGTGCTTCTAATTATTGAGCTGTTCTTTCCCATTATTTAATGCTAGACAGTGGAAGGTATATTTGGTCGTTGTCTGAGTTATGTATGTGGCAAGTCAGAGCCTGTACAACATCGACGAAGCTAGCTAGCCTGTAACCCTTGTGCATATTTTCCTTTGCGAGTGTAGCAGTATACAGGTGAAGGGCTTTTGCCTATACTTACCTGTATGCTTGCTACCTCATTTTGTTGACCTTTGTGGAGCGCCAGGGCAAGACCAGATACTAGAGATCTGGACTTACCAAGAGAGCCTCCAAGTCACTTAACGTAACATAAGGGAAATCTGTTCAAGGGGAGACAGTAGGCTACGAGCATGCTTGCGCTCTGCCTAGTTTCCTGATACCTTTTATGCCACTGCTAGACTTTATTAGTGAGGAAGACAGCATTGTGTTTATTAACTTTTATTGTGTATGCTTTAGGAATTATTCACGCCTTATTTTAGCCTAGGTTGATGCATAGTGCACAACCCAGTTTGGCTGTTACATTGGCTAAGGAAGTACTGTTTCTGAGTGGTTATTATTAGTGCTGTCACAGAGTTGTTGCACTCCCTTGTTATATATATATGTATCCTACTTATTGGTGTATTTAAGATACACGCTTTGGTGTCCTGCCCCTGCATTATTTCTGTTCTATATTAACGAGCATCTTAGAGCATCAGACCTTTTCAGAATATTCCTTATCTGATTGCTGTAGGACTAGACTATCAGTGTGTTCATAGAGCATTTTAGAGTTTAGTGTTGAGTACAGACTCCCACTAAAGTTAACGTAAGCATTTATTCCTTTATTAAATCTTATATAGTTTATTCAAGCATTGTTATTACTTAAGAGCATTTTCGCAACGTAAGTACTCCTGTTGTGAGTTGGCTTTGCCGTCATCGGAAAGCCTTTGTAGAAGTGCACTAAAACCCAGTTAATTGATACCCCGTTATCCAGTAGATTAACTCTGGAGGGTTTTAAGTGTTTTTGTTCACCGGCGTAATAGTTCGAGGGTTTGGAATTAGCGTACCGTTGTAATAGATATAACAAATGGCCGTTGTTGCAGATATAGCCTATCATCTAGTCCATTATTAAGTGCCCTTGTTTATTTCGTAGTGCCGGTCGTAACACAGGGTATCATAGTACGGATCCTTGCAACTATTCTCACGCATCAAACTACCAAATGCAAATTCAAATTGGTACAAAGGAAGACAATGCAAGTAATAATTGTTAAAAAAGTAAATGATAAAAGGATATTTCTAGCAACGTTGTAATGTGCAATATAAACAAACCCTCTATGCCGAGCCCTGAACTAAGCCCAAGATCTTACTTCCCTCAAAAAGGCCGCTCAACACTACGGCAGGGCTTAGGTTCGCTGAGGGAGAGAATACAATATAGAAGACCACACAGATATATGCTTAAGGGGGGATGGGCGAATTTTCTTGCTCATTTATATATGTTTTTATAATAGTTTTCAGTTTCCTCCCTAGACCTCCATCAAACAAAATAAAGCACCCACCAAGACCCTCCTTCAAGATTAAATTGTACATTTTTCGATAAAAAAATATCCCGGTCAAAGGCTGGTTCCCCATATATAAACAGGCTTGCTTTGGCTCGCCAGGAAAAAAATAGACACCTAAATGACACGAAAAGTTTGAATATTGATAAAGAAATGGGGGAGAAAAGTCTAACATCGTCAAACTAATGAGCCAAACGTAATAAAATCTTAAAACAAATGAGGCTAAACATAAGGAAGTAGGGGACCAGAAAACCGACCTATCTCCCCTTAAAATAGTCAATGTTCAGTGTCTTATAACTTTAATTATTTAGTATGGTAGTCAGCATTATCGTCTCCAGGTATATTCTATCTATCTATCTATTGCCAGATGCCCTATTCCCCGAGGGCGTGCCGACGAACGAATCTTGCCCATGCATCTCTATCCAAGGTCAGTCGGCATCCATTTTCTCAGCTAACACCCCTTTCACTCATATATACCACTTAATTCCATCCTTCCAGCTTACTCTTGTTACGAACTGGCACTCGGGTACACAAGGGCTCTCAATCAGGACTCGAATACGGCTCGCTGCCACAACGGAAACACACGATCCCAACCCCTGACTACTGCCAGCCGAACAAAAAACACCAATACCCTCCAGAGTTCAATCTGCTATAACGAGGTATACAAGAACTCGGTACTAGTGTTCAACAACAGACTAATAAAGAGACAGGAATTATCTAGTCTGGTCAACAATCAAACAATGAAGTAAGAAACAACAACACCAAAGAATAGTGTTGGCCGAAGCCGAAGTAATCCACCCTTGACTATGAACTTAAAAAGTCCTCCACCCTCTACTTCGGATCGGCACTATTACGTTACGTTAATTAATAGTCCTTAAGCATCGAGCAAGGAATCTTCTGAAAAAAGTTAGATGCTTCTCGGATGCTCGTAAGAAGTACGTATCGGATTTTGAACAGTAATTCAATAAGCAAAAACACTGGCAATTAAATACTATTAACCCTTAATTAGCGGCGAGCAACATAAGTCGAGTTAAATAAAGCTGGACTATGTGGCGGCGCTCGACATAACTCGAGTGGCAATTTCAGCACGTAATGTGGCTGAGAGAGAGAGACAAGTGGTGGCAGGAGACTAGCGAGCGTATGACTGCTCCAGACTACCGCGGCGAACCTACTGACACAAATCTCAGCTCCCTCCTCCCTCTCTCACTCGCTACATACTCAATTATGTACTGAAAGTACCGAATTACCTGCTTTTTGCACTCGCGTTGCACGGTTATTGCAAAAAAACTATCCATCATACAAGGATCGTTATGGTGTCATTCGAAAGCTCTGTTTATGCCCTTTCAGGGATAGGTACTTGTTTTACGTTCTGGGTCTTATTTAGGCATGAAAATGATCACGTAAACAGCCCTATTTTGGCTAAAAACACCCCGCTGTGCGGTACACATAAATAAACCGCATAGGCCGCTCGTAAGGTGTTAAAGGCTTAAATTGGCATAAGAATAATTAAAAGAATATGCAATAGTAAATGTCAAACATTAAAAGGAAGTACTCCACAAATGCAACGGCAATAGCCTACTCGGATTGTGCTCGTGGGCCACTAATCACTAAAGTAGCCAAGCTTGCAACACATGAAATCAATAGTGCATAAACAATATCATACATAAGGGAAGCTTCAATACTATTCTGTATCTACTAATCGAGTAAAGTCTAGCTGGGGTACTGTAGGCAAAAAGGTAGCAGTGACTGAGCAAAAACGGCTCATAGCCTAGCGAAGTCCTCACGACTGTTTAAAGTATTACGTTAAAACTAACAAGTGCACTTTGAGAAATCCAGATCCCTTGTATCTGGTTTTCTCCCGGCTCCTTGACAAAGTAAAAACAAACTGTAAATAAAATACAGGGTGGTTAGGCTCTTGCCCTCACACACTGTAAATTATTAACTCAACACAGTCAGCCGCGAAGACAACCTAGGCTTCACTGAACCGAAACGAGTATGCAGGTTTATCGCTTAACCACTGCATCAAACAACAACTCGTAACACAGAAAAGACTTACCCCAGTCTAGCATTACCTAGACCAGCAGAAAACAGGAATAATAATAATAACACACAGGGAAATGCATATACAAGTGTAACAAACATAAATCAATCCTATGCTAAGTCAACCCTTCCAAAATAGGCTATCTAATAGGCAAGTATCTCGTGAGAACTCAAGCGATAATACGTTGGCTGACTAGCTCTGCACCAACGGGACCATTGAAGTTGAACAGGGAAGGGAAAAGAGGAGATAAGAATGTAAGGTAGTAGAGAAAGTTCCCATCAGTCAGAAGAATATATATAGTTAGCAAGGGAAATGAGAAGTCGCTCTGCCTAATGAGTTCTGATGAAAAAATGGCTAGACTTCCCTTTTATACCCGGCCCTCTAGTGAGCCTAACGTGAACTACTAAGGACCACCCACTGACAACCATTACGTAATTTCTCTCTCTCCTCTGGGATACACAAAGGCTCCCCTAGCACTGAGGGAGGGAGGAGTGCTAGTGAGTTAGGCCTACCTCATGCCTGGCGTACCCACTGACCCCTAACTGTGGCTGTTTCTCTTCCCATCATTACAAATAAGTTTTACACACAATACTTATAACTAATGATATAAAATAGAACTCGTTGACTCAGATGAAAACAAAATACATATTCATAATACTTATAGTACAACGGCTCACGTGAACTAAGTTAGGAAACTCTACATAGACTACAGCCAAAGTTCCTGCCCTGACGATCCTAGCGAGAGTGGGGCATGACTAGGCGTTCTGTACAGCATGCTCACACGTGGACATGCGTCACACCTCCCCCAAGATTTTACTCGCTCAACCCTGAGCTAAAATCTGACAAACACAGAACCCCATCAAGCCCCTCACACCCAGCGACCGCATGGCACTAAAACAAAGCTGAGTTTATCACCCAAACACATCTTATTATAAACAAAAAATCACATTTTATAACTCCTCCCAACAATAGCAAAAAGACACAATATCATGCTCCCAGAGCGAGCTTACAGCAGCTCAACCGTTTGATAGTTCGTGGACTACTCAAACTCTATAGGCTATGACAAACTTATACGATTACCTATATCAAAAGAAAGAGTTTTTATATGATTTTTATATTTTAATATGTTTTTCCCGGCTGCACTATAAGGGCAGCCTATTATCCTCCACTCAAACCCACACACCTGTGATAGCCTACGACTGATCATCCACCCTTGATAAACAATCCGCGATCACATTGTCACATCCAGCAATATGACGGATGTCCAGGTTATACTCCTGCAACATCAAAGACCACCTGGTCAGTCTCATATTGCGATTGTGAAATTGATTCAGGAATCTCAAAGGGTGATGATCAGTGTAGATAACCACGACTGGGCCATAGGCTGGAACATACACCTCGAAGTGCCTGAGCGACAGCACAATCGCCAGTAATTCCTTTTCTATTGTAGAATAGTTCTTTTGTGCAGCATTGAACTTCTTAGAAAAGAAACTTACTGGGTGTTCCACACCTTCATTGTCTGTCTGTAGCAAGATGGCACCAGCCCCTACACCACTAGCATCTGTTGCCAGCTGAAAAGGCCTGTTAAAGTCTGGGGCCCTGAATATCGGGTGAGTACATAGCAAATGTTTCACCAAAGTGAAAGCCTTTTCACACTCAGGTGCCCACAAAAACTTTTTGTCTTTAGATAACAAATCTGTGAGAGGTGCCAACATCGTTGAGTAACCTTTTATGAAGCGTCTGTAGTAGCCTATCATACCCAAGAATCTCATAACCTGCTTCTTGGTTGTTGGGTGTGGACATTTATTGATAGCCTGTACCTTGTTCTGAGGAGGGCACACCTGTCCCCTTCCTACTACAAACCCAAGGTACTGCACAGTGGCGTTTACGAAGTCACACTTTGCCAAATTTACTACCAACACCTGCTTCACTAAGTTTCCGGAACAAGGTCTCAAGGTGCTCACAATGGCTCTCAAAGTCGTCATCATAAATGATTACATCGTCCAAATATACGGTGCAATTTGGAATGTCCTTTACAATTTCATTCATCAGGTTCTGAAACGTTGCTGGTGCATTCTTAAGTCCGTAAGGCATAACATTGCACCGGTAGGTACTCCCGTCCACAACAAAACCACATACCTCTTTAGCACGCTCGGACAAAGGTACTTGCCAGTAACCTTTTACTAAATCTACTTTAGACAAAAAACGAGCATTACCAATTTTGTCAACACTATCATCAACCCGAGGAAGAGGATATGGGTTAGTTGGAGTCAAACCGTTTAACCTACGGAAATCAATACAAAAACGTACCTTGCCATCTGGCTTAGGCTGCAGTGTTACGGGGGAAGTCCACTTAACTGTGCCTTTCTCTATCAACCCTCTACCGAGCATATACTCCAACTCATCCCTCAGAGCTGGTAGTTTTATCGGGGGCACACGGTACGGGATTAACTTAAAGGGTATATGGTCCCCCACGTCAACATCATGCATAGCCTGAGTAGTGAGGCCTGGGTGTTCAGCAAATACAGTGGGGTTGAACCGAACAACTGACGGATAGCATCAAACTGCGGCTCAGGCAAATGAGCTATAGCCTCGTCAGCCCTTAGGCTCGAGTTCCCCGCCCACTGATCCGCTGAAACATGTTGATCCCAGCTATCCTCCTCTGAAGCTTGACTGTCCCCCTCTCCTTCTCCACCATGGCCGCAACAAGCCAACACAGGGACAGTGAGAGGCTCAGAGGGGCGCCTCACATACTCTTTAATAAGGTTCACGTGACATAACTGGTTCTTTTTCCTCCTGTCTGGAGTGGCAACAAGGTAATCCAAGTCTGAAAATGTTTCTACAATTTTATAAGGTCCAGTGTACTTCGCAGAGAGGGGGTTACCAACCAAAGGCAACACAATTAATACCTCTTGTCCTACAGTGAACTTCCGGAGCCTCACTTTGCGATCATACCTGTCCTTCATCAAAGATTGTGATTCTGTCAAATTTCTACCTGCCATCTCCAGATTCTTAAGCATGCGCTCACGGCTTTCAAGCACATACTTTAATAATGGACAAGGCTGCACAGTCCCCTCCCAAATTTCTTTCAGCATGTTAAGGGGGCCCCTGACACGGTGTCCACAAATCAGCTCGTTTGGACTAAATCCCAGGCTCTCACCAGGTACCTCCCGAGCAGCAAACAGCACATAAGGCAATCCAAGATCCCAATCCATACCGTTGTCAGCACAATAACACCTGAGCATGCTTTTAAGTGTAGCATGCCACCGCTCAAGCACCCCTTGACTCTCAGGGTGATACGCTGACGATACTACTGCTCGTATCCCATGCTGTTGCATTGTTTGCTTGAACATGTTGGAGGTGAAATTAGATCCCTGATCAGACTGAATCTCCTCCGGGTACCCGTACCTTGAGAAGTACCACAACAAGTTACTGACTACCGTCTTAGCCATTCCATTTTTCATAGGGTATGCATCGGGGTATCTAGTGGCAACATCCATTATGGTTAACAAAAAATTATTTCCAGCCTTAGTGGGAGGGAGTGGACCAACCATGTCAACAATAATTTTACTAAAGGGTGGCCCAATCACAGTAATAGGGTGTAACGGAGCCTTAGGAATAACTTGGTTCGGTTTCCCGACACGTTGACAAATATCACATGAGTTTATCCATGACTGCACATGAGACTTCATCCCCGGCCACCAAAACAATTTCCCCAAAGCCGCCACCGTTTTCTTGGCACCCAAATGTCCTGATAATGGAGAATCATGAGCCAACCTAAGCAAACTTTCCCTGCAGCCCTCTGGCACGACCAGCTGGTCAACTGTACCTGATCCGCCCTCCCAGTTCCTTTTAGGATCTTGATATCGGTGGTATAAAATTCCATTAACGAAAAAAAAATCCCCTGCCTTTGCATCCCTATCTTCTTCTAACTCCACAGCCCCATTGGTACACTGCAAAACCTCTGGATCCTCTAATTGCAACTTTCGAATGTCTGTGGGAGCCAACATGTCTAACTGCTTGGTCAACAACTCATGCCCTCCCCCAACATCCAACTTAGACATCCGGTTTTCTCGCTGCAGGTAACGGTGCTGTCTCTGAGTCTCTGCCTCCTCCACTACTTTATCAACTGTGTTAAGCACTGGAGTTACAACAGACTCGGTCAAAGTTCCTGCTATTGGGTCTTTTGGGAGAGCCACTGGTTCTAAACTCTTCAAACTTTTCCCAGCCTTCCGCTTCTCCTTAATTCCCTTCCTCCGCTGTTCTGTGGCCTGGGAAATAGGCTGTGATACCTTAAATGCTTGGGAACGAGTTACCACACATGCCATCTGTTGGTGTTGACAACTCACTACCCACTCTTGTTCCTCCCTACTCACGTCGGCCGGCCTCTCGGCAACGACTAAGGGTGGAACGTCTAAAGTAGGCACCGCAAAGTCGTTGCCGAGAAGAAGGTCGACACCCTCCACTGGCAATTTCTCAACGATCCCAACATCTAAGTCCTTAATCACACCATCAACTTCCAGCTCCACACGAACCAACGGGTATGACCTGGTCGCATTAATACCCTGATCAACAACCACCCGTTCCGCATTAATTGGTCGCCCCGTGAAATTCTTCAAAAGTGTCTGTGAAGCTCCAGTATCACGCAAAACTTCCACCTTATGCTGGCAACCTGCCCAACTTACCCTACCGGTCCCTCTATGGGCGCAAAAGACATCACGGACAGGGGACGAGCCTTCCTGAGTCTTATACATAGCCTGTGACCCTGCCACTGGCAAACTACCCTGGGTAAATCCAGACGACATTTCAGCCACACCTATGCTGCGCACCAAAGACACGGCTGCAGCTGGCGGCTTACTAGGACAAGATTTTGCATAATGCCCCTTCTTTCTACAATGAAAACATTCCACTTCCCCTATCGGTCTCTTCTGATAAGGGGCGGAGTTCTGACCCTTCTGTAATGGGACGGCTGTAGTCTTTGGTTCAGTCCTGGTATCTTGGCTTTTAAACTGAGGTTTATATCTATAGTGATTGTCCTGAGCTCGAGGGTTTGGAGTATCGCGCCCCTTGGGAACTGCATCAACACGCTTTACAGATTCACATCCCCTGATTAGCGACAACCTGAGGTCAGCCATCTCAGCTGCCTCTTGAAGAGTTCTTGGGTTCTTTTCTTTAATAGTTAAAGTCATTTCTGCACCAGTACACTTATAAAACTGCTCGAGCAGAAACAGCTCAGTCAACTGTTCTGCCGTCTCAGCTTTCTCAGAACGTGTCCAGTTTTTAAGTGCATCTTTTAAGTCCCGGACATGTTCAAGAAAGGTCGCCTCCCTAGTCTTTGTAACACCCCGAAACTTCAATCGATATGTTTCCGGTTGCAACTCGTATGCCCGTAGGACAGCTCTCTTCAATTCTGGGTAGTCAATGCAAGACTCTAAAGGCAGTGCATCATAAGCCTTCAGACCCTTACCCGTAAGTCTTGAGGAGACTAGAGCTGCCCACTTCACTTCAGGCCAATTATGCTCCCTACACTTCTTCTCAAAACGATTAAAAAATCCTGTGACTTCAGTTTCACTAAATACCGGCACCAATTTGACTAAGTGGGCCAAGGACTGTTCTCTTACTTGGCCCTCACGGCCCATCCGAGTCCCTGTCGACTCTGCACGAGTCTTATCTAAATCTAATTTGGCACAATATTTCTCCGAGTCGTACCTAAGCTCAGCCTCATGCCTCCTGGTCTCATCCTCATGCCTCCTGGTCTCATCCTCTTGCCTCCTAACCTTAATCTCATGCCTCCTAGTCTCATTCTCCTGCTTCCTAGCCTCAATCTTAGCAAGCTCAAGTCTAAATACCATATCTGGAGACAGGCAGGAAGAGGGAGCTGCCACTACTGAAGGAGGGGGGGCAAAAACTGGGGAACCACCACGTGCACCACCCGAGGGCACTCCAACCTGCCAATTCTCATCCCTCTGTGGGAGAGTGCTAACCTCCGGTAACTGAGTGGACGGCACTGTGGGAGTCGAGTGAGAGGGGATCTGGGGAGGAACCCCCCCAAACGCCCTCTCCTCCGAAACCCCATGTCGCCCACGCAACACCCAGGAAATCAGCTCCCCCTTGGACATCCCTGCTACATTGGAAATGCCCAAAACCTTGGCTATCAGGTGCAAGCCACAAACATCCACCCCAGTCAGCCTGTCCTCCGTCACGTGGTACCGCTTACTCACAAAACTCTAGCATCCTCCTCACTGGTTACTAACGGCACACCTTCAAATGACATCTCTCGCTCATCGTCAGTGCTAATGCACGACATACTGAAGTCCACAAAAAAATTCTCGAGACAAAAGTGTTAAACTTCCTATGCAAGCACTAATTACTAAATTAACTGGAGTCTCTTAAATGCTTTACTAATTGCCATCCAAAAAAAAAATATTCTTCAATATGCACGCTAAAATACAAACAAACAAATGTTGTACAACTCTGCAAAAATGTATACTGTTCACAAAATCCTAAGCAAGGTCGCCATTTGTTACGAACTGGCACTCGGGTACACAAGGGCTCTCAATCAGGACTCGAATACGGCTCGCTGCCACAACGGAAACATACGATCCCAACCCCTGAGTACTGCCAGCCGAACAAAAAACACCAATACCCTCCAGAGTTCAATCTGCTATAACGGGGTATACAAGAACTCGGTACTAGTGTTCAACAACAGACTAATAAAGAGACAGGATTTATCTAGTCTGGTCAACAATCAAACAATGAAGTAAGAAACAACAACACCAAAGAATAGTGTTGGCCGAAGCCGAAGTAATCCACCCTTGACTATGAACTTAAGAAGTCCTCCACCCTCTACTTCGGATCGGCACTATTACGTTACGTTAATTAATAGTCCTTAAGCATCGAGCAAGGAATCTTCTGAAAAAAGTTAGATGCTTCTCGGATGCTCGTAAGAAGTGCGTATCGGATTTTGAACAGTAATTCAATAAGCAAAAACACTGGCAATTAAATACTATTAAAGGCTTAAATTGGCATAAGAATAATTAAAAGAATATGCAATAGTAAATGGCAAACATAAAACGGAGTACTCCGCAAATGCAACGGCAATAGCCTACTCGGATTGTGCTCGTGGGCCACTAATCACTAAAGTAGCCAAGCTTGCAACACATGAAATCAATAGTGCATAAACAATATCATACATAAGGAAAGCTTCAATACTATTCTGTATCTACTAATCGAGTAAAGTCTAGCTGGGGTACTGTAGGCAAAAAGGTAGCAGTGACTGAGCAAAAACGGCTCGTAGCCTAGCGAAGTCCTCACGACTGTTTAAAGTATTACGTTAAAACTAACAAGTGCACTTTGAGAAATCCAGATCCCTTGTATCTGGTTTTCTCCCGGCTCCTTGACAAAGTATAAACAAACTGTTAATCAAATACAGGGTGGTTAGGCTCTTGCCCTCACGCACTGTAAATTATTAACTCAACACAGTCAGCCGCGAAGACAACCTAGGCTTCACTGAACCGAAACGAGTATGCAGGTTTATCGCTTAACCACTGCATCAAACAACAACTCGTAACACAGAAAAGCCTTACCCCAGTCTAGCATTACCTAGACCAGCAGAAAACAGGAATAATAATAATAACACACAGGGAAATGCATATACAAGTGCAACAAACATAAATCAATCCTATTCTAAGTCAACCCTTCCAAAATAGGCTATCTAATAGGCAAGTATCTTGTGAGACCTCAAGCGATAATACGTTGGCTGACTAGCTCTGCACCAACGGGACCATGGAAGTTAAACAGGGTAGGGAAAAGAGGAGATAAGAATGTAAGGTAGTAGAGAAAGTTCCCATCAGTCAGAAGAATATATAGTTAGCAAGGGAAATGAGAAGTCGCTCTGCCTAATGAGTTCTGATGAAAAAATGGCTAGACTTCCCTTTTATACCCGGCCCTCTAGTGAGCCCAACGTGAACTACTAAGGACCGCCCACTGACAACCATTACGTAATTTCTCTCTCTCCTCTGGGATACACAAAGGCTCCCCTAGCACTGAGGGAGGGTGGAGTGCTAGTGAGTTAGGCCTACCTCCTGCCTGGCATACCCACTGACCCCTAACTGTGGCTGTTTCTCTTCCCATCATTACAAATCAGTTTTACACACAATACTTATAACTAATGATATAAAATAGAACTCGTTGACTCAGATGAAAACAAAATACATATTCATAATACTTATAGTACAATGGCTCACATGAACTAAGTTAGGAAACTCTACATAGACTACAGCCAAAGTTCCTGCCCTGACGATCCTAGCGAGAGTGGGGCATGACTAGGCGTTCTGTACAGCATGCTCACACGTGGACATGCGTCACACTCTCGATCTGGTTCTCCCTCATTGCTCTTCCTCCTCAGTATCATACACTTATATAGCCATTCTCACATTTGCCATATGTTCCTTATAAATGAACCACTTCGGTCACATTGGCCAAGCTCACTGGGTCTTTGTATTCTAGTCACTTGGATATGTTAACGCGGGTTCGATCGCAGTTACCTGCCGGTCAGATTTCTGTCAAAAACATTCCGGGCTGTGGAGGTTAGGTAGGGATGCGACACCTCTGAGTTCCACCTGGCTCCCTACCCACATCCTACCACTTTTTGGGGGTATGTAGGTGCTCTTGTGGCAGCCCGAGTTAATCTATTGTCTACTTATGATAAGTTAGGTTAAGGAATTGTGTAATATCAGCCTCATTGGATGTCGGCTCGAAATATACCAATTATTATCAAGGTGTTCTTCTTTAGATTCACCAACACTGCCACATCAACACCACAATGCTCCCGTAATCCCTCATTCGTCTGTCTCTATTTCCCCAAGTGACATCAAAAGCACTTCTATAGCAACTCATTTCCACCCCTCTCACCCTTGATTAATAATTATGTCTCTTCAACTACATCCATGTCATCATTACCACACAATTATGCAGTGACTGTTTACTTGCTCACCACAATATTTCTTGTCCCTGCTTAACGTTCCTATATAGTCTAATTGCGAATTAGGCTCGAATCCGGAAGTAATTAGCATCAAGACATGTTTGGTACCACGAGAACCGCAATTTCTTGTAAATTAACATACTAAAAGCCTCGCTTCATAGCTTTTGGGGGAATTTTCTTGCAGATGTAAATGTGTAGGGTGGTTTTTAGTATTTGTGTTTCACTTTTTCGGTTTAGTATCGTTGGTTAGATTAGGTTTAAAAAAAAAAAAGTGGGGATTGGGTTTGAGTAAGTAGATAGATATGTTCAATTGAACTATATTTGACAGGGATATTAATGTACTTCTATTATCTTTAAAAGAGTTTCCAGAGCTTTTCAGTACCAGTATATTTAAGAAATGACAGTTTTTCTTCTTTGAATTGTATAATTCAGCTCTAATCAGGGGATACAGTAAGCGAAATCATGGGAGTGAAATGCCAGATTTTGTGTTTTAATGGGTGCAAGTTTCAATTTGAAAATCTGTTTACCAATTTCTATTATGTTCAATTCTAATCTATTTTTATTCGATAATTTTTCAGGTCATAGCTTGCAAAGTGGACACGAGCTAACCAGTGATGGAGTGTGAGGAAGGTAGTGGCTCACATACACGAGATGGTACTGACATGGATGATGCATTACATGAACTTTGCTGTGTTAAATGCAAAGATCCAAAGTCGCAACATGAAGACCTCACAACTGTGAAAAAGGGAGTGGAAGTTCATGTAATGCATCATCCATGTCAGTACCATCTCGTGTATGTGAGCCACTACCTTCCTCACACTCCATCACTGGTCAGCTCGTGTCCACTTTGCAACCTATGACCTGAACAATTATAAGAATAACAATAGATTAGCATTGAACATAAATATAAATTGATAAAACAAATATTCAAATCGAAACTTGCACCCAATAAAACACAAAATCTGGTATTTCACTCCTATGATTTCGCATACTTTATCCCCTGATTAGAGGTGAATTATACAATCCAAAGAATACAAACTGTCATTTCTTAAATATACTGGTTCTGAAAAGCTCTAGAAACTCTTTTAAAAATAATAGAAGAATTACATTAATATCCCTGTCAAATACAGATCAATTGAACCTATATATCTATTTACTCAGGCCCAATCCCCACTTTTCCTATTTATTTGTTTTATATATATATATATATATATATATATATATATATATATATATTTTTTTTTTTTTTTTTTTTTTTTTTTTTTCTTTTTAACCCGATTAAACCAACGATATTAAACCGAAAAAGTGAAAAAGAAAATATTTAAAATCATCCTTCACGTATACATCTGCAAGAAAATTTCCCCAAAAGCTATGAAGCAAGGCTTTTAGTATGTTAACACCTTACGAGCGGCCTATGCGGTTTATTTATGTGTACCGCCCAGCGGGGTGTTTTTAGCCAAAATAGGGCTGTTTACGTGATCATTTTCATGCCTAAATAAGACCCAGAACGTAAAACAAGTATCTATCCCTGAAAGGGCATAAACAGAGCTTTCGAATGACACCATAACGATCCTTGTATGATGGATAGTTTTCTTGCAATAACCATGCAACGCGAGTGCAAAAAGCAGGTAATTCGGTACTTTCGGTACATAATTGAGTATGTAGCGAGTGAGAGAGGGAGGAGGGAGCTGAGATTTGTGTCAGTAGGTTCGCTGCGGTGGTCTGGAGCAGTCATACGCTCGCTATCGCCACCACTTGTCTCTCTCTCTCAGCCACATTACGTGCTGAAATTGCCACTCGACCTATGTCGAGCGCCGCCACATAGTCCAGCTTTATTTAACTCGACTTAAGTGGTGAGCTGCTTTTTAAGGGTTAATTTACATGAAGTTGCGGTTCTCATGGTGGAGAAATATCTGGAGAATAAACAAAAAGTGTATGTTGCCTGTATGGACTTGGAAAAGGCATATGACAGAGTGGATAGAGAAGGTTTGTGGAAAGTACTTTGAATATAGGGAGTAGATGGCAAGTTGCTGAAAGCAGTGAAGAGTATGTATGAGGGTGCAAAGGCGGCAGTACGTGTGGAGAGTGAGCAGAGCGAGTTCTTTGACCTGAATGTTGGTTTGAAACAGGGGTGTGTGATGTCCCCTTGGTTGTTTACTGTATATATGGATGGAGTCATGAAATAAATACTATCAAGAGCAGTGGATGTTGCTGTATCGCTGAAAAGGGAGGGAAATGAGTGGAAACTGCCTATACTGCTGTTTGCGGATGATACAGTTCTGATGAGCGATAATGAATGGGAGCTGCAGGGTTTGGTAAATGAGTTTGGAAGAGTGTGCAAAAAACGGAATTTGAAGGTAAATGCGGGGAAGAGCAAGGTTATGGTCTTCGAAAGGGGTGAAGTCACAGAGTGTGAGGTGAAGTTGAACGGTCAGGCTATGGAGATCGTCAACTCCCTTAAGTATCTGGGCAGTGTGTTGAGTAAAGATGGGACTATGGATGAAGAAGTGCGGGAGAGGGTACTACAGGGGAAGAGGATTGTAGGAACGCTGAAAACAGTAACAAGAAATACGGTGGTCAGTATGGAAGTGAAGAAGTCCTTGCATGACAGTGTGGTAATCCCGACACTGACTTACGGAAGCGAAGCATGGACGGTGATTGAGAGACTCAGACCAAAAGTGAGAGCAGTGGAAATTAATTACTTAAGAAGTGCGTGCGGAGTTACATGGAGGGATAGACAGACTAATGAAGAAGTAAGAAGGAGGTGTGGTGTGGAGGTAGATGTGCTGGAAAGTGTGAAAAGAAACAACTTGAGATGGTTCGGCCTTATGGAACGTATGGAAAGCAAGAGAATGACGAAGAGGGTGTACGAGAGCGAGGTGGAAGGACAGAGAGGGAGAGGTAGACTGAAGGAGAGGTGGAAGGATGGAGTGAGGAAGTATATGAACGAAGGCGGTGCTGGTTGGGGGGAGGGGCGTCGACTAACTGGGGACAGGGGTGCATGGGGGCGGTTCGTTCGTGGCCACCCCTTCGGGGATCACAGCGTCGGGCAATAGATAGATAGATTGATGGTACCAAACATGTCTTGATGCTAATTACTTCCGGGTTAGGTCCATTTTTGGCCTAATTCGCTTGGACTAATAACCCTCTGGCCTTGTTCTACCCTCTCTTGCACTTCATCCTCTAAACACCTATCTATACTCACAACATCCTAAGACTTTTTTGAAGAACGGACCGGGCAACGACCTCATACTTTTTGTTTCTCTTCGAAAAGCATTGATCTTGGGAGACATCTAGTGGTACCTAGCTGATGTTCGCATTACTATCACTTGTTCTGCAAACACATATTCTTGCTTGAATCACCGGTGTGGACTCACGTTAATGCAAGCACTTTTACCTCGTCCGATATCTCACATTGCAAAGTGGAGCAGTTAATGGTTCCTTCAACCCCAGCCAAGCTCCTGCCATGGCCAACTTGTGTTACTGGGATAATATAATATAAACAAACAGTAAGTAACAAGAAAATATAAACTAAGTTTGGAAAACATGCACAAAAGTATTTTGTACGCATAAGCCGTCTGAACACCGCGGGTCTCAGCCTATAGAGTTGTACAAAGAACTATTTTTTGCTGTGAGTTGCCCAAGTACAAAATCATGACCGACTACCATAGTTAACAGTTTTGAGGATATTTTGAAGATAAATTAGCTATCCTGATAGAAAAAATTATATTATCACTGACATGATTTTTGTTTTCTTTTCAAAATTATGTCTCTCTTAATCCCAATAGGGCAGGTAACCTCTCCAGATGTCATAATAATGCGTATTAATATACACTATATACCAGTAATAGGAAAATTAAGTGCAAGAGAAAAATATAATTTAGTACGCGCGGCTAAAGCATGCACTAAGGTCCGAACGAAGGCGAAGTCCTCATTGCGCGTCAACCAGATGAACACAGCTGGCTTGAGCCGTGAATCTTGTGCATTAAATCTATCATTTCCTCTCACCACTGCTGAGGCCAGAGACCAGCTGGGAACGTGATCGTGGTGTCTATGCACAGGACAGAACAGGTACTTTCTCACATATAATTTAATTCCTTCCTTAACCCTTTCTTTATAGAGCTTGAATGAGTTGGAAACGGCATAAAATAACGATAATCCCGCTCAGGGTAGAACAAAATATCTACGTCCCTTGACTTTTAGTGGTTACAACCAGGAAGAATTATGATGGCTAGGTTACAAATAAGGTTAATGACAGTTGTTAACAACACTATCCCAAAACATAGATTATTATGGCATAATGCTACTAAATACTTTATTTTATTTACATTATGCAAAAACATTAACATTGAAGGTACTATATGATCCATCTCGTATATCAAAATAAAGTAATGTTGATAAAGCTCAAATTTTCAAGTAGGATCTTTCAAACCAGGGACATCAATATACTGATATAATATTGTACTCATACTCTATTGATATAGTATATTTTATTTCATTAATCACTATTGCCTCTACTTTAAATATGTACCTTTTATCAGCATATTTGAGTTGCCCATACGCATGTAAATTATGTCTTACTAAATACTACTCCATACTGATTACTAAAACCAGAGATATAGCAAATATATATTGATAAACCCCGGCTGCTATAATGGAGGTAATTTGTATACCGAGATAAGCTGTAGCTAATCAGAGGCGCCTCGTTGATGGGATCTGCATTATAAAGTAATTTTGTCGAGGGGGTAATCACTGGAAACATGTTGTATATACTGTATGTCTATAAATTACATCTGTAACTTGATCTGATGTTGCATTGTGATCATCATTTCTAATTATTTGTTGTTGTTGTTGTTGTTGCCTAAGCTGCCTCGCCGAACAGCCCGGAGTCCTTAACCTGACAAGCGCGATATAGACCTAGGGGCTAGGGTAGTTATTTGTGCATTTCTAGCCTTGGATTCTGACAGAATTCGTTATATTTACAATATAGAGCATTATTTGTTTTCGGTATGCTTTTATTTTACATATATGATGTATATATGAACCTTCAAGAGTGCTAAAATAAGTTGGAAAAGCATTTGGGTGGTGAAAAACGAAGATATTGGCCACCCGGTCATAATCTCAGGCAAGAGAGAGCCATAGGCAACCCTCCCCTCTCCCTGTCTGTGAGTCAACTGAGGCGAGCAGGGTGGTGTGTACCGATGTCTGGGTGTTACATAACGATCTTTTATGCAACCCACTTGTGCTACATTATCGCGGGAGAGAAAAATAACCGATAAATGATGATAATAAGAGGAAAAATAGGTGATAATTGAGGAGGGGGGAATAAGGTGGGGAAGGAGGGGAGGGGGGGGGTGAGAAACACATGGATGAGTACTAGAGGGGAATTATCTCACCTAGAGACAAATTCCTTTGTTTTGATAGGCCCTTTTTTTTTTGGAAGGCTTTTTTTATGGTCTTGCTTCCGTAAGGCCTATCGTGTTCCCTATAGGAAGCCTTCCGTGAGGCCTATCGCGCTTGCCGGGTTAAGGAAGGCCATGGCGACGGTCGGGCTTTCCCACAGAGCTCTCAAATAGTGTAAGTTGTGTTGTTGGCGTAAGTGGTTGTGTGAAATGCAGTCTTCTATGATGTGTTTTATGGTATGGGATGCTGTGTTACAACCCGGGCAGGTGTCGACGACGGAGTCATCCAGTCTCTTCTGATAGCTCAGAAGAGCTGGATGGTGTCCGCATCTCAGCTTGGCCAGGTGGACTCTGTCCTCGCGAGGAAGGGAGGATTCAGAAGGGTGGATTTCGGGAGGTCATGCTTGCAGCTGCGTGTTGTCTATGAGTGAGTGGATGGAACGGCGAGTGATATGAGTATGGATGTGCTTCCGGAAGTTGGTTTGGGGTGGGCAGGGAGGGAGAGAAGACATTATTTGTGTGTGATAGCGTGTGCTGGGTGTTGTTTTGATATTTCTTGGTGTCTGTGGGTGTGTTGCCATGTAGTGTAGTGGGTGGTGTTGATTCGTGGAGGCTACTGCCAGGAATTGAGTGCCTCTCATGTCTAGATGATCTTTGACTTTTAGGACTTTGGTTTCTTGATGTAGGTGATCTGTGGGTGTAGTAGCTGTGCATCCTGTGATGATTTCAAGGGCTTTATTTTGAATAGTCTGTAAGGTCTTATGATGTGTTTCAGCTAGGTTAGAAGCCCAGGCCCTGCTTGCGTATTCCATAACTGATCTTATGTATTGTTTGTAGACTGTGGTGGTGGTTTCTTTGTTGTGTCCAAAATTTCGTGTGGGTAAGTGATCTGAGGGCGTTAAGTCTGGGTGTCAGTTTCTTTTTCGTGTTTGTGGTGTGCTGTTTGAATGTCATTGGGTGTCATATGTTACTCCTAGGATTTTTTTTGTGTGTGTGTGTGTTAGGGGTGTGTTGTTTATGTTGAGTCCCGGGACGTAATCGTGCTCTCCTGTCCAGCTTGTGAGGAGGGTCATACAAACTGCATAATATTTATTTTATAATCATTCATACTTATACACATGTATATCATGCGTCCATCCAATCCAGCTTGGATGGTTTAGACATGTGGAGAGGGTAGATGAAGTAAATTGGGTGAATAGATGCAAGTTCGTGAACATGGATGGAGCTGCACCAAGAGACAGCCCAAGAAAACCTGACAAGTGAGACTGCTCTAAACAGAGCTGCCTGGAACGCTTCCATTAGGACTGAGTCCGAAACCGCACTTCATGTGAAGCACTCGGTCTTTATGTATGTATGTATGTACTGTATATACAATAGGGAGAGATTAATACTGGAGTCGTATATGAACATTAATAGATTTACACACATAAAACAACAAAACATTGGTCGTTCCTGGAATTCCTGCCCACTTTTTTGCCATGTAAATCTAGAAACATTACTCTTAAATTACAGGCTCGCTATCGCTCTCCAAGACATAATCGACACCAAAATGACACGAACATTCTAAATATTGACAAAGAAATTGGGCGAAAGGTCTTAAAATAGCCAAACTGATGGTCCAAATCTCTTAAAATCTGAACACTAATGGGGTTAAACATGAGAAAAAGGGGGACCAGAAAAACGATCCATCTCCCCTTAAGAAGCACCCCACACTTTTTTCCAACACACCTAAATTACTTCTAACGAACCTTGATTTTGGCTTTCTGTCGCTCTTTCAACCTTCGCGGGGACACTTGCTACAGGCAGCTTTGCCTTTTGTCTGCTTCATGCCCATAGATTAATAAAAGAACAGGGCAGACAAATTACCTTAAGATATTAAAAGGACTTTATCTATCATGATTCTATATGTTATTGCCAAATAACTTTCCTAGGCTGCATTACATCGCCTAAATGTAACTAAAATACAATATAAGACGTCACCGTACTAGAATGTAACTAAAATACAATATAAGACGTCACCGTACTAGAATGTAACTAAAATACAATATAAGACGTCACCGTACTAGAATGTAACTAAAATACAATATAAGACGTCACCGTACTAGAATGTAACTAAAATACAATATAAGACGTCACCGTACTAGAATGTAACTAAAATACAATATAAGACGTCACCGTACTAGAATGTAACTAAAATACAATATAAGACGTCACCGTACTAGAATGTAACTAAAATACAATATAAGACGTCACCGTACTAGAATGTAACTAAAATACAATATAAGACGTCACCGTACTAGAATGTAACTAAAATACAATATAAGACGTCACCGTACTAGAATGTAACTAAAATACAATATAAGACGTCACCGTACTAGAATGTAACTAAAATACAATATAAGACGTCACCGTACTAGAATGTAACTAAAATACAATATAAGACGTCACCGTACTAGAATGTAACTAAAATACAATATAAGACGTCACCGTACTAGAATGTAACTAAAATACAATATAAGACGTCACCGTACTAGAATGTAACTAAAATACAATATAAGACGTCACCGTACTAGAATGTAACTAAAATACAATATAAGACGTCACCGTACTAGAATGTAACTAAAATACAATATAAGACGTCACCGTACTAGAATGTAACTAAAATACAATATAAGACGTCACCGTACTAGAATGTAACTAAAATACAATATAAGACGTCACCGTACTAGAATGTAACTAAAATACAATATAAGACGTCACCGTACTAGAATGTAACTAAAATACAATATAAGACGTCACCGTACTAGAATGTAACTAAAATACAATATAAGACGTCACCGTACTAGAATGTAACTAAAATACAATATAAGACGTCACCGTACTAGAATGTAACTAAAATACAATATAAGACGTCACCGTACTAGAATGTAACTAAAATACAATATAAGACGTCACCGTACTAGAATGTAACTAAAATACAATATAAGACGTCACCGTACTAGAATGTAACTAAAATACAATATAAGACGTCACCGTACTAGAATGTAACTAAAATACAATATAAGACGTCACCGTACTAGAATGTAACTAAAATACAATATAAGACGTCACCGTACTAGAATGTAACTAAAATACAATATAAGACGTCACCGTACTAGAATGTAACTAAAATACAATATAAGACGTCACCGTACTAGAATGTAACTAAAATACAATATAAGACGTCACCGTACTAGAATGTAACTAAAATACAATATAAGACGTCACCGTACTAGAATGTAACTAAAATACAATATAAGACGTCACCGTACTAGAATGTAACTAAAATACAATATAAGACGTCACCGTACTAGAATGTAACTAAAATACAATATAAGACGTCACCGTACTAGAATGTAACTAAAATACAATATAAGACGTCACCGTACTAGAATGTAACTAAAATACAATATAAGACGTCACCGTACTAGAATGTAACTAAAATACAATATAAGACGTCACCGTACTAGAATGTAACTAAAATACAATATAAGACGTCACCGTACTAGAATGTAACTAAAATACAATATAAGACGTCACCGTACTAGAATGCGCATAAAAGGCAAAATACGTTATGAAAATACGTACGTTACTCTATTTATAATATACTTTGAAAATACGTACGTTACTCTATTTATAATATACTTTGAAAACAGATTGATTAATAATGGCCTACATTTGTATATGAATATGGGCGTCTTATCTCGATTTGGGGAATTCACAAATGTTTCATAATTAATAAATACAATGAACATACAGGTGCAATGCACATACAGGTGCAATGAACATACAGGTGCAATGAACATACAGGTGCAATGCACATAAAATAGTATTATTTCATTATATACTACTTCCAATAGTATTATTTCATTATATACTACTTCCAATAGTATTATTTCATTATATACTACTTCCAATAGTATTATTTCATTATATACTACTTCCAATAGTATTATTTCATTATATACTACTTCCAATAGTATTATTTCATTATATACTACTTCCAATTTTTTGAGTGGTTCAAAACTTGTTGAACACATATGTTAACAATCCACATTCCATAATTGATAAACAAAATGTGTAAACTAGATTCGACTGTTTCAGAAGCTGTTTTGAATTTTATATTAACGATAGTTCATTCAAAGTAATAATAACATTGGTGCTCAAAGGTGTATTGTGATGGGTAGGAAAGGGTTGTGGCACATTTTACTTTCGTGTTTACCTATATATTTCATCTAGATAGGAAATCAAATGGACAGGAGTCCCTTAAGTGGATTATGCCATTACCCAAACTGACTGAGTTATGTTGACGCAATTATAATGTATGCAGACTTGTATGGTGATGAATGACTGTGGTAATAATATGATGGTAGATAGTTTTTTTTTAAATTAGGATGGTATTAGTGTTTCATGCAGCGGATGTTATTCATAGTTACCTCTGTGATGGTGACATGATTTATCCACCTTTCTTAATGCGAAATATGTCTTAGGGTCAACATGGAAAACACAATGAGTATAATAAATTTGTGCTGCACGAAGTTCCAATCACCAACAAATTGTACCAACATTGAGACAAATATATTTAACCATATCAGAAGCGTCTTAGCGAGTTGAGCCTGGAGGTAGATTTTATAAAGGATAATCTAGATGTTCACAAGTACTTGAACCAGTCCAATTACACGAGAGGAAGGGTTTAACATTTGTTGGACAACTATTTAAGGCAGATCACAGTAAGAACTTCTGTTACCTCTTCTGTACCGACAACGTTTGGTAAATTGTATTGTAGCTATATTCAGACGATGTGTGCAGCTTAAGAAGAATCTGTGGTAGCAAAGAGGGTTACATGATATAGTTCGAAGCCTTTTAGTGCTGGAGTTCCTTAATTAACTGACTAAAATCGTCTAATATTATCCAGAAATAAGTTAAAAGGATGGCACTGGTACAGAAGGGGTCAACAAGGGTGTAAATGTATGTAAAATAGTATAGCTGTATCGACTTCTAAACAACACGTAGACAATTTATCCAACCAAATCTTCACAGAGTTCAATTCACAGATCAGAAATTCGAATGGAACGAATCATGCACAAAAAGGAGCTATTTTTCATTGTACTTAAGATCAAACAGTCCCGTTAGTACACATTTGTATGTTGTTGCTTGTATTCCTTTGAAATGTATCCCTTCCATCCGAGATGACTTATCATATACCAAACTATCGCTGGAATGTTCTGTTTAGCACAGAACATAGAATAGGGAAAATAATGTAAACATTGAATATGACGAATCAATAACAATAATAACTTGTTCAGTTCAAACGCGTTTTTCTGCCTTTTATGCTGACTATCTATAATTGTATATATTGAGATTAAGACACAGCCACATCATACACAACCTAATTACTCACAGATGATTCTTCAAGGCTTGAAATATCGCCTAACGATTACCATGATACTATAATAAAATGTGTCACGTATTATGAGGCTAGAGGTGTACCGTCAAACGATGTATATGTAATAGTGGGGGGGCCAATGTTTTCCCGTTGGTTTCAAATGTAAATTTTTGGCCACTGGTTGGACTGTCTTCTGGAAGGATTTAACTTGCAAAAAAATGATGTCGCCATTTTTTTGGGCCATTTCCTTATACATTTCTATCAAATTTAAATTATGGCCCACATCGTGCTAAATAATTTGATTACGTTACCCCAAAAAACAACAGAAACACTACTGTATCCAAGTCAAACACCCAATATTATTGCTGAAAGTTTACATTTTGATAAAACAATAACACTCCTTTAAAAAAACTATTTTTTAAGAACATAAGAACATAAGAACATAAGAACATAAGAAAATGAGAGTCTGCAGAAAGCCGATTGGCCCAAGCAAGGCAGATCCCTGTCCCACACAACCCCAATTCAATTACAAAGCCCAATTATAGGCTTCACACTCTAATACCCTGAGGATCATCTTACCCAAAACGGTTACAGATTAACGCAGGATTATGGGGGTCTGCAGAGCGCTGATTGGCTCAACCCGGCTGATCCCCCTTCACACCCAACCCTTCTCGTCCATATGCTTATCCAATTTTATCTTAAAGCTCCCCACACTTTTAGATCCCACTATAGCACTTGGTAGTCCATTCCACCCATCTACAACTCTGTTACCAAACCAATATTTGCCTATATCTTTTCTGAAACGAAATTTATCTAATTTGAAACCATTGGTACGAGTTCTTTCGCTATCACTGAGCTTTAGTACATTTGTAATGTGCCCTTTGTTAATCCCACTAACCCACTTGAACACCTCTATCATATCCCCTCTAACTCTGCGTCTCTCTAACGAATGTAAACCTAATTTCTTCAACCTCTCTTCATACGAAAGATTTCTAATATTATGGATCATTTTTGTCATTCTACGCTGTACTCTCTCCAATGAATCTATGTCCATTCTGTAATAAGGACACCAATATTGGACAGCATAATCCATATGGGGTCTCACTAATGACAAGTAAAGTTTTAAGATAACATCAGCAGTTCTGTTACTCACACTCCTAGAGATGAACCCGATAATCCTGTTTGCCTTATTACGAACGCTTATACACTGTTTTCTAGGCTTCAAATCATTGCTAACAAACAAACCTAGATCTTTCTCGCAGTCTGAATTTTCGTATTCTAAATTAGCTAGTTTATATTTAACATTTGTTTGCATCTTCCCTATCTTTAATACCTTGCATTTGTCAATGTTAAACTTCATCTGCCAATTTACTGACCATTCATGTAAGGTATCTAGATCCCTTTGGAGGCACTCTATATCGCTATCTGAATCAATTGATCTCCCTATTTTAGTATCGTCTGCGAATTTACTTATCCTACTAGTTATACCTAAATCTAGGTCATTTATGTATATAAGAAACAACAGGGGACCTAATACCGATCCCTGGGGGACACCACTTTTGACTGCTCCCCATTTTGACTTGGTACCATTTATGCTGACTCTCTGCTTCCTACCAATTAGCCATGACCTATTCCATCCTAACAACGCCCCACCTATTCCATGTGCCTCAACCTTTCTCATCAATCTCTCATGAGAGACTCTGTCGAAAGCTTTACTGAAATCTAAATATATAATATCATATGACTTGTCATTATCTACTGCTTCATATACCTCTGAGAAAAAACTAAGCAAATTAGTAAGGCAAGACCGTCCCTGAGTGAATCCATGCTGAGAAGAATTGATTAAGTTAAATGTTTCTAAGTGGTTTCTCATTTTCCTAGCAATAATTGACTCTAGTAGCTTTCCTATGATTGAAGTGAGACTAATGGGACGGTAATTGGATGCTATTGATTTATCACCTTTTTTGAAGATCGGAACTACATTTGCAAGCTTCCAAGCTTCTGGAACTATACCTGTTTCTAATGACTTGTTAAATAGAAATGTTAATGGGTAACTTAACTCATCTCTGCATTCTTTTAATACTCTAGCATATACCTCATCAGGACCAGGCGATTTATGAGGTTTCAGTCTGTCAATTTCCTTAAGCAAATCATTTCTACTTATAGTAACCGTACTTAACCTATTATCTATACTATCGCTGTATACCTTACGGACTTCTGGAAACTGTGCCAAATTTTCATTAGTGAAAACGGAAAGAAATTGACTATTTAATGTACTGCACATTTCTAAATCATTTTCTGTCATTTCTCCTATCGAAGTTTTAAGGGGACCAAATACATCTCTAACCTTGGATTTATATAGTTGGTAAAAAGCTTTAGGATTATTTTTTGAGTCATTGGCAACCTTAATTTCATAATTTCTTTTTTCTTTACTAATATCCTTTTTTACCTGTCGTGATAGATTCTGATAGTAAGCAAGTAGGTGAATTTCGCCTTTTTAAATTTTTCTATATATTCCTCTCTTTTTTTCCTAGAAGATCTAATAGTCTATTATTCATCCATTTGGGTTGGTTCTGTGTTGATCTAAATTTTCTTTTGGGGATATATTTATTTTGCGCATTGAATACTGACTTGATAAAATTATCGTATGTATCTACCAAGTTTGACGTCTCTTCCTGACTTAAGATGACAGGTGCCTGAGAAAGGATACACTCATTTGGACACCTGGATCGACTGAATTTTTTGACCATAGGGTCCGCTAACAGGGCTTCTCTTAACCCACCATAATTGGCTTTTCTGAAGTCAGGTATTAATGTTGTATTCTCTCTGATATTACCTTTCCATTTTATATTAAAATACACAGAATTGTGATCACTATTTCCTAGGTGGTCCCTATCATATGTTCATTGTTACTGAAAACTAAATCGAGAATATTATCACCTCTAGTCGGCGTATCTATGAATTGAGATAAAAAACTATCTTGTACTACCTCAATAAACTCCTTTGAATCAGAGTCGCCTATTTGTTGCTGCCAATCTATATTAGGGAAATTAAAATCCCCCATAATGCACACGTTGCTAAGCCTTGATGCTATTTTAATTTCCTCCCATAATGATGTTCCGTCATTTCTACTCATATTTGGCGGTCTATACATAACTCCAATAACTAAAGTCTCACTACCTTCGTTAACTTCTACCCAAACACTTTCATTTTCATTATTTACTCTAATACCTGATTTAGTACAGCTTTTTAATGAACTCCTGACAAACACTGCTATACCGCCGCCCCTCCTACTTGTTCGGTCATATTTAATCAAACTATATCCCGGTATATCAAACTCTGCTAAAAAATGCCTGGTTTCTGTATTAATCCATGTTTCAGTTAGCGTTATTATGTCTATATTTTCTTTGCTAACCAGTGCTCTAAGTTCGTTCATTTTGTTACATAAACTCCTGCAATTTGTATAATAAACCCTCAAACTATTACTTGTATTTGCAACTATTTTTCTATTGTTTTTAACTAATTTATTTTTACCTGTTGAACTACTGGACCTAGAAGGAAAAGCTACGCTATCAGAATGTTCGTTATTACTATCAATTTCATGTGGCTGGGATTCTATTTTACTTACACACCTATGGTTTATTAACAAAACCCCGCAACAAACTTGTCGAGTGAGCTGGCTAAGGTCGAAACTCCTAGTCGAGAGAGATGTACTCCATCCTGGGCATACAGTTCATCCTTACCGTAGAAGAGGGTCCAGTTATCCAGGAATGGAATAGTATTTGCCTTGCAATACTTCTCCAGCCGGCTATTTACACCAATCGCCCTGGAGGACCATTCCTTCCTTACCCCTCTTCTTGGTAGGATACTGTGTACCACAGGAACTCCACCCTTCTCCTTGATTCTCTCCAACATTTCCTGGTACGTGGTGAGCAACTCCTCAGTCCTGCATTTCCAAATGTCGTTGCTCCCTGCGTTGAGGAAGATGATGGGGTCCTCTCCACTCGCTTCCATGACACCATCTAGCTTTTCTGCCACCTTCTCGACTCCGGCACCAGGCAGACAGACAACTTTACCAACATGTGTGTTAGTAGCCCTACCAAGGTATTTAACCATTGAATCCCCTACAATTAAAATAGACTTAGCTGTTTTCTGTTGCCGGCCTGTAGCAGAAGTAATAGCAGCAGTAGTAGCTGCAGATTTCCTCCCCTCCCCTCTCACTGCCCCGCTGTAAAACGGGTCATCTCCTTCCTCCTGTCCCCCTTCACTGCCATCACACTCGTCATCCAGGGTGCTATACTTGTTTTTAACAGTCACATACTGCTTCTGGAAGGTTAATTTCATTCCTCTTGAAGATGCCACCTTCCAGGAAGAGTCCGGGTTTCGTACACCAGTGGCATTTTTGTTTTCCTCAAATGCCATCTTCAATGCTAAGTTCTTGTATGCTTCTATAGTGTACAAACACTGATAATGTCATTGCTCAAACATGTTTTTATTCATTCTCTCCATCCACCATTCTGGCTGGCTCTGCTCAGCTTTAAAAGAGGATAGAACATTAATGTGCAGCTAGTGTTTGTGTTCATAGTTAGATGGAAGGATCTCCTTCTTTTCCATCCTCATCAATTCCCAAGAGTGCCTGGCTGACGTTACTGCACACCTCCTCATCGGCTCCACACCTACACATCTCGGAGCAGTTGAGGCGCTGGGACCTACAGGAACAGATGGACCCGCAACTGGTCTTCTTGCACCCACATTTGATGAGGTGAGTAACTGTGGCTGGAGCTGGAGGATCCCTTGTAGGGACTGGCACTAGTCTATCCCCCTCTTCCTTCCACCCATGGCGTGTTGCTGGTGGTAGCTGAGGGTGGGGAATGTCATCCTGGTACCACACCATGGCCTGGTAATGTGCTCGGGCAATGGCTTCATGTAAGGCTCCTCGGAGTCGGAGGTAGCTTTTGAGCTTCTAGTTGTTTCTTGGTGAAAAGCTTCCACCTGAGATCACCAACATCCACCACAGTGGTACCAGGCTCATAGACCTGGCAAACAACTGTTTCAATGGCACGCTCAGTGTCAACACCCAGCTCCTCGCAGGTTCCCAGGGCAGCAAATGCAGATACCACCTCCATGGAGCATCTGTTTAGTGCTTGCCAACAGGTCAGCTTCCCCTTGCCAGCAAATCGGCCTGTTATGTCGGCTCCAGAGAAGGCATGAAATCCTGGTAAGGCTTCAGCCTTTGCAGCGCCAAGTGCATTCACTACTAGTGGGATTACCCGCTTCTTGTTCCCCACACCAGTGACGAAGTAGGTGTTCCTGCAGAGCTGATGGTAACGGTGGATTGCAAGGACAAACACATCAGTGTCAGGTGACTGAATGTAGAGTTCTGTTGCTCCTCTTCGAGCAGCATCCAGACTGTGTAGGATAAGCCTTGTGTCAGCTTCTTCTTGGGAGCTGCAGAGATGTTGAACATCCATAGAGTTCGAAAAGGTCTCTTGCCGTGAAGTCACGATGAAGACCTTGGGCTTACCCTCAAAGTGGTGGAGAACTTTCTTTGCAAGATAAACCGTCAGTTCATCTTTGGTTGTGGTACTGGACAAGAACTGCTTTGCTGAAATCTTACTGACTGGTGTGTTGTCTGTGACATGATAAGCAGTAGCCGGCTTGCCACCCTGGCGTTTCTCTCTCGTTGCCTCCTTCAGTGAAGTGGGAAGATCATAGCGGTCAAAGACTAGATGGACCTCATCATAGTCACTGCACTTGCTTTCCAATGTGGCTGTGAAGTGGTCACCTCATTGGGCACATGTCTTGACCCAAGGTGGCTTACCCATTGCCTGGACAACTGCCATACCATCAATGACAGTCACTTTTGGTGGCAATGGATCAGTGTCATTGGTGACATCCTCTGGCTGCAGATCACCACCAGTTTTGTTTGGCAGCTCCTCAAGTATAGCCATCAGCTTGCTCTTGTCTGTGCATGGTAGGAGTTCGCCACTCACTGTGAACAAAGCTCATGGGAGGGATGTGAACTCATGCTGGCCAATGCTCACCTTGAGCTTGATCTCAGGGCGTGACCGAGCAACAATCAACATGCGGGCAAATAGTGACCTGTCATCCTTGAGCTCTACTACCTGATCAGCCAGTTTGTGTGTCACTGACGTCCTTGCACTTTTCCACGTCTTCAGTTGAACCTTCTTCATTCTGGCCCAGACACTGACCTAATTTGTGTTGATGCGCTCCTCAACAAACTTGACATACGTCTGCTGCCCAATGTCATCTTGGTTGCACACATCTGTTTGCACCTCGGCTGGCATCACACCCTTTGTGATGATGTTGGTCAGGTCTTCACCCTCATATTTCATAGGATTTACGGAGGATCTGAGCACACTCTTCAGTCGAGCAATGTTCTCTTCCTGCCTTGTCCAGACAGCCAGTGACAGATCATGGTGTTCCTTACGTGTAGCTGTTTGTGAGCCAGCCATCACATGTGCTTCTTCAGCGAGCCTACTCAGCTCTGGAGCTGTAAGGAAGAATCGCTCCCGAGCACTGGCATTCTGTGTAATGCCCACAATTCCTCCAGTGACTTTCATGATGCGGTTGATGTGCTCAAGAGCATGATCCACCCCAATGGCACAGAATGGGATCTTGTTTTTGTTGACTACAAAGTTTCCATCCATGAACTCTTGATTTGGGTCACTAAATTTCATCAGAAAAAATGGCGACATCATTTTCCCACTTCCTAGCAATGGTAATCTAAGAACACGTTCATAATGGTTGCCAAAAATTAACACGCAAAACCAACGGGAACCCCAATCTGTTACATTGCCCCCCCCCCCCCCCCCCACTATGAGGCAGGAACCCTAAATTGCCGTAAATCACCACCAGGTGACACAGAGCTTTCACGTTAATTAAGGAGTAAACACAACATAAATTCCAATGGTCGTCTATTAAGGAGTACACACAGCATTAATATAACTATTCCTCTATTGTGTAATGCATGTAACAATATATTTAGTGCATTTTGGGTTCAGACAAACAGGTTATATACAGTATGTATTCATTCGTTAGTATACTATTAAACACGTATTCAAATCAATCAATACATTAAAAGGACAGCAACTGAAGTGTGTTTATGAAGGGAGGCTGGGTTTATTTTCTGGCACCCTTTCTCCCTCATGTTTAGCCCCATTAGTTTTGAGATTTTAAGACAATCACCCAATTAGTTTGTCGATAATAAGACCTTTTGCCCCATTGATTTGTCAATATTAAGACTTCGTGCCATTTAGGAGTCTATATTTTTCGTGGCGTGCTCTAGCGAGCTTGTAAATTTGGAGAAATCGGCCTTAGGCCGAGAACAAAAATAGAAAAAATATATCTCAAAGAGAATCTTGAGGATTTTTGCTTAAGCCTGATGGAGAGCTAGGGAAGAAATTATGATAACGATAAATATAAAAATAAATAACAACTACACCTTTAAAAGGACAGCAACTGGCTCATGTTCATTAATACAACTAAACAAATACTAGACCATACACCCATTATTATCTCAAACACTAAGCTATGCATTTATTTAGGAAAGCTTTAATTAACTACAAACTAAATCGATTAATTATCAAATTTCACAGGTTGTTCCAAAGCTTTATAACCTCTCCTAAAATGAAAAGTACAATAATAATAATAATAATAATAATAATAATATTAATAATAATAATAATAATAAAAAAGCATTACAATGTGAAAACCCGATCGTGGCCATGGCCTTCCTTGGGGATTCTGGAATGTTCGGCCAGGCAGCCTAGGGAATGACAACAACACGCATTACAAAGCAGCAAAGGCCTTCATTAGATTTTGTTTGTTCATTGTGGTGAAATTCCTATACATGTGGGTTTTTTTTTTTTGGCAACAGGGTTAGAATTCCCTATACATAAGAGCAATTTTAGGCAAGCCCTGCACATGAGAGCAGCCCAAAACCTCACATATTTTGTTACCTGATAGCATCTACCCATCCCCTGCACATCATGCTGCCCAAGATTAATTCCCAGGCTTCGGACATTACACAATCTAACAGTGAGCCTAAAACCCCATGCATCATTCTGCCTATAAGGAGCCTCCCAGTACCTGCACATCATGCTGCTCGAAATCCAATTCTGCACATTATGCTGTCCGAGAGTGTCTTCTCTATTTCTGCACATCATTGCACCCGTTAGCTCCTGAATACCATGCTTCCTGAAAAACACATATCAAACCCTTCACATCATGTGCCTGAATTAGGCCTCCCAGCTATCGCATATTAGACCGTCCGGCAGTGGCTATTAACCCCCACACATCATTTCAATACTACCCAAAAATGGCCTCGCTGCCTCAGAGTGGCCCAGAATCCCTACACATCATGCTGCCTGAAAGTGTCTTCCCAGTCCTCTAAAGTGGACTCTCAGCCCTCACACATAATGTGGCATCAGAGTTGCCTAGAACCTCAACACATGGTATGGCTGACAACAGCCTCCCAATCCTCCCACACAAGCTGCCCGTGAGTTACTCTCAGTCCCTGCACATATTGCTACCCGAGTGTATTTGACCCAAGAGTAGAGCACAAGTTCTACATTTCATATTGCTCGAAAGCATCCTCCAACTATTGGTAGCGCCAGCAAACTCGATAATAATTTTGACCCATTAACTTCTTATAACTCGAAATGAATGAAAGAAATCGGGCTGACGTTTCTATCATTTGGAAAGAGTCCACCAGGAAATAGGTGTGGATATTTACAGCCACATTGCTCTAGGCCCCTTTGAGTTACAGAGAGGTCAGGGATCAAGATATTTGTTAAGTTCGTTGGCTCTACTTATTCATAATGCTGCCTGGGAGTGGCCTCGCAGCCCCTGCACATCAAACTACCTAATTGTGAAACTTCAGCTGCTGAATATCATGCCACCTAAGAGCATAAACCTAGCTCCTGCACATCATGTTACCTGAGAACAGCCCACATACATCATCCTTCCGGAAACTTTATTGGTGTGCGGTCATGTTGGATATGCGGCATAATCCCCCCCGCCCCCATCCTTCCCATTTATCTCTCTCGCTCACCCTGATAACTCCGTAACCCATTCTGTACCGCAGTGTCTGTTTATCTTTATTCTGGCTACTATTAGACGATTATATTCAGTTGCTAAAGGGCCTCCAGAAACTAAAATGCTTTGAACTATCATACTTAACCCTTTTTGTTACCACAGATCCTTCTTAAAATGCAAAAAATATTTTAAATATAGCAAGAATAAATTGAAAAAGACGTCGCCGGTACAGAAGAGGTTAAGGGGGATGGGCGTATTTATTTGTTCAAGTATGTTTATTTTTATTATCTTTTTAGTTTCCTCCCTAGACCTCCATCAAGCTTAAAAAACACACCCTCTTTCAAGATAAATTTGTAAATTTTTCGATAGAAAATTTCCCGGCCGAAAGCCGGTTCCTCTTGAATTACAGACTCGCTATCACTCGTCAGGAAAAAATCGACACCTAAGTGACAAAAAAAAAAAAGGGGGCAAAAGGCCTTAAGATCGCCAAGCTAATAGGCCAAACGTCTTGAAAACTACCTATCTCCCCTTAAGTTGATCCAGTCTAACCAGAATAACAAAAGCAAGAAAAAGAGAGAGAGAGAGACGAGTGGTACTTAAAGCTCGCGTTAGCTCTCAAAAGAGGCAAACACTGAAAATAGTCACTATGAAAACTTTGGCTCCGCCTTGCTTTGTCAATGATTCTACTTGTCAGACATTATGACCTCATGGATTTGAACACATTTTGTTTATCGCTGGACAACTTCCGTGAATTTATATCTGGTTTATATTATGGGTGAATGTGGAGGCGTGCCTGGAAAAGTTTGGCAAGAACGAAATAATATTTCTGATTGGGGATATGAATGAGAAGGTGGGTGACAGGAAAGTTGATGGAGTGGTGGGAGGGTGGGGAGTACCGTCAGAGGTGAATGGGAATGGTAGTGCACTAGTGGACGTATGTGTGGGGAGGTGGCTGTGGATAGCCAACACCTTCTGGAGTTGATGGAGTGGTGGGAGGGTGGGGAGTACCGTCAGAGGTGAATGGGAATGGTAGTGCACTAGTGGACGTATGTGTGGGGAGGTGGCTGTGGATAGCCAACACCTTCTGGAGTTGATGGAGTGGTGGGAGGGTGGGGAGTACCGTCAGAGGTGAATGGGAATGGTAGTGCACTAGTGGACGTATGTGTGGGGAGGTGGCTGTGGATAGCCAACACCTTCTGGAGTTGATGGAGTGGTGGGAGGGTGGGGAGTACCGTCAGAGGTGAATGGGAATGGTAGTGCACTAGTGGACGTATGTGTGGGGAGGTGGCTGTGGATAGCCAACACCTTCTGGAGTTGATGGAGTGGTGGGAGGGTGGGGAGTACCGTCAGAGGTGAATGGGAATGGTAGTGCACTAGTGGACGTATGTGTGGGGAGGTGGCTGTGGATAGCCAACACCTTCTGGAGTTGATGGAGTGGTGGGAGGGTGGGGAGTACCGTCAGAGGTGAATGGGAATGGTAGTGCACTAGTGGACGTATGTGTGGGGAGGTGGCTGTGGATAGCCAACACCTTCTTCCGACACAGAATGATACATAGGTACACATGGAAAGTGATTATTATTATTATTATTATTATTATATGAGATGCCGAAGTCTCCAACCAGGGTGCAGAAATACCATCAAGATGAATCCACACAAAACACCTGGAGGCACTGGAGAGAAACTACGGCAACTTAGGAAAAAATAAAAACATATACTGTATACTGTACATATACACATATTAAACACAGATAACATATTATGCAGTGGAGGATATCAAGTATAAAATTATATAATACAATAAAATAGAATAACATAAGTTTAAAAATTAGAATTAATGCTTCAAAAAAGCATTAACTCTAGACTTAAAAATGGAGATATGAGCTGAATTGACTAGCCATTTGGCAACTTATTCCACAAGTCAACCATTGCCGGCACAAAACACCATGAAATCTGTGTAGTAGAAAAATTAACATGGCTCATGGCAAGATCATTAAGATTGCTTGTGAATCTAGTTGCACGAGCCCGGACATAGGGCCCAGGCAGAACCCCATGTAAGGGATGCTGAGGGTTGTTAAAAACTTTAAATAAAAGACTAAGGGCACCAACTTTACGTCGATGACACAGATCAAGAGACAAATGAGGTAGGATAAAACTGATGGAATTTAGCGACCTATCAAGCAACTTGAGATGGCAGTCAGCTGCTGACAACCAGACAGGTGAGCAGTACTCGAAATGTGGAAAAATAAAAGCATAAAAAGACTTGATAACTGTGGCATCACAAGCAAATGTTTTATAAACCTTGCGAAGCAGACCAATTTTTTGGGAAATGGAAGAGGAGAAAGAACGAATATGCTTTTCAAAAGTAAGTTTGGGATCAAGAGTAACTCCTAACAAACGCAGAGTATCCACATTCTCAATTTGCTCGCCAGAAACTTGTAGATAAGGATGGGGAGGATCCAAGGTACGAGATCTGCTGATGATAATGGAGTGTGTTTTACTAGCATTAAGTTTCATGCCCCAAAGTTCACACCATGATGTAATTTTGGCTAAATCCCTATTCAGAGCAGTAGCAATTACGTGTCAATCTATTGGTGATAGAATTGACGCTTATAAAGTTGTATCATCAGCATAGGAGATTAGTTTATTTTCAAGCTCGGAACACAGGTCAGCAGTAAAAATAATAAAAAGCAAAGGCCCAAGGACACTGCCTTGTGGAACACCAGAAACAACAGTAACAGAAGAGGAATGACAACCATCAATGACCACAGACTGAGATTTTTTCGTCAAAAAATCTTCAAAGATCCTTAAAAAATTGCCGCCAATACCGATGAGCTGTAACTTATACAGAAGTGCTTTATGGTTGACTAAATCAAAAGCAGAACTGAAGTCAATAGCCACGACACGAGACTCGTGTCCCTGGTCCAATGAAGATTGCAAGTCATGGGTGAGTGTCAGAAGCGCATCACATTTACCCAGTCCCTTACGAAAACCAAACTGTAAGTTTGGTATCAAATTATGATTATTACAATAAGAGGAAAGGCGTCTGGACAAAAGCCTTTCAAAGAGCTTGGATAGGATAGGTGTAATGGAGATAGGGCGATAGTCATTAGGAGATGATGAGGCAGTATTTCCCTTTGGAATAGGAGTGATAATAGCCTTACGCCAGCAAAGAGGAAAACTACCTGATTTCAAAAGCAACCTAAGCACCACGGCCAATTTAGGTGCCAAGACCACTGCAACCTTTTTAAAAAAGAGAGGGAAAAACCCATCCGGGTCTGTGCCACCATAGGTATCAAGATCCAGCAAGTACCTTTTCAGTTCAGCTGATTTGAATGTCATTGAATTGAGGTTTGGTCTAGGAAACATGTCAATGGCAAAGACAATTCCTGATTACTCTGCTTATTAATAAAAATATTAGATAGAATATTGGCCTTCGATAATGGATCAAAAGAGATGGAGCCATCAGAATCACAAAGAGGAGGCATGGAGGAATCTATTCAAAATAAAGAGGATTTCAAAGGGGACCACCATTTATGAGGCTGTGTAGCTCCTGCCAGAACATCCTGAAGATGGGAGTTATAATCCCTCTCAGCACCATCATAAACTCTCTGTGCAGCTGCGCTTTTAAAAACATAATTTTCCCAATGCAAGGGGGGTTTGATTACGCCTCCATAGACGATATGCAGCCCGTTACTGCCCGTCAAATGCACGCTTGCAGTCATCATTAAACCATGCTTTATCCCTCATATGAGACTTAATTGTTTTTGATGGAACTCTTTTGCGAAGGATACCAAGAAGGGAATTGTTGAGAGCTGAAACCGGGTCATGAGATCTTAGTATGTGATTCCACTCAATATTACAAGCATCATTACAAACGTTGTCCCAGTTAACCCGGGATTTAAGGTAGACTTTACGTGAGAGAGTAATATCAGGAACAGAAAAATCAAGATTAATTTTACACATGATGGCATTGTGGTCGGAAGTGCCAACAGGTACAAGAACAGAGGTTTCTACAATGCTAGGAATATCTGTTAGTACTAGATCAAGACAATTTCCAGACATATGAGTAGGTCCTTGGATTAGTTTTCACAACCAGATAAGTTTGCAAAATCCAATGCAGCAAGACCATTTCTATTAGTTGGCGAGACCGAGTTCAACCACTCTTGATGATGCGCATTGACATCACCAACAAAAATAAAGGATGATTTGACATCTACAGACTGTATTGAAGCCATGGCTGTTAAGAGGCAGTCATATATGTCATTGTTAACATCAGGATTTCTGTACAGGCTAAAAATTTAATGATTATGATACTTGCTGGAAACTTTAACTAACTGCATCTCATGGCATTTACAAATATGCTTAGTTAAGTGCTGAGCATTATACCCAGATCTAATATACAAGCTCATTCCACGAGCACGAGGAATAGAATCACGCCGAATAAGAAGTGGTTTACCGAAGTTAGGAATAAGAAGTTCAGAATAATCTCTATAACCAGAGACAAGGGTGTCAGAACAAAAGACAATATCATAATCAACAGATGCCAATGTAATATCCTTGATGTTCTTATAGAGACCACGAATATTGGAATAAAATACACGACAACTTGATACGGAGGTTGAAGGATAAGGATAAGACAGTGGTGGAACGAAAGTCACTGATTGATTATATATGTGTGGATGAACGAATGAAGAAATTTGTGCTGGATGCTAGGCTGTATAGGGGTATTGGAGGGGGTCTGTCTGATCATTATGTAGTAGTAGCTAAAATTAGGATACAAAATAAGTGGGTGAGGAGAGCTGGAGGGAGGCGAGAGGAGGGTGGAATGGCGAGGAGGGTGGAAAGGCTAAAGGAGGAGGAAATCAGGGAAGAGTACAGGAGAGCAGTAGAAAGACGACTAGGTGGGTTCGACCTGGAAGAGATGGAGGAAGTGGAGGAGATGAGCAAGGTGTTTAAGGAAGATATCTGTGCAGCATGTGAGGAGGTGTGTGAATTAAGGAGAAGAGGGAGGGGAGTGAAAGGTACAGCATAGTGGACAGAAGAGGTAAAAATAGCTGTGGAAGACAAGAAGAAAGCGTATAGAGAGTGGTTGGGTAGTAGAGGGAATGAAGATTTGGAGAGTCAAGCGAGGTATGTGGAGAGAAAGAGAGTGGTGAAGAGCGTAGTGAAGGAAAGTAAGAGAAGAGTAGATGAGGAATTTGGAAGGAATCTGAGTGTAAAATGGAGGGAATGTAAGAAACTGTTCTGGAAAGAAGTCAAGAAAGTTAGGGAAGGTAGCAAGGGAAACAGTAAGGGTGTGAAAGATAAGAATGGGAGAATGCTAGCTGAGAAGCAAGAGAGAGTCAAAAGATGGAGGGAGTACTTCAACGAGTTGCTAAATGTAAGGAATGAAGCGCCAGCAAACATAGTTGGATGGGGTATGGGAGGGAGAAGAAAAGAAGTAATGGAAGAGGAGGTGGGGATCAGGAGGTCAGAAGTGAGGGAAGCCATGAAAAGAGTGAAGTTGGGGAAAGCACCAGGAACAGATGGAGTGTTTGGGTAAATTTTGAGATAGTGATCGAATAGGTATGGAAAATGTGCAAACTAGCATGGGAGAATGGGAGTGCACCTGATGACTGGAAGACAGGCATAATAGTCCCCCTATATAAGGGGAAAGGGGAAAGAGGAGTGTGTGGTAACCACCGAGGAATATGTCTTATAAGTGTAGTAGGGAAGGTGTACAGTAAGATAGTGATTGAGAGAGTGAGAGTGAGAACGGATAAATGGATAGCCGACGAGCAGGGATGTTTTAGGAAGGGAAGAGGATGTGTAGATCAGATTTTTACCATAAATTGTGTTGTGGAGAAATATTACGAGAAGCAACAAAAGGTATATGTTGCCTTTATGGACTTGGAGAGGCCTATGACAGAGTGAATGGAGAAGGTATGTGGAAAGTACTTGAATATACGTAGTAGATGGCAAGTTGCTGAAAGCAGTTACGAGCACGTATGAGGGTGCAAAGGCGGCAGTACGTGTGGAGAATGAGCAGAGCAAGTTCTTTGACCTGAATGTTGGGTTGAAGCAGGGGTGTGTGATGTCCATGTGGTTGTTTACTGTATATATGGATAGAGTCATGAAAGAAATACAAGGAAGAGCAGTGGATGTTGGTATATCGCTGATAAGGGAGGGAAATGAGTGAAAGCTACCTGTACTCCTGTTTGCTTATGATAGAGTTTGAATGAGCGATACTGAATGGGAGTTACAGGGTCTAGTAAATGTGCTTGGAACAGTGTGCGAAAAACGGAATCTGAAGGTAAATGCGGGGAAGAGCAAGGTTAGGGTCTTCGAAACGGGTGAAGCCACAGAGTGCGAGATGAAGTTGAACGGTGAGGCTATGGATATTGTCAGCTCATTTAAGTATCTGGGCAGTGTGTTGAGTAAAGATGGGACTGTGGATGAAGAAGTGCGGGAGAGGGTGCAACAGGGGATGAGGGTTGTAGGAACGCTGAAAGCAGTAACAAGAAATTGGGTGGTCAGTTTGGAAGTGAAAAAGTCCTTTCATGACAGTGGGGTAATCCCGACACTGACTTACGGAAGCGAAGCATGGACGTTGGAGAAGAGACTCAGACCAAGAGTGAAAGGGGTGGAAATGAGTTACTTGAGAAGTGCTTGCGAAGTTACATGGAGGGATAGACAGACGAATGAGGCAGTAAGATGTGCTGGATGTGCTGGAATGTGTGAAAAGGAACACCTTGAGATGGTTTGGCCATATGGAACGTATGGGAAGCGAGAGAATGACTAAGAGGGTGTACGAGAGCGAGGTGGAAGGACAGAGAGGGAGATGTAAACCGATAGAGAGGTGGAAAGATGGAGTGAGGAAGTATATGGATGAAGGCGGTGCTGGTTGGGAGGAGGGGTGTGGACTGACTGGGGACAGAAGTGCATGGGGCGGTTTATTCGTGGTCACCCCTTCGCGAATCACGGCGTCAGGCAATAGATAGATAGATAAATAGATAGTGAAGACAAACTTCTGAACATTAGCATTGTGGTGTGAAGGCAAACTTATGAACAGTGACATTCCTCTGACACACGGGCTACACAATTACATTACCACACTACCTGGCCAACACTATGAATAATCAACCCATACTGAAAAATATGATATACAGTATGTGATTCATAATAAGATTTTCCTTGTTTTCACTAATTATAAAATAAGTGGTATATTTGGCAAGTGCCGTTATATATTTGAATTCAATATTGCTATGAACTTGTTTATAGAATACCAATTAATATTATCATACTCCTTGCGAAAGTGGTCCCGGACCCTGAGAATTAGAACCCTTGAATGTTGTCTCGAGTCAGCCGCCCCCCAGCAATGGGAAATGTGCCTGAGTATATACATAAACACATACATACATACATACCTAGATTTTAATATTTAAGGTATGTGGAATTGAAAAATGTAAACATTTAATTTTGTTTTATAATTCACCATTATATATGACCTAATACAAAGAGGTTAGCGTAATTGCAACACTAGGAAACTTAAGCATGGTTAATAAATATATTTAATTTGCATATTTAGTTCATATATGATACAATATGAACATTGTTATTATTAGATATACAGTATATATAGTTTCTAGTAATATAATTTCTAACATAGTGTATTGCTTTTTCCATGTCTATATAGATTATAATATTAAACAGTGAAGCAACCATCATATTCGCAAAAGGAAAAACAACGTATATGATCAACACAGAAGAAACCCAAGAATTGTTTGTTTAATAATATCACAGTCTAAGACTCTAAGGTTTGGGATCCATTGACATTGCGATGTGAGTATTGAGCTAGGTGAACTCGATTGATATTATACATTATAGGAACACAAATAAAATATACCTTCTGTGAAACTTTCTCTACCAAGAAATATATTTTCTATCCCACATAAAATGGATTAACCCAATGCCAAGTTAAAAAAAGAAAGACGGCATGTTACTAAAATCATTGTAAACTGTACAGGCTGAATTTGTTCACCAGAATAAAAGATGAAACAAGTCCGCCTCACCTCACACTAAAATAATCGCCAAAGCTTTACAGAAAGGTAATGGGCCCCAGGGCCTCTGAACATGGGTGATACAAACTCACAATATCGGAATTTGGTCTAAGACTAAATATGCCAGCTTTAACATATTTGTAAAAACATAATTAAATATTCCATCTCAAGCAAAGCGGAAAATGTATACAAAATACAATTGTTAATCCATTCAGCACAAAATGCCTTTATACCTTTGATTCTTCTTAAGATTAGATGATTTTATGTATTTTAAGAAGGACTAGTGTTACTTTGCCGGTTTATTGAGATCGTATTTACCTTTCTGAGTCGCATAGGTAGATCATAAAATAAAGAAAATCGTCTAGGTAACAGAATAAGATGAAAATTACGTATTGGTGGTGCAGGGGTTAACTCACTATAGTAAGGAGAGATGAGTCGTTTTTCTGGTCCTCCTTCTCCGTAATGTTTAGCCTCATTAGCTTTCAGCTTTTTTTACATTCGGCCCATTAGTTTGGCGATTTTAAGATCTTTCGCCCCATTTTTGTCTTCAATATTAAGACTTTTCGTTGTCATTTAGGTGTCGATATCTTCCTGGCGAACGATAGGGAGTCTGTAATTCAAGAGGCACTGGCCTTCGGCCGGGACATTTTTCTAACGAAAAATTTAATAACTTATCTTAAAGGAGGGTCTTGGGGGTGTTTTTTAGGCTTGATGGAGGTCTAGGGAGGAATCTAGATATATGATAAAAACATGAGCAAATACGTTTGCCCATCTCATCTTACGAACACTGTGAAGCGGAGAACACTTCATGTTTGTGGAAATGTGTTTTTATTTCTTAACCCTCAACCGACGGTGAACATCATAATTATGACGGGAGAGAGAATATTGGCCACCCCTGCGGTGCCCATCATATGATGGGTGCCATTTTGAGGATGTTATGAGCTATGAGAGAGAAACACAAATTAACACACATCTAGGTCGCCCAAAACCCAGAGACTCGGGCCAATTTGGGGTCCTCAACATAAGATTCCTAGGTCCCATATATCTAGGAGAGGCTCCGGTTTCTGCAGGCAGGTATGCAGTGGAGCACACCTCAATGCCCGCCCACCATGCATCCAAACAGGAGCCATGCCCTCTGACGGACTATTATCTAGTCCAACTGGCGCTTGACCACCTCTCCCAAGCGACCGCGTTTACACAATGGGTAACAATTATTATCTTATTGAAGCATTCAGTGCGCTGGAAGGGAATCTAAATAGACCACCTTAACAAATGGTGTAGTATTGATTGAATGCAATGCCAAAATTTGCTTGTAATGTATTCGTTTTATAAGAGTACAATTGTTGGACAGTAATCTCTGTTGATAATATGTATAACTGTCTTGATCGCGTAATGGTTAGTGCGCTGGATTTCAGTGTGAGTATTCAAGGTATGAATCCTTATAGTACCAAATGTATTCATAAATTTAATTTCTTTCATTAATTTGGTTTAGTTGTCAGTTGATTAGTGGGTTGGTGGTAATAAGAATGTTTATGCTAAAAAAACATGAGCATATGCAGGGCAAATGTACATTTGCCGACATAAGTTCTGTTCCTCGTCGTGATTGTATGTTAGAAAGTGAAATAGTGGGAATGAATTGCGATTGTGGTTTGTTTTTATCATCAGCTTAGTAATCAGATGAGTTAACCACTGCAAAAGAAGCTACACTCTACTATGTATAAGGTTACTGAGAGGAACAGAACGTACATTAGTTCCAGGGCAGTAGTTCCCTTCCCAATTTCCCCTTACCCACTCTAAACCACTGTTCGGACATTTGATCCTCAGTGTTTTAGAGGACAAGCAGCCTAGAGGGGTCACTAGACTTGTTGTTGCTTGATTTCCTTTGTACGTGGGCAACTGTACATCAGTGCAGAAATATTATTCATCAGTGCAATGTTCTCCAAGAACTCCACGAGTCTAATGTTGTTGATAATATGATATGCAACCATAACAAAAATCTACAAATCTCACCAAAATATTCATAAGCCAAAGCAAGGTCAAATTGAAAGTCGGCTAGAGAGTAAAGAAGCAAACCAAGTGACATATATTTTTACTTCCCCTATTTCACAGGAAACGAACCTCTTACCAGAAACTTATAATTACTGAAACACACACAGAAAATACAAGTTAAAGAAAGAACGCGCAAAAATAAATCTAACGAGTGAAGAAAACTGTATTTGGTCCGACATACTGGAAGTTATTATGAGATAGAATTCTGATAGATAGATAGATAGATAGATAGATAGATATTATTATTATTGAGGTGTATACCATTTTCGAGCAATGTAATTTAGTTTGTCCCATATCATATCAAAATGGCCTTCTCTTACTTCCTTCAAACTAAATAATGCCCACCCAGACCTCCTTTAAAATGTGTACCTGTTTCGATAGAGATACATCCCGGTCTAAGGCTGATTTATTTTAAGTTGCATGCTTGCTATTTTTCGCCCGGAAAAGACAAAAAAATCGACGCCTGAACGGAGTGAAGCGTGTAGTTAACGCCAAACTACTGGGCTGAAACATCCTAAGATCTCCAAACTAATGGAGCGAAAGAGGAGAGTCCCAAAAGGACCATCCTCGGACCAAATACGGTTAAGAGAGAGAGAGAGAGTGACACTGACAAATAAGTGCGAGTAAAATAGTGAAGTTGAGGTGGAGGACGGTGGTAAAATATATAGCCGTGAAGACTGTAATTCCTTCCCTGGCCAGACTTACAAGAACACAACTGAGAGAGAGAGAGAGAGAGAGAGGGGGGGGGGGGGGGGGGGGAGTGAGGGAGAGGGATATATTGAATAATTTACCTTCATAATGGCTTTGAACTTCTTTAAATTCCAAACCACAATTCCATGATAAAGGAAACTGGTAATTATAAAAGAGATGATGCCCTTAGTTCAGTAGTCGCATTACCGGGCTTGAAGAAACGCTGGTGGCTTCACCTAGGGAGTAGTATGCTTGGATTGGGTTCAAGTGGGTTGAGGGGAGGTTCCTATAATAATGTATACCCTGTTCAAAACATAGATATTTAATACTCTCTGGATGGGCTAACCACCTTCCGATCCGCGAAAACACCGTCGTTTGCTAGAAAGGCTCAAGAAACATGGCTGCCAACACACGGGTCTCTACACTGAGCAGTGAAAAGTCGTAATTACCAATATATTCAATGTTTAAATTGTTGTTATCAGGATTTGAGGCATATTAAATACTTGAAAATGCACGGTTAACACTCATAAACTTTGCCAATGTTAGGAGTATACAGATCAGTGTCGAGGTGCATTGCACCTTGATTTGTTTGTGGTTTTACCTATGAAAGTAGTAATTTCCCACACATTACATGTTTACGTTATTGTTATCACTTTTTGAGTCCTACTATTCACTTGATAATGCAATATAAGCACTCATAAACTTTGCCAATGATTGGGGAGGTTATGGCAGCACCCGCTATGCTTTGACATTCATGCCTCTTCATGATTCTATTTCGATGTATATTTATTTGATGGTACTGAATTAATAAACCTAACCAACCTAACACCTAATTTAACCCAATGCAATAATATTATGTACAAATACATCAAAATAGATTTGTGATGAAACGCGAATGTAAAGGCATAGCGGCTACGCCATCGGCTCCCGTAGGTCTGTCACAGACTCTCAACTTTCCACTTTACACATGCCTTTTAAATTGACTGTAACCGTTCAACCATAGTCCGAATAAAGTAAAGAAAGGTGAGACCATACTAAAAGGGTTAGGATGGGCTTGTCTGGTGAACTTATCTTGCGTGTGTTAAGTCGAGGTTTAGTTTTGCCCCATGCGGCGGTGACCTCAAGTTTCGGGCTCTGAAATGAGCAGATGTCCCATCCAGAGAGAGTATACATATCAATGGTTCCAAATAAGTAGGCCAAATCTCATTAACATTACTCTCTATAACTCTCAAACGACTAGAATAATCGAGCTAATATCTTTACCATTTGCGAAAAGTCTGTCAAGGAATGGGTGTGGAGATTTACAGCCCATTTGCTCCAGCCTCATTTGAGCTATAGAGGTTAGGGTGCACGATGTTTGGTTTCTGAATTCTTGGTTTTTCAAACTTTATTTTGCATGGTCAAAACTAAAATACACCCTCACTGTATAATATTTAGGGTACAATAATGGTGTTGAAAGAAATATAGTTGGATAATCTATCCTAGTCCAGGAACTCTAAGGGATGCCCGGAGCTTCAAAGGGAAAGTTTTAACATCCTAGGAAAGTAATTGCTGAACTCTGACACAGGGAGAGAAATGAAGACCTACTGCTGACTTACAGGTGATTATTATGGCTGCACCACACCAGTTTATACCACCACCATTACTATTACCACTACTATTATAATTATGAATATTATCATCATTATTATTTGCATTGTTATTGTCTATGACCTAACAACAATGCATCATAATCTTCAAACATCTGTCATAATCTTTGAAGTTTTAACCACGCCGGAAATTAATGGTTGAACTCTGATACCAGTGAGAGGAATGACAACCTACTGCTGACATAACAGTAATTATTATGGCTATTATTAGTATTATTACTATTATTATTGTGTAAGACCAATATAAATGCATCATATTCTTTAACCCTCAATTCGTGGTGACCGTCATATGACAGGAGAGATAAAATTAGCCATCAGTACGTTCCCAGTCATATAACGGACGCCATTTTGAGGCTATTATGAGCGATGATAGAGAGACTGGGCGTCTGGAGGAACAACAGGCGGGCTTCACCCGCTCGCCACGGTCCCGCGGCGTACACTGAAGTCAACCACACACCTCTCTTACTGCTCATTATCTCTCTCTTACACTCCAATAACTGCAAAATTGCAAATAATTTACCGATTTTGCTCTTCGATTGCACGATCGTTGCAAGATAACCAGATGTCGTACAAGGATGATTCAAGTGTCATTGGAAAGCGCTATCATCGTCCTTTCACACATATATAATTGTATTACGCTCTGGCTCTTGCTTATGCATGAAAAAGAGCATGGAATGAAGGTCATATTCGGTAAATATAGCCGTCTGTCACTACGGTGATATACACACAACCCCCTGCTCTGTGAGAGTTAAAGTTATAACCGCACTGGAAAGTAATGGTTGATGTCTGACACCAGGGAGAGGAATGAAGACCTACTGCTGACTTACAGGAGATTATTATGGCGGCACCACACCAGTTTATACCACCAATACTATTACTATTATTATTGTGGTTGGTAATATTATTATTATTATAATGATAATGATGATGATAATGATTATGATTATGAATATTAGTATTAATATTATTACCATTATTATTACTATGTGTAAGACCTACAGTAAATTACTCACAATGTTTACACTTTCACACTTTTATTATGCATATACGATTTGATAGATGGTTAAAACTTCTAAAAGAGCACCACCACAAACGACCAGAGTAATCTAGCTAATATTTCTACCATTTGGGAACGGTCAGCCAGAGAATAGGTGTACAGCTCATTTGCACTAAAGCTTTTTGAGTTGCAGAGGTTGGGGTTCTTTATTTCTGACTCCTCTTTGGAACCGGGTAGGCTATAGCTTCAAGGTTTACAATAATGAATATCAAGGACACAAGTTTTGATATTAGTGTTTTTTCTTTTCATACCGAGTGAATTGTAACATTATTAACAATATCCCATGATTACATTGAATTGTTTACATTTGAAAATAACATTTGTTGCCACGGTACCTATTAAAAAGCAAAACCACTACAACTATTCTCTATCCATACGGATGTAATTGATCATCAGTTATTACATATATTTACAAATACACAAGTTCATGATTTTTGTGGAAGTGGAAGTATAAATTATATAACCTGATTACCCAGTGGAACAATCCAATAAGGAACGTTGGATTTCAATATATAATTTGTAATTGTGCTCTCTATATCTCTCTCTCTTTCTCTGTTACGATATGGTGGGTGGTGTCATGAATAGTGAGTGCAGAGTGAGTGGCTTACTGTGACCGTATATATAATGGAACGAATTAGGGAGGGATGGTCAAGTATGATGCTAGAGCTAATATATATATATATATATATATGTATGTATATATATATATATATATATATACATATGTGTATATACTCCCCGCCAAACTCGAATCACCGACAGTCACAACGAGTGTCCATGCTTTAATTCACTACACCATGGCGTGATAGAAGATACTTAACCTTTTCCTATATATATATATATATATATATATATCAAGGAGACGGGAAATTTTGCTTGGATAATGTATTTCAATTCAACACAATTCGTAGGATCCATATTCCAGAATAACATACAGGTATTTTTGTTTCAATGATGAAATGTCTAGTATTCGATATATGGATATGCATCGTGATCATGTGCTGTTCTTATAACTGTCTTGATGGTGTAATGGTTATAGTGTTTAAGATCTGAATGTTGTAACCCAGGTTCGAATCCCGGTAGGATCACATGCTTTAATTAATTAATTTAGGTGGCGTTTGTTCTTGAGGAGTGAAATCATTACATCAAACTAGTACCCCCCCGCAACTCGGGTTATAGAGACATAATTTAATGTTCGCCCAGCCAAACACGAACAGAGAATGACTAGCTGAACACAGTAAACAGAGAATGACTAGCTGAACACAGTAAACAGAGAATGACTAGCTGAACACAGTAAACAGAGAATGACTAGCTGAACATAGTAAACAGAGAATGACTAGCTGAACACAGTAAACAGAGAATGACTAGCTGAACACAGTAAACAGAGAATGACTAGCTGAACACAGTAAACAGAGAATGACTAGCTGAACACAGTAAACAGAGAATGACTAGCTGAACATAGTAAACAGAGAATGACTAGCTGAACACAGTAAACAGAGAATGACTAGCTGAACACAGTAAACAGAGAATGACTAGCTGAACACAGTAAACAGAGAATGACTAGCTGAACACAGTAAACAGAGAATGACTAGCTGAACACATTAAACAGAGAATGACTAGCTGAACACAGTAAACAGAGAATGACTAGCTGAACACATTAAACAGAGAATGACTAGCTGAACACAGTAAACAGAGAATGACTAGCTGAACACAGTAAACAGTCAGTTTGATCAGAAACAGGGAACATTAAAATAGATAGATAGATATGTTTATTGACCACAGCTTACAATATTAACATAACATACAAAATTATTATATTACAAAGCAAAGAAACACAATTGATTACTGTTGCTATTGTAAGCAAAACTGTTCTCCATGCAATTGTCTTTCAACATTAGTTTAAAATTGGCAAACATAATTACATTGGTGCGGTATTATCTTTTGTTTTTATCTTTGTCTAAATCATGTATACAATTGGAGAATTTCATGGATTGTTTCGAACAAAAAATCTTCAAAATAGCGATTCTAAAGTGTTAAATTGATATACATTTCTCATATTTTGTAGGAGTAGACAATCTTGCACGACATGTATTTAAAATGATGACTCAATAGTGTTTCGTTAAGCTGGAGTGTGGTGTTTAGAAATGCTTCTTTCACTCTCTATATATTAGACCTGCTAGTAAAACATTAATTTGAATATATATTTGTAAATTAAGTACAAAGTATCATTAAAAAGCACAGAGACGATAACACTGACTGCCATACTAAATGATGAATAATGATAAGACACTGAACATTGACTACTAAGATATATGCCGTATGTGTATGGTGTAATGTAATGTATGTTGTGCCTTAGCTAGATAAAGCTCTGCCGTGGTGTTGGGCTGCCTTTTTGAGAAAAACAAGATCCCAGGATCAGTTCATTGCTCAGAAGAGAGGATTTATAATTATATGTTATGTATTGCGATTTTACCAGAAATATCGTTCTACCATGAATTTGTTAACACTTATTACATGCATTGTTTCCTCTGTGCCAATTTGAATTTGTATTTACTAGTTTGATTGAATTAACATATACTGTATATACGTATCGACTAACGTCAATTAATATTTGTTCTTGGCTCATTGTGCTGGAATATATGCCTTTTATATTCCATTTTGTTATTTTGAATGTAATGAATAGTTAATAAATAATAGGTAATCATTAACTGACTGGGGACAGAGGTGCATGGGGGCGTTTCGTTCGTGGCCACACCTTCGAGGATCACGGCGTCAAACAATAGATAGACAAATCTGATGGCACACAGTCCGAAATGGTTGGAAGGTAAAATAGTAAGACTGGCTATAGAATAGTTTGTTATTATAACTTATCATATTATATATTATCATGATTGGTATAACTATTCATTACAAGCCATCAGACTATACTTTTATCATGATTGGTAAAACTATTCATTACAAGCCATCAGACTATACTTTTATCATGATTGGTAAAACTATTCATTACAAGCCATCAGACTATACTTTTATCATGATTGGTATAACTATTCATTACAAGCCATCAGACTATACTTTTATCATGATTGGTAAAACTATTCATTACAAGCCATCAGACTATACTTTTATCATGATTGGTATAAACTATTCATTACAAGCCATCAGACTATACTTTTATCATGATTGGTAAAACTATTCATTACAAGCCATCAGACTATACTTTTATCATGATTGGTAAAACTATTCATTACAAGCCATCAGACTATACTTTTATCATGATTGGTAAAACTATTCATTACAAGCCATCAGACTATACTTTTATCATGATTGGTAAAACTATTCATTACAAGCCATCAGACTATACTTTTATCATGATTGGTATAACTATTCATTACAAGCCATCAGACTATACTTTTATCATGATTGGTATAACTATTCATTACAAGCCATCAGACTATACTTTTATCATGATTGGTATAACTATTCATTACAAGCCATCAGACTATACTTTTATCGATTGATATGAACATGGAATAAGTTGGAATATATCTGGGTAATTGTAGATGTGTTTTATCTTCACTGAATTTGATTGCTCGAAGATAATATGAGGTTATAGGTGTGTTTTACCCTGCATACGTGTTTGTTTGTATTTGCTTAAGCGCAGGTTTAAATACATTTGTTTGAATATATTTAGAGTTAGTGTTGTAATTTTGTTTTATTGATCCCCACACCAAAACAACCAAGGCTTTATGACCCATGTCTCCTCTCATCCATCGTAAACACACTCTCCCTCAATATAAATCATACTAATAATAACAAATAACAATAAATATATACATCAAATATATAGAGCAAAATGAAAATACATAATAATAACTATCATACTATTACTACTACTACTACTACTACTAATAATAATAATAATAATAATATAATAATAATAATAATAATAATAATACAAACGTGAAATGGGAGGAGAATCATTGGCGGTGTTGAACATTGAAATGTCCTAAGATGGAGTTTTCAGAGAAGTGGGAGATGGATAGAATGTGTTTCATTTTAAAAGTAAGATAGTCAAAGAATTTTGGATACTCAGTAGAATTATGGGAGAAATAAACAGCACAGATATATTTAGTGACAGAATGCCAAATTAGCTGAAGGGAGAGTGTTGAACATTCTTGTGTTCCCAACGAACACAAGAGCAAGTAAGATTGTTGCATAAAGGACCTCAGACCGTGTCCACACTCCACACTAAACGTCAAGGTTTGTTCTGAGGTGAGCTGATCATTCCGGTTGTTCTACAATTATCATGGGTACATCGACACACCAATAAAATACCCCCGATATCATCAACAATTATCCTGGGTACATCGACACACCAATAAAATACCCCCGATATCGTCAACAATTATCCTGGGTACATCGACACACCAATAAAATACCCCCGATATCGTCAACAATTATCCTGGGTACATCGACACCAATAAAATACCCCCGATATCGTCAACAATTATCCTGGGTACATCGACACACCAATAAAATACCCCCGATATCGTCAACAATTCATAGCATAGAAGATGCACGACCATTTACGGAGATGCTATGAACGGCCGTATAGCTACTCTCATCTAATAGCATAGAAGATGCACGACCATACACGGAGATGCTGTGAACGGCCGTATAGCTACTCTCTCCTGTTACGATCGGGTCTCGTATAAATCAGTAGCTCTTATACATTGGACTAGACTGGCATAAATGCAACAACGGAAACGCTAGATCCAACCCCTGATATATAATCCCGTCGAACAAAGAACACATATACCCTCCAGAGTTATATCTGCGATAGCGGGGTATCTTAACTCTCAGTATCTATGTACTTCTACTATAGGCTGATGTTCTCTGAAACAGCCTATTACCTATAACATATGGTTGCTTAGTAATGGTACACAAGGAACAGATAGTTAACCTAATTAAATCACAAGAGTGATCTAATGCAAACAAGAAGAAGGTTTACTTAACGTTACTTTAATCAATAATATCTGTCACTCCTTTATGAAAGAAAGTGTTGTAAAGTCCTCAAGCACCGAACAAGGAATCTTCTGAATAATGTCGGATGCTACTAAGAAGAACGTATCGGAAATGGAACCACAACATAGCAGGAGGCAGGACAATCCACGTGTAGGCTAAATACACAAAAAGGATGGACCTATAATGTTATTGGACACAAGAATATTATAAGCGGTGCAACAGTAATAATGCTCGCCACGAAAAAGTAGTACTCCTATTAACAAAACCGGTCTATGCTGGTTGTGTCTCTCTACAGCAACCTAGACCTCAAAATGCTTGTGTAGAAATAATGGGTATGCATAAAAGAGTATATGATTTAATCCAGCTAATGTCTACCCGGGTTAATAAAGTCTAGCTGGGATGCGCAAAGGTACAGAATTCTGGTGGAGCAAGGCAGCTCCTAGCCTAGTGTGGACCTTGGGTCTGTGCGGCCTGATTACGTTAATATGAAGGGGTGCTCTCTTGAGGATTCTCGATCACAAGTATCGAGTATCCTCCTGGCGACCCTCAAAAGTAAAAGCAAATAGAGTTAGAACAGTGTTGGGTGGATTAGGCAAGCAGCCCTCACGCACTACACAGTCTAAACTCCAAGGTACACAGACGAAAGATCCACCCAGGTAACCCACAGAATCCGTAGTGTCATGCAGCTCAAAAGTAGCCTACACACAGTGAAAACACCAACAGCAAGGTACCTGATCCCTAGTCTAGCATTATTTAACCCTGTAGAAACATTAGTGATTGATGGAGACAGTCCGAGCAATACAATCTCCCAAAAAGACAATGACTATCTTCAACCTTAGCCTAGTACATAAGAAATGTGAGATCCAGCATATAATACAGTCTGGCCACCAATTCAAGGTGTGGATGCAGGGAACCAGAGTGGAATTGATATTAATAAAAGGTGAGGAAGTAGTGGAAATGATAGAGGCAGTAGAAGAGAAAGGTTCTAAGACAAGAGTGTGGAACAGTTCATGGGAGATGCTTAGAGTATGCTGTCTGGGACGGATCTGACAAGGATATTCCCAGGGACCGCATGGCTGGAGTCCCAGTTCGCAGGAATGGCACGAGGGCGGGCGACAGTCGCCCAGTAAGCAGCCGCCTAGTAGGCCGTGTTAGGCAGGAGGCAACGAATCCCGCGAGGCCTATGTAAGGGGGCCAGCCACGCGCCACACTCACCACCAAGTCACACCACCTGGTCTCTCTCTCTCTCTCTCTCCCGCTCGCCTTCCCATCATTCAACCACTTAACACAATACTTTCAATTGACTAAATAAAATAGAAAGGATTGTGACAGATGAAAATAAAGAACAGTTCTGAACTGTCTGCAACACAAGCTTTCTCGAGAAGGAAAGTACACAATGATAGGTAGACTGTAGCTATATTCTCTTCCCTGGCGAGTCCTAGCGAGTAAGCCATGCGGTTCTGGGGGAAGCGGTGAGCGTCACACCCCACCCAAGATTTTTAAGAGGCTCCAACTATGAGCTCTAAATCTGACACGCAGAACCCATACAAAATTCGCCACTCCTAGCCACCCAGCGACAATGAAATGTAAAGCACAGTTCTCTTCAAAATAACACATTATAAAAATGAACAACCCCTCCCAACACAATAGATTAAATTACATAGTTATGCTCATAAGAGCGAGCTTCACTAGCCCAGCCTTCTGAGAGGAGTACAACTCAGAATTTCTGCTATAACATACTTAAAAAAAAATTAACTATCAAAGAAAGAGTTTTTATAGGGTTTTTATATTTTTAATATGTTTATGGCAGCTGCACTACAGGGGCAAGCCTAGTTTTTTTCTTCTATACCAACACAGCAACTCCTACTTTACGACCCAATACGCTGGGCTACACACGCGAGCCAACAAGCACCAGACGTAAACATACTAATCAAACCAAAGTAGGAGGCTACCCTTGTGATGATCTACCCCGGGTCTTCCACCCTCGATAAGCAATTCTATTCCTCCCTCTCCGCCCTCCTCTCTCTTACTTATGCCTAATATCCTAATCTCTTCTAAAGATGTACTTTCTACCCTCTCTGGGCTTAACACTAATAAGGCGTACGGTCCGGACGGTGTTCCTCCTATTGTTCTCAAAAACTGTGCTTCCGTGCTGACTCCCTGCCTAGGCAAACTCTTTCGTCTCTGTCTATCCTCTAACGTCTTCCCTTCATGCTGGAAGTTTGCTCACATTCAACCTGTCCCAAAGAAGGGTGACCGCTCTCAACCCTCCAACTATCGTCCAATTGCTCTTATCTCTTGTCTTTCTAAAGTTTTTGAAACTATTCTTGCTTCCAAATTTCTTAAGCATTTCTCTTCTCATAATCTGCTCTCAGATCGCCAGTATGGCTTCCTTAACACCTTACGAGCGGCCTATGCGGTTTATTTATGTGTACCACACAGCGGGGTGTTTTTAGCCAGAGTAGGGCGGTAGTCGTGAACATTTCCATGCCTAAATAAGACCCAGAACGTAAAACAAGTACCTATCCCTGAAAGGGCATAAACAGAGCTTTCGAATGACACCATAACGATCCTTGTATGATGGATAGTTTTCTTGCAATAACCGTGCAACGCGAGTGCAAAAAGCAGGTAATTCGGTACTTTCAGTACATAATTGAGTATGTAGCGAGTGAGAGAGGGAGGAGGGAGCTGAGATTTGTGTCAGTAGGTTCGCCGCGGTGGTCTGGAGCAGTCATACGCTCGCTAGTCTCCTGCCACCACTTGTCTCTCTCTCTCAGCCACATTACGTGCTGAAATTGCCACTCGACCTATGTCGAGCGCCGCCACATAGTCCAGCTTTATTTAACTCGACTTATGTTGCTCGCCGCTAAATAAGGGTTAAGGGTCGCTCTACTGGTGATCTTCTTTCATCCCGTATCACTAACTCTTGGTCATCTTCCTTCCGGGACTTCGGTGAGACTTTTTCTATTGCACTAGACATATCGAAAGCCTTCGATAGAGTCTGGCATAAATCTTTAATTTCTAAACTACCGTCCTTCGGTTTCTATCCCTCCATCTGTGCCTTTGTCTCTAATTTCCTTTCCGGCCGTTCCATAGCCGCGGTTGTGGACGGCCATTGTTCACTTCCTCACCCTATAAACTCCGGTGTTCCTCAGGGCTCTGTCCTATCTCCTATTCTCTTTCTAATTTTTATAAATGATCTCCTTAACTGTACCTTAATTCCCATCCATTCATACGCAGACGACTCAACCTTACACTACTCCATTAGTTTTTCAGAACGCCCCAGCCAGCAATCCCTCAACGACAAACGTAATGAAGCCATAGAACTCTTAAATTCTGATCTAAATACTATTTCCAATTGGGGCAGAGAAAACCTTGTTAACTTTAATGCTTCCAAAACCCAATTTCTCCATCTATCTACCCGTCAGGATCTCCCAGCGGACTATCCCTTATTCTTCAACAATACAAAAATCAACCCTTCATCTTCTCTCAATATTCTTGGTGTCTCTTTTTCTTCTGCTCTCATTTGGAAGGACCATATTACCAGTCTTGCTAAGGCAGCCTCCAGAAGCTGGGTGTGCTCAACCGCCTTAGGGGGTTCTTTTCCCCTGCACAGCTTCTTGCTCTGTACAGGGGGCATAGTGCGCCCTTGTATTGAGTATTGTTCACATGTGTGGGGAGGTTCCTCTCACACCGCTCTCCTAGACAAAGTTGAAAGGAAGGCCTTTCGTATCATTAACTCCCGTCCACTCACCAACTCTCTGCAATCTCTCTCTCTCCGCCGCAATGTTGCATCTCTCTCGCTATTCTATCGCTACTATAATAATCAGTGTTCCTCAGAGCTATCCCAGTGCATACCACCTCCTTTACGTAGGGCACGTGGTACCCGTCTTGCAACTCAATCCCACCCCTACTCTGTGCAACTCTCCAACCCAAGAGTGAAACGTTACTCTCAAACTTTCTTCTACTCAACAGCTGAGCTCTGGAACTCTCTTCCAGAATCAGTCTTTCCCTCTTCCTATGACTTAAATTGCTTCAAACTCTGTGTGTCCAGGCATTTTGGCTCGAACGTCCCTTGATTTTGGCCCTGTCACTCTTTCAACTATGGGGGAGGCACTCGCTATAGGCAGTTATGCCTTTTGCCTCCCTCAATCACATAGAAAAAAAAAAAAAATAAAAAAAAATCTGCAATTACATTCTCAGAACCGGCAATATGGCGTATGTCTAGGTTGTATTCCTGCAACATTAATGACCACCTGGTCAGCCTCATATTCCGGTTATGGAATTGATTCAGGAACTTGAGGGGGTGATGGTCGGTGTAGAACACCACAACTGGTCCATAGGCTGGAACATACACCTCAAAGTGCCTGATCGCTAGCACAATCGCCAGCAGTTCCTTCTCAACTACTGTATAGTTCTTCTGCGCCGAGTTGAACTTTTTTGAGAAGAAACTGACTGGGTGCTCCAGCCCATCTTCGTCTGATTGCATCAGAACGGCATCAGTTGCCAGCTGGAATGGTCGGCTAAAGTCCGGGGCCCTGAGGATTGGGTGAGTACACAACAGGTGTTTTACTAGCAAAAAAGCCCTCTCACACTCAGGCGCCCACTTAAACTTTCTATCTTTGGCCAATAGGTCCGTCAGAGGAGCCAGCACAGTAGAATAGCCCTTTATAAAGCGGCGGTAGTAACCAATCATGCCCAAAAACCTCATGATCTGCTTCTTGGTGGACGGCCTGGGGAAGTGGTTAATAGCCAATATCTTGTTCTGTGGGGGGCACACCTGGCCCAAACCCACCATGAACCCCAGATACTGCACGGTAGCCCGCACAAAATCACACTTTCCCAGGTTGACCACCAAGTTTGCTTCGCTTAATTTCTTAAATAGGGATTCTACATGTTCACAGTGGCTCTTGAAATCGTCATCGTAGATAATGACGTCGTCCAGGTAGACGGTACAGTTCGGAATGTCAGCCACTAACTCGTTCATCAAGCTTTGGAAGGTCGCTGGTGCGTTCTTTAGACCGTACGGCATGACATTACAACGATATGTAGCACCATCCACCACAAAACCACACACCTCTTTCGCCCGTTCAGACAAAGGCACCTGCCAGTAACCTTTTACCACGTCCACCTTGGTCAAGAACTTGGCCCTGCCAATCTTGTCTACACAGTCATCGACCCGGGGAAGAGGATATTGGTTGGTGGGAGTCAAGCCGTTTAGCCTGCGGTAATCAACACAGAAGCGCACCTTGCCATCCGGCTTAGGTTGCAGCGTTACGGGAGATGTCCACTTTACCGCCCCCTTCTCGATCAGTCCCTGTTGCAACATATACTCCAACTCCGCCTGGAGGGCCGTAAGTTTAACCCTTATTTAGCGGCGAGCAACATAAGTCGAGTTAAATAAAGCTGGACTATGTGGCGGCGCTCGACATAACTCGAGTGGCAATTTCAGCACGTAATGTGGCTGAGAGAGAGAGACAAGTGGTGGCAGGAGACTAGCGAGCGTATGACTGCTCCAGACCACCGCGGCGAACCTACTGACACAAATCTCAGCTCCCTCCTCCCTCTTTCGCACGTCGCTACATACTCAATTTATGTACCGAAAGTTACCGAATTACCTGCTTTTTGCACTCGCGTTGCACGGTTATTGCAAGAAAACTATCCATCATACAAGGATCGTTATGGTGTCATTCGAAAGCTCTGTTTATGCCCTTTCAGGGATAGGTACTTGTTTTACGTTCTGGGTCTTATTTAGGCATGAAAATGATCACGTAAACAGCCTTATTTTGGCTAAAACACCCGCTGGGCGGTACACATATACTCCAACTCCGCCTGGAGGCCGTTAAGTTAATAGGGGGCACCCTATAGGGCACTGATTTGAAGGGTGGGTGGTCTCCGACGTCAACGTCGTGCACCTCCTGAGTAGTGAGGCCTGGGTGTTCCGCAAATACAGTAGGGTATAAACAAAATAGGCGCTCGACAGCCACACGCTGTTGCTCAGGTAGGTGTTGCAAAGCCTCATGAGCTGCCTGTCTCGTGTTTTCCGCCCACTGATCTGCAGAAACATGATAATCCCAGTTGTCATCCACCTGCGCATGACTGTCCCGTTCTCCTTCTCCACCTTGACTGCTGAAAGTCATCACAGGGACAGTGAGAGGCTCAGGTGGGCGCCTCACATACTCCTTCATCAGGTTGACATGACATAACTGATTCCTCTTACGCCTGTCTGGAGTGGCCACCAGGTAATCTAAGTCCGAGAGCTTCTCTGCTACCCTATAAGGACCAGCGTACTTTGCGGATAAGGGGTGACCTACAAGAGGGAGTAGTATCAACACCTCCTGACCCACGTGAAACTCCCTGAGTTTCACCTTGTGGTCGTACCTCTCCTTTATGAGGGCCTGAGAGACCAGATTGCGGCCAGCCAACTCCAGACTACGCAACATTCGTTCTCTACTCTCAAGGACATACTTAAGCATAGAACATGGTTTAGCGGTGCCTTCCCATATCTCCTTTACCATGTGGAGAGGCCCTCTGACGCGGTGTCCAAACACAAGCTCATTAGGGCTAAACCCCAAACTCTCCCCAGGTACCTCTCATGCAGCGAATAATACATACGGCAGGCCAAGATCCCAGTCCTTGCCGTTCTCAAGACAATAGCAGCGAAGCATGCTTTTTAGAGTGGAATGCCACCTCTCTAACCCCCTGACTTTCTGGGTGATAAGCAGATGACACTACAGTGACTATCCCGTGCTGCTTCATTGTCTGAACGAACAAGTTGGAGGTAAAATTCGATCCTTGGTCTGACTGTATCTCCTGCGGGTATCCGTACCGAGAGAAGTATAATAGCAAGTTACGGACCACCGTCTTCGCCAAACCATTTCTCATCGGGTATGCGTCTGGGCACCGAGTTGCTACGTCCATGACTGTCAAGAGATATTTATTTCCGGCACTTGTGGGGGGGAGGGGGCCAACCATGTCGACTACTACTTTACTAAAGGGAGGCCCACTGACGGGAATTGGGTGTAACGGAGCCTTTGGGATGCTCTGGTTAGGTTTCCCGACCTTTTGGCACACACTGCACATTGCCACCCATGACACCACTTGTGCTCTCAAACCAGGCCACCAGAACAGTTTCCCCAAAGCCGCCACCGTCTTACGGACACCCAAGTGTCCCGCCAGCGGTACATCATGAGCCAACCTTAGTAGGCTATCCCTGCATACCCTCGGTACGACCAGCTGGTCTACCACTCCTGACCCACCCTCCCAACTTCTCTGCGGGTCTTGGAATCGCCGATACAAGATGCCATCAATGAAAAAAAAATCTCCAGACTTTGCATCCCTGTCCTCTTCGAGTTCGACAGCACCGTTACTACACTTTAGAACCTCCGGGTCTTCTAGCTGCAATTTGCGAATATCTGAGGGAGCTAGCCTGTCTAAGTGTTTGCGAAACAACTCATGCCCTCCCCCAACATCGAACTTTGCATCCCGTTGCTCTCTCCGTGTATACCGTTGCTGCCTCCGAGTCTCTTTAAGCCCTGCCTCTACACTCTCAGTGACAGGTGGTGGTGCTTCTCCAGACTCTAATAACGGTGCTAATACTGAGTCCCTGAGAAGCGCTGCTGGTACTAGACTCTCCACCGTATCAGCTTTCAGCACCTTCTCGTGACCGTTCCTCCGCTTATTTGAAGACTGTTGGTTAGGCTGTGACTCCCTGAATGCGAGAGATCTGGTTACAACACACGCCATTGGTTGCACCTGACACTTCTCAACCCACTCCTGTTCCTCCCTACTCACGTCGGCCGGCTCCTCGGCAACGACTAAGGGTGAAACCTTAGAAGCAGGCACCGCAAAGTCATTGCCGAGAAGGAGGTCGACGCCCCCAACAGGCAATTTCTCCACGATTCCCACATCCAGTTCGCGAGTCACACCGTCAACTTCAAGCTCCATTCTAACAAGCGGGTATGACCTAGTTGCATTAACTCCCTGCACCACAACTACCCGTGCCGCGTTTATTGGTCTACCAATGAAATTCTTAAAGAGTGTCTGAGAGGCACCTGTGTCACGCAAGAGCTGTACCCCGTGCTTCTTGCCCCCCCACTTCACGCAGCCATGCCCTCTATGGTCGCAAAAGGCATCGCGGACAGGGTTCGAGCCTTCCGGATCCTTCTTCACTGGCGGTGCTCCATCCTCTGATCTTATGCCTCCAGCAAACACAGAAGACTTCTGGAACACCCCAATGCTGCGAGCCAATGACACAGCCGCCGTGGGAGGTCTGCTCGGACAAGCTTTTGCCATGTGCCCCTCTTTGTGGCAGTGATAACACTCAAATTTCCCCTTGGACTTATACTGAGGTGTAAAAGTCCCCTGACCCTTCTTAAACGGGACGGTGCTAGGTTTGTGATCAGTCTTGGTGTCATTGCTTTTAAATTTATTTGTGTCCATATTCCGGGGAGGGGGAGGGTAACGCTCCTTAACGCCTACATCGTTTCTCTGTGCAGAGCCGCACCCCCGAATTAGTGACAACCGAAGATCTGCCATCTCTGCTGCTTCTACGAGAGTTCTTGGGTTCTTCTCTTTAAGGTTTAAAGTCAAGTCGCCGCCCGTACACTTATAAAACTGCTCTAGAAGCATCAACTGTTTCATCTCATCAAACGTAGTTGTCTTCTCTGATCTGAGCCAGTTTCCCATAGCGTCGGACAGGTCCCGGGCGTGCTCCAAGAAGGTACTGTCTCGCCCCTTAGTCACACCCCGGAACTTTAACCTATATGTCTCGGGTTGTAGCTCGTATGCCCGCAGGACAGCCTCCTTGAGCTCCTCATAAACAACGCAGGACTCCAAAGGCAGTGCATCGTAAGCCTTGAGCCCCATACCTACGAGTCTAGAGGACACAAGGGCCGCCCACTTGACTTCAGGCCACTGATGCTCCCGGCACTTCTTCTCAAATCTATTGAAAAACTCTGTGACACCAGACTCGTCAAATACAGGGACCAGTTTGAGAAGGTGCGACAGAGACTGATCATGCGCATGGCTTCCAGTACCGAGTCGCTGTCCCGTCATCTCAACACAAGACTTCTCTAAATCCATGTCGGCACGGTATCTTGTAGATTCTAGTTCAGTCCTAAGCTCAGCTTCCCTCGTCTGTTGCTGCATCCTAGCCAGCTCTGTTCTCTCTTCTATCTTAGCTAGCTCTATCTGCTGTTTTGCCATCTCGAGCTGAAAGAGCATCTCCGGGGTCAAACCTTGAGGAGGAGGAGGAGATGCAATGATGTTAGAACTACCCGGTGATCCCCCCAGGGGCAAACCACCCTGCCAGTCACTACCCACCTGCGGAAGCGTGCTCAGGGTCGGTACTCCAATAGGAGGATTGGGAGTCTAGTGAAGGGGAGGCTCGGCCAAAGGGCTCTGAGCACTCACTCTACCTCGTACGCCAGTCACCCCACCCAGCACACACGTCATCAGGTCATCCTTGGTCATGCCACTAATACATACATGACCGATAGCTGCGGCTAAGCACTGGAGACCGTACCGATTTATACCCACCAACCGGTCGGAAGTAACAGGCCATTGTAAAAAATTCCTTGCATCCTCCTCACTGTTCACCAAGTTAACAACCTGCCCATGCTGCTGCTCCTCAGCTTCTACATCACGTACTGTGTCCTCATCCTGTACTGATCCGCTATAAGACATGATGCTCACTGAAGATTTTTCACTTTGATACACAAAAAAGAAGTACCCCAATCTCTTATACCACAATGTTCACAATAAAAAATTCTCGGAGACCGCTTAAGTGCTATATTACTTTGCTAAAACAAAAAATTCTTGCATGGCCTCAACAAATATTCCACAAAATCAACAAATGTTCACTGCCTAAACTGTGAGAAAAATCTGCACAATAACCTGCAATTATATGTCAGTTCACCAAATCCTGAGCTAGGTCGCCATTTATTACGATCGGGTCTCGTATAAATCAGTGGCTCTTATACATTGGACTAGACTGGCATAAATGCAACAACGGAAACGCTAGATCCAACCCCTGATATATAATCCCGTCGAACAAAGAACACATATACCCTCCAGAGTTATATCTGCGATAGCGGGGTATCTTAACTCTCAGTATCTATGTGCTTCTACTATACGCTGATGTTCTCTGAAACAGCCTATTACCTATAACATATGGTTGCTAAGTTATGGTACACAAGGAAAAGATAGTTAACTTAATTAAATCACAAGAGTGATCTAATGCAAACAAAAAGAAGGTTTACTTAACGTTACTTTTATCAATAATATCTGTCACTCCTTTATGAAAGAAAGTGTTGTAAAGTCCTCAAGCACCGAACAAGGAATCTTCTGAATAATGTCGGATGCTACTAAGAAGAACGTATCGGAAATGGAACCACAAAATAGCAGGAGGCAGGACAATGCACGTGTAGGCTAAATACACAAAAAGGATGGACCTATAATGTTATTGGACACAAGAATATTATAAGCGGTGCGACAGTAATAATGCTCGCCACGAAAAAGTAGTACTCCTATTAACAAAACCGGTCTATGCTGGTTGTGTCTCTCTACAGCAACCTAGACCTCAAAATGCTTGTGTAGAAATAATGGGTATGCATAAAAGAGTATATGATCTAATCCAGCTAATGTCTACCCGGGTTAATAAAGTCTAGCTGGGATGCGCAAAGGTACAGAATTCTGGTGGAGCAAGGCAGCTCCTAGCCTAGTGTGGACCTTGGGTCTGTGCGGCCTGATTACGTTAATATGAAGGGGTGCTCTCTTGAGGATTCTCGATCACAAGTATCGAGTATCATCCTGGCGACCCTCAAAAGTAAAAGCAAATAGAGTTAGAACAGTGTTGGGTGGATTAGGCAAGCAGCCCTCACGCACTACACAGTCTAAACTCCAAGGTACACAGACAAGAGATCCACCCCGGTAACCCACAGAATCCGTAGTGTCGTGCAGCTCAAAAGTAGCCTACACAGTGAAAACACCAACAGCAAGGTACCTGATCCCTAGTCTAGCATTATTTAACCCTGTAGAAACATTAGTGATTGATGGAGACAGTCCGAGCAATACAATCTCCCAAAAAGACAATGACTATCTTCAACCTTAGCCTAGTACATAAGAAATATGAGATCCAGCATATAATACAGTCTGGCCACCAATTCAAGGTGTGGATGCAGGGAACCAGAGGGGGATTGATATTAATAAAAGGTGAGGAAGTAGTGGAAATGATAGAGGCAGTAGGAGAGAAAGGTTCTAAGACAAGAGTGTGGAACAGTTCATGGGAGATGCTTAGAGTATGCTGTCTGGGACGGATCTGACAAGGATATTCCCAGGGACCGCATGGCTGGAGTCCCAGTTCGCAGGAATGGCACGAGGGCGCGCGACAGTCGCCAGTAAGCAGCCGCCTAGTAGGCCGTGTTAGGCAGGAGGCAACGAATCCCGCGAGGCCTATGTAAGGGGGCCAGCCACGCGCCACACTCACCACCAAGTCACACCACCTGGTCTCTCTCTCTCTCTCTCTCCCGCTCGCCTTCCCATCATTCAACCACTTAACACAATACTTTCAATTGACTAAATAAAATAGAAAGGATTGTGACAGACGAAAATAAAGAACAGTTCTGAACTGTCTGCAACACAAGCTTTCTCGAGAAGGAAAGTACACAATGATAGGTAGACTGTAGCTATATTCTCTGCCCTGGCGAGTCCTAGCGAGTAAGCCATGCGGTTCTGGGGGAAGCGGTGAGCGTCACACTCCTAATAGCATAGAAGATGCACAACCATATACGGAGATGCTGTGAACGGCCGTATAGCTACTCTCTCCTAATAGCATAGAAGATGCACGACCATATACGGAGATGCTGTGAACGGCCGTATAGCTACTCTCTCCTAATAGCATAGAAGATGCACGACCATATACGGAGATGCTGGGAACGGCCGTATTGCTACTCTCTCCTAATAGCATAGAAGATGCACGACCATATACGGAGATGCTGTGAACGGCCGTATAGCTACTCTCTCCTAATAGCATAGAGATGCACGACCATATACGGAGATGCTGTGAACGGCCGTATAGCTACTCTCTCCTAATAGCATAGAAGATGCACGACCATATACGGAGATGCTGTGAACGGCCGTATAGCTACTCTCTCCTAATAGCATAGAAGATGCACGACCATATACGGAGATGCTGTGAACGGCCGTATAGCTACTCTCTCCTAATAGCATAGAAGATGCGCGACCATATACGGAGATGCTGTGAACGGCCGTATAGCTACTCTCTCCTAATAGCATAGAAGATGCGCGACCATATACGGAGATGCTGTGAACGGCCGTATAGCTACTCTCTCCTAATAGCATAGAAGATGCACGACCATATACGGAGATGCTGTGAACGGCCGTATAGCTACTCTCTCTAATAGCATAGAAGATGCACGACCATATACGGAGATACTGTGAACGGCCGTATAGCTACTCTCTCCTAATAGCATAGAAGATGCACGACCATATACGGAGATGCTGTGAACGGCCGTATAGCTACTCTCTCCTAATCATGTGGCATGTATAAATATGGTATCGTCATCTATTGCGACAGACAGGAAGCAACCAATACTTTGAAGCTCTACTGTGACCAACTAGTCACTAATGCGACACATATGAAGCACCCAACATCTCGAAGCTTTAATCGATAATCTCTGGGCCTGGTAAGAGTTACAGGCTACTGAACAGCCTACAGTCCCAAGGTTGAGAAATAGAACAAAACAAATCCACCTTTAGCTTTGAATTGAGGAAATAGATAGTAGGAGGATAAATGCGTCATTCCAAGCCATTTTCAGTATCTTGAATTCGAGAGATAGTTATTGAGCAGAAAACAAAACTTGTACAGTATATCGTCATAAAGCCGATCATCTGAAAAAATCAGAATCCGTCAAATATTGTTACTCCAACTTTTCCGCCTTCCACTTTTCCAATTGGTCGCATATAGTCCGGCCTTTGGTGCACATTTCCAACATATTTAAGTGCTTTAATTTGGGCAGTTGGAAATGGTGGAGACAGAAGATTACGCGAGTTTTCACCATTTAGGAAACAAAGACTCATATAATGCTTTATGGGGGTAGTGCTTTTTCTTTGGTCTATATATTTATATATTAATGTATTTTTTAGTTGCCAAGCTAGACCTCCATCATGCTTCAAAAAACCCTCCCAAGACGCTTTATCAAGATAAAAGTGTACATTTTTCAGTAGAAATATGTCCTGGGCAAAGGCAGATTCCTTCAAAAATTACAGGCTCGCTTTCGCTCGCCATGAAACAATTGACACCTAAATGACATTCTTAATATTGAATAACAAATGGGGCAAAAGGCCTAAAATCGCCAAACTAATGAGACAAACTACTTAAAATAAGAAACTAATGAGGCTAAACATGAGAAAGAAGGTGGGCCAGACAAATTACCCATTTCCCCGTAAGAGAAGCCCGAATGTGACTGATTGAGGACATCATTAACCCCTTCTGTACCGGCGAAGTTTTTCTAATTATATGTTAGCTATATTCAGACGATGTTATGCAGTCTAAGAAGGATCTGTGGTATTAATAAGGGTTAAAGGAGATAGTTCGCAGATTGTTATTTGCTGGAGCCCCATTTTAAACTGAATATAATCGTCTAATAGTAGTCAGAGTAAAGTGAAAAAGACGTAGCCGGTACAGAAAGGGTTAATCATTTAATATGTGGATGATTGTCCATAGTTTGTGTATTGGTGTGTTGAAAGGTAGATGAATAAACACATATATCAAATACTCAATATATATATATATATATATATATATATATATGTATATATATATATATATATATTATATATATCACTTTATCTCTCTCTCTGACACACACACACACTCTCCCATTCTCTCTTTCTCTCTCGCAAACACACACACATCTTCCTTATATACTCACACACACACACGCTCTCTCTTTCTCTCTGATACACACACACACACTCTCATTATTTCCCTCTCGCTCTGTCTCACACACACACACACACACGCACACATTTTCCAAGGAACATTTACATCAATAGAACATAATTAAGCTGGAGGTAAATACTTCTAGGTAGCCCAATTATAATACGCACTTAAGGGGGGACTATCGGTATTATCTGGACCCCCTTCTCCCTAATGTTTAGCCCCATTAGTTTTGAGATTTTACGACGTTCGGCTACCGAAAAAATTATAAATTTATCTTGGGGGAGTGTCTTTAACCTTGATTGAGATCTAGCGAGAAAACTAAAAATTATATGAATGAATAAATATATAGACTACAAATATAGCTACTACCCCACCCCTCTTAATGTAAGAATGTCATAACCAAAAATTACGGGTAGAAGTGTAAAGAATAAGGTAATTAGTTTCATTTACATCATAATAAAGCAGAACGTACATACGTTTAGGTAGCTGAAATATAGTACGCACTTCATTAACCCTTCCTACCCGGGCTGCCTTAGTTAAGGACAGTTCAGCAGAAGGGCAGCTACCCGGGCGTCTTTACCTAAGGTATGTGCTTTAAAGCGCGCTTTAAATTTAGCGCGGGCAAATTTTACTTTGCGTGGGCGATCGTAGCGCCACCATCCCTCAACTACCACTCTTATCAGTTCCTACGTTGCCGCCATTGCGAGCTACAGCAAAAACATGAATTCAGACGCGTCCGATACTGTGCAATCTCCCGCGCGTCCCAGTGCTAACCCTCTTGCAACATCTACGCCTCTGTCAACCGAGAAGAAAAAGAAACTAAGGAAAGTGAAACGTTTGCTAAGTGAGAGTGCAATACACCGTGAACTTTTCAACCCGGATTTGAGCAGTGGTGAAAGCTCTGTGGACAAAAACCTCTATATTCAGAGTAGAAGTGGAAGCGAAGTTGACGATTTTGTGGGATTTGGTGATGATGACAATGTGGATTTATTTGAGGGGGGTGATAGTAGTGATGATCCGGATGTGGAAGTGGTGGAGGAAGGTGCTATTGAAGTACCAAGTGTGCTAGAGCCAACCCCTTCGCCTAGTTTCGTAGGTCCGGGTAGGCCTAGCCCTAGCCCTACCCCAGGACCTTCCCCTTTGCCTGCCCGTACACCCTTGAAAGTGGGTAAATGCTTCTATAAACAGTCTTTAGTGAAAAGTACAGCCAAGAAAGCACGCAGGGAAGCAGAAAAAGTGAGGGAAGGCGTAGATAGTGATAGAGACGCCGACCCAGGCCTAGCAACCACCCGCATTCCTTTGTCCCGACGCCTTGACCCGGGACGCCGGGAGGGCCACCCACAGCCCTCGGCTTCATCTGTCCCTCAGGATGACCAAAGGGCCTCTACAAGTGCGTCATTGGCCTCCCACAGTGTGCCACCACAGGCCCCGCATCGTAGGTCATTATTTCCTGAGGAAAAGTCCACGGCTAGCCGCAAAAGGAGCCCAACTCCCGAGGCCGAGGCTCCCATTGCTCAACCTCCCGCAGCCCCACGCCGCCGACGCCCGGTCTATTCTTCACCCGAGTTGTCTCCTGAAAAGGATGCTGACGACCCCAACATTGCCCCAGATGACCTGACGTCGCCTGAGGAAGAGGAAGAGGAAGACGAAAAGGAAGAGGAAGTCCCGACAAGAAGAGTAAAAGGGCGAAGTCGTGGACGTGGTCAGCCTGCCGACACCGCTGCCCCTGGGCCTGGGTGTGGGTGTGGGCATGCAGGGCGTCCGCGTGGCCAAGGGCATGTGCCAGGGCGTCCAGGGCGTGTGCCTGCTGCAGCTGCACGTCCTCGTCCTCGAGCAGCTGACATGTTTGTGTGGACAGATTCAACCTTACACTACTCCATTAGTTTTTCAAAACGCCCCAGCCAGCAATCCCTCAACGACAAACGTAATGAAGCCATAGAACTCTTAAATTCTGATCTAAATACTATTTCCAATTGGGGCAGAGAAAACCTTGTTAACTTTAATGCTTCCAAAACCCAATTTCTCCATCTATCTACCCGTCAGGATCTCCCAGCGGACTATCCCTTATTCTTCAACAATACAAAAATCAACCCTTCATCTTCTCTCAATATTCTTGGTGTCTCTTTTTCTTCTGCTCTCATTTGGAAGGACCATATTACCAGTCTTGCTAAGGCAGCCTCCCAGAAGCTGGGTGTGCTCAACCGCCTTAGGGGGTTCTTTTCCCTGCACAGCTTCTTGCTCTGTACAGGGGCATAGTGCGCCCTTGTATTGAGTATTGTTCACATGTGTGGGGAGGTTCCTCTCACACCGCTCTCCTAGACAAAGTTGAAAGGAAGGCCTTTCGTATCATTAACTCCCGTCCACTCACCAACTCTCTGCAATCTCTCTCTCTCCGCCGCAATGTTGCATCTCTCTCGCTATTCTATCGCTACTATAATAATCAGTGTTCCTCAGAGCTATCCCAGTGCATACCACCTCCTTTACGTAGGACACGTGGTACCCGTCTTGCAACTCAATCCCACCCCTACTCTGTGCAACTCTCCAACCCAAGAGTGAAACGTTACTCTCAAACTTTCTTCTACTCAACATCTGAGCTCTGGAACTCTCTCCCAGAATCAGTCTTTCCCTCTTCCTATGACTTAAATTGCTTCAAACTCCGTGTGTCCAGGCATTTTGACTCGAACGTCCCTTGATTTTGGCCCTGTCACTCTTTCAACTATGGGGGAGGCACTCGCTATAGGCAGTTATGCCCTTTGCCTCCCTCAATCACATAGAAAAAAAGATGGGGCGGATTTTGAGCCAGATTGTCCTGCCTTTGACGAGGTACAACAGGGTTCCGGGGTGTCACCAGCATATCCCTGTGGCCCAAATGCCACCCCCAGTGAACTTTTCTGTGGCTTCTACGACAATGAAGTCATGGAATACCTTGTCAAAGAGACAAATAACCACCAGGCTATCTGTTCAAACTTTCTTGGGAGGAAGACCAGTGCCAAGATGGTGGCATGGAGAGCTCTCACTGTGGCAGAATTATATATGTTCTTGGCACTCATAATGCTGATGACACACATAAAGAAGCACGTTCTGGCCGACTACTGGATAACTGGCGACCTCACAACGACTCCAGCATTTGGCAAATACATGTCAAGGGATAGGTACTTCGACATCCTCTCATATTTCCACCTGACAAATAACATGCATGTCCACGAGCCCGACACACACTGGAAGATCAGGCAACTGTATGACATGATATCTATCTATCTATTGCCTGACGCCGTGATCCCCGAAGGGGTGGCCACGAACGAACCGCCCCCATGCACCTCTGTCCCCAGTCAGTCGACGCCCCTCCCCCCAACCAGCACCACCTTCGTTCATGTACTTCCTCACTCCATCCTTCCACCTCATATTCGGTCTACCTCTCCCCCTCTGTCCCTCCACCTCGCTCTCATACACCCTCTTAGTCATTCTCTCGCTTTCCATACGTTCCATATGGCCGAACCATCTCAAGTTGTTCCTTTTCACACTTTCCAGCATCTACCTCCACACCACACCTCCTTCTTACTTCCTCATTAGTCTGTCTATCCCTCCATGTAACTCCGCACGCACTCCTTAAGTAATTCATTTCCACTGTTCTCACTCTTGGTCTGAGTCTCTCAACCAACGTCCATGCTTCGCTTCCGTAAGTCAGTGTCGGGATTACCACACTGTCATGCAAGGACTCTTCACTTCCATACTGACCACCCTATTTCTTGTTACTGCTTTTAGCGTTCCTACAACCCTCTTCCCCTGTTGTACCCTCTCCCGCACCTCTTCATCCATAGTCCCATCTTTACTCAACACACTGCCCAGATACTTAAAAGAGTTGACAATCTCCATAGCCTGACCGTTCAGCTTCACCTCACACTCTGTGACTTCACCCCTTTCGAAGACCATAACCTTGCTCTTCCCCGTATTTACCTTCAAATTCCGTTTTCGCACACTGTTCCAAACTCATTTACCAGACCCTGCAACTCCCATTCATTATCACTCATCAGAACTGTATCATCCGCAAACAGAAGTATAGGTAGCTTCCACTCAATTCCCTCCCTTTTCAGCGATACACCAACATCCACTGCTCTTGATAGTATTTCTTTCATAACTCCATCCATATATTCAGTAAACAACCACGGGGACATCACACACCCCTGTTTCAAACCAACATTCAGGTCAAAGAACTCACTCTGCTCACTCTCCACACGTACTGCCGCCTTTGCACCCTCATACATGCTCTTCACTGCTTTCAGCAACTTGATGACATGATATGTCATCGGTTTTTCACCTACCTGATTCCTTTTCAGAAGCTGTGCATCGATGAGTCTCTGGTCCTGTTCCGTGGTAGGCTGCACTTCCGACAGTATATCCCGTCCAAGAGACACCGCTTCGGCATCAAGCTCTTCGTCCTCTGCGTCTGCAAGACGGGATATGTGCTCGACTTTATAGTCTACAGCAGCAAGGGTGGTAAAGTGCAGATTGACCCCCTCATTGGTTTTGGCGGCGCTGTGGTAAAGAGGATGATGGAGAGGTACTTCCATGACAACCACATCCTCTATACCGACATATTATTACACGTCGCCTATCCTCGCCAAGTACCTCCATGACCGCAAGGCCGGAACTGTCGGCACAGTGAAGGGGAAGAGGAAGGGCATGCCAGCCTACCCAACCAAGACTAAGAAGACGGACATCTTCCATAAGAAGAGTGGCCCCATCCTCTCCATCCACTGGCATGACCAGCGCAAGGTCAACCTCCTCACCACATGCCACAAAGCAGAGATGGTTGCCACAGGAAACGGTGGACCGAAGGACGAAGAACCCTATCACGAAACCAGCTGCTGTCCTGGACTATAATGTCAACATGCGCCTCGTCGACAAGTCCGACATGCAGATGGGCTTCATAGACTGCCTGCGAACATCTTGCAGGTGGTACAAGAAGTTTGTCCTGCATACAGTAGATATGTCTGTCCTCAACGCGTACAACATCTACCGTTTGAGGACTCCAGTCATGAAGTACAAGAGCCTGCGGACCTTCCAAAAGCAGCTGATACTTGAGCTCCTGGGTTAACATGCGGGTACACCAGGGAGGCCACTACAAGGACTAGGCATGTTGGACAGAACAGGGTATGCCGAGTTCTTCAGAAAGCACCAGCTCGTCGCCCTTCCTTTCAAGGGTCCTAACAGCAGAATAAGAATGCAGAAGAGGTGCTATGTGTGCAGCCACACAACTCGACGACCCCGCAAACACACAAAAAGCACTTGGCAATGCCACGAGTGTCAGGTGGGACTGTGTGCTGGCACCTGCTTCAATGATTTCCACACTATGACAAACTATTGAAGTGTAAGTGACAGTGATAGTGACACTCAATAATAATAATAATAATATAACTAAGTATAAGTGAAAGAGACACACATAAGTAATAATAAGTGCCTTCAGAACAATATGAACAAGTGAAAGTGACACTAAAATATATATTCCTAACAATAAATAAGTGAAAATTACACTATCAATTACCATAGTCCAGTGAAATTGACACTATACTAATAATAAAACTAAGTATAAGTGAAAGAGACACACATAAATAATAATAAGTGCCTTCAGAACAATATGAACAAGTGAAAGTGACACTACAATATATATTTCTAACAATAAATAAGTGAAAATGACACTATCAATTACCATAGTCCAGTATAAATAATCATAACTACTATAATAATGGCTATAAAACTAAGTCTAAGTGAAAGAGACACACATAAGTAATAATAAGTGCCTTCAGAACAATATGAACAAGTGAAAGTGACACTAAAATATATATTCCTAACAATAAATAAGTGTAAATTACACTATCAATTACCATAGTCCAGTATAAATAATCATAACTACTATAATAATAACAATAAAACTAAGTATAAGTGACAGAGACACAAATTACTTCAGAAAAATAACTTTATTGAGTGAAAATAACATAATAACAATAATATATGGCATAATAAACAATAAAACACTAAAAAACGCTTCCCGCCATAATTCAAGGTAGAGCGACGAGTCAAAACGTTCGTCGTAGCCTGGGCCGTGGTTGAGTGTTCGGACGCGGCGAGGTAAATAGGCGGCAAAAGTTACCTCCACTTCCATCACCATCACTCCGGAACCAGTTGAGCTAGAAAGCTCTATTCAACGCCATTCTATGCGGCAAGGTAAGGCGCCCATTTTGGCATATGTTTGATTATTGTAGGTAGTATATTAAGCGAGATTAGCCTTAGTTAACGTATGTTGTGTTTTCAGCCAAATCGCCCGGATACAGCCTCCGTCCTTAAGTAAGGCAGCCCGGACGGGAAGGGTTAAAGGGGGGATGGTTGGTTTTTTGTTCTATATATACAGTATTATATATTTATGTATTTTGTTTTATTTTATTTCCTCGCTCAACCTCCATCAAGCTTTAAACACACCCAATAGCCCCTTTTCGAGATAAATGTTTACATGTTTTCGTGAACAAAAATGTCCCGGCCCACGACCGATTCCTCCTCAAAATACAGGCTCCCTATTGCTCGCCAGGAAAATATCGACACCTAAATGGTACGAAAGGTCCTAATATTGACAATGAAATGCGTTGAAAGTTCTTAAAATCGCCAAGCTAATAGAAAGAACGTCTTAACACCTTACGAACGGCCTATGCGGTTTATTTATATGTACCGCACAGCGGGGTGTTTTTAGCCAAAATAGGGCTGTTTACGTGATCATTTTCATGCCTAAATAAGACCCAGAACGTAAAACAAGTACCTATCCCTGAAAGGACATAAACAGAGCTTTCGAATGACACCATAACGATCCTTGTATGATGGATAGTTTTCTTGCAATAACCGTGCAACGCGAGTGCAAAAAGCAGGTAATTCGGTAGTTTCGGTACATAATTGAGTATGTAGCGAGTGAGAGAGGGAGGAGGGAGCTGAGATTTGTGTCAGTAGGTTCGCCGCGGTGGTCTGGAGCAGTCATACGCTCGCTAGTCTCCTGCCACCACTTGTCTCTCTCTCTCAGCCACATTACGTGCTGAAATTGCCACTCGACCTATGTCGAGCGCCGCCACATAGTCCAGCTTTATTTAACTCGACTTATGTTGCTCGCCGCTAATTAAGGGTTAAAATCTCAAAATTAATGGGGGTTGAACATGAGGCAGAAGGGAGTGCAGAAAAAGCAACCATCACCCCTTAAAACTGTCAAAACCAAAACTTATGGAACACAAGTGCAAAAAATAAGATATATTAGTTTCATTATCCCGTTCTCTAGTTCCCTTATTAGCCCTCTGAAGAATACGACGCATTATGACTGTTCTGCGATCATTAGACGATTGTATACAGCTTAGGAAGGGTTTTCTGGGAATTACTAGGCTAAAAACCATCACAATTAACCCTCTGACTTCCATTTTCCCGACCTAAAGTAAGTACAATCTTCTATTATTAGCCAGAAGACAGAACAAAAATGCGTCATCGGATCTTGAAAGGGTTAAAGTACAGTCGGCCAAATAAGTAAAGTCACGGCACTAGGTATTTTTCGATCAATAATTGGTATCAGCACTCTTTAAGCTAGAATTCATCGTTTCAAGTGATATATATAAACATGTTCCCACCTTTACACACCCTATTTAACATCTGACAGACATTGATACAGCACACAGCGAGCAAAACGTAATGACAGCGGAAACATGACTTATTTGGCCATGGCCATGTACTGTACATGGTCGCGTTTCATATTCCACGGGCAGTATTAAGGGGACATTGGTCGTTTTTCTGAGTCTTCTTCCTCATGCTTAGCCCCATTAGTTTTAAAATGTTAAGACGTTCGGTGATTTTAAGACCTTTCACCCCATAGCTTTGTCAATATTAAGACTTTTCGTGTCATTTAGTTGGCAATTTTTTGTTGACAAGCGACAAACCTGTAATTTACACTACGGCCTTGCATCATTAGTTCAACTAATTTCTTCTTATCTTCATAACAGAAAATTATGTGTAATGGTAGATGGTCTTTATTCTCAATTTCACTCAATAAATGCTGGTGTTCCCCAGGGATCAGTTTTGCCCCGACTCTGTTCCTCATTCATATCAATGATCTCATATCTACCACTCATAATCCAATATATTCCTACGCAGATGACTCAAAACTCCACAGTTCCTTCACATTTACCAATTCTTTCACCCAACCCGATCTTATAAATTCAAAAATAAACACTGCAATTTCTCTGAACCAGGACCTTTCTAGAATTAATGAATGGGGACAAAAGAATCTAGTTTCCTTTAATGCACAGAAAACCAAGTACATTCAATTTTCTAACCGACCGAATCTCACTGACTCCAATATATTTTTTAATGATGTAAATATTCCCACTTCCCCTAGTATTGACATTCTCGGTGTACCATTAACTACTAACTTGAGCTGGACACATTATGTTGTTGTTGTTCCCTAAGCTGCCTGGCCGAACAGCCCCGAGTCCCTGAGGAAGGCCATGGCCACGATCGGGCTTTCCCACAGAGCTCTCATTGAGTGTAGGTTGTGTTGTTGGCATAAGTGGTTGTGTGAAATGCAGTCTTCTATGATGTGTTTAATGGTATGGGGTGCTGTGTTACATCCCGGGCAGGCGTCGACAACGGAGTCATCCAGTCTCTTCTGATAGCTCAGGAGAGCTGGATGGTGTCCGCATCTCAGCCTGGCCAGGTGGACTCTGTCCTCGCGAGGGAGGGAGGATTCGGAAGGATGGATTTCGGGAGGTCGTGCATGCAGCTGCGTGTTGTCTGTGAGTGGATGGATTGGCGAGAGATATGAGTATGGATGTGCTTCTGGAAGTTGGTTCGGGGTGGGCAGGGAGGGAGAGAGGACAATAACTGTGTGTGATACCGTGTGCTGGGTGTTGTTTTGATATTTCTTGGTGTCTGTGGGTGTGTTGCCATGTAGTTTAGTGGGTGGTCTTGGTTCGTGGAGGCTGCTGCCAGGAATTGAGTACCTCTCATGTCCAGATGGTCTTTGACTTTGAGGATTTTGGTTTCTTGATGTAGATGATCTGTGGGTGCAGTAGCTGTGCAGCCTGTAATGATCTTCAGGGCTTTGTTTTGGATAGTCTGTAAGGTCTTATGATGTGTTTCAGCTAGGTTAGAAGCCCAGGCTGGGCTTGCGTATTCCATTACTGATCTTATGTATTGTTTATATACTGTGGTGGTAGTTTCTTTGTTGTGTCCAAATTTTGTGTGAGCAAGTGACCTGAGGGCGTTAAGTCTGGGTGTCAGTTTCTTTTTAATGTTTGTGGTGTGCTGTTTTAATGTCATATGAGTATCATATGTTTACTCCTAGGATTTTGGGTGTGTGTGTATGTGTTAGGGGTGTGTTGTTTATGGTGAGTTGAGGGATGTATTCGTGTTCACCTGTCCAGCTTGTGAGCAGGGTTGCGGTGGATTTGGCTGGGGCTAGATTCAGTCTGTTTGTAGTGCACCAGCCATGTAGTGTGTTGAGATAGGGTTGAAGGAGATCTGTTGCTCTTCTTGGGTCATGGTGTGTGCATGTGAGTGTTATGTCATCTGCATAGGAGGCTAAGTTTATTTGGGGAGTATTGGGTGTAGTTATATCGTGCATGTACAGATTGAAGAGTGCGGGCGATAGGACGGATCCCTGTGGGACTCCGTTTGGAAAGTTTCTGATTTTAGATGACTGACCGGCAAAAGATACGTGTGCACATCTGCCTGCTAGGAAGTTGGCCAGCCACCTTTTTGTGTTGTTGTGCATGTTTGTGTTGTAGATTTTGTTTGTTAGGTTGTGGCGGGGGATGGCATCGAAGGCTTTACTAATGTCGAGTGTGGCTAATAGTGATCTGTGTGGTGGTCTAGCGGAGTTGATGCCGTCAAAAGCTCTTTGTGTAAGGTCTGTGAGAAGAGTGTTTGTGGAGTGCAGTGGCCTAAAGCCATGTTGTGTTGGAGCTAGGGGTAGGTCGGTGTAATTAGTTGTAATACTAGGCGTTCCATGACTTTGGAGGGGGAGCAAAGGAGTGTGATGGGGCGGTGCGAGGAGGGTAGCGTGGGGTCTTTGTTGGGTTTAGGGAATGTGATGATGATACCATGCTTCCAAATGTCTGGTATTGTGTTGTGTGAATAGCTGTAGTTTGATATGTTAGTGAGTGTTTGTATGCCTTGTGGTCCCAGGTGTCTGAGGTGTATGTTGCTTATGTTGTCTAGGCCACAGGCGGGTGAGTGCTTGAGATTGTTGATGATATGCTTTGTCTGGTGATTGGTGAAGGGTGTATAGTCAGGGTCTGTGGGGAATTGTCTCTTACGTCGGATGACACGTCAGTCGTCTTTGTGAGGTTTTAGGTGGCTGACATGTGAGAAGTGATTGATGAGAGTGTTTGCTTGTTGTTTACATGAAGGAGTAGAGTCTGTTGTTGTGATTGCAGCATGTGATTGTGTTGTGTTGCTGTTGGAAAGTGTGATGCTGTTTAGTGTTTTGTAGAGTTTTTTGGGGTTTGTTTTGTGATCAAGTGTTTGTAGGAAGTTATTCCAATTTAGTTTTTGTTGTTCTTGTATGTTGTTGTTAGTTTGGGTGTTGAGTGCTTGAATTTGTTGTGTGATGTCTTGTGTGTGGGGTGCTGGGGAGTGTTTCAGTGTGTCGCGTTGTCTGATGAGGTTTTTGAATTTCTGGTGTGAAGTTGGGGTTGTGTCTTTTTCTGTTACCTCTTGGAATGTGTTTCTTGTCAGCGTTTTGGATAGTTTTATTGAGTATGTGTACAGCATTGTTGATGTTAGTGATGGGTGTACTGTATAGAGTTGTGAAGTGTTGTTCTGTCTCATTTGTAAATGCTTCCCAGTTAGCTCTTTTATAATTGGTGTATGTGTGTTTGTGGCTAGCTGGGGTGAGTCTGGTTTTGGTGGTGATAATGATCGGGAGGTGGTCAGAGCCTAAGGTTCTGACCACCCTCCAGGATGTTGTGGGGGCGAGTTCTGGGGAGCAAAACGTGATGTCTGGAGATGATGGGTTATAGAGGGCTTGGTGAGGAATATGGGTATGTTGATGGATGTCGTTAAGGATGATGAGGTTATCTGTTTGGTTTTGTAGTACCAGCCCTCTGTCTGTGTCGGGGTTGTCGACAAACCAGGCCGACGTCTTGGCGTTGAAGTCACCACCCAGGATGATGTGTGGGGTGTTTGTGATGTGTTGTAAGTGTGGTCTGTATTAATTTGGTACTGTAGGGGATGTTTGGGGAGGGATGTATGTGTTTATGATGGTTATGTTGGATTTGTTGCCAGTGCGTATTTTAATTGATTGTATTTCTGTTGTGTTATCATTTTGGGGGAGGAGGGATTTGGTTTGTACACTGGTTACTATGTATGATATTTCATTGTGTACCAGGGTGATGAGTCCACCGCCCCCGCCGACAGCCCGGTCTTGTCTGATGGTGGTGAAATTATGAAATGTGGGTGTTTTTTGTGATGTGCAGAGTTTTGTTTCTTGTAAGATGGCAATGTGTATGTTGTGTTGTTTGATGAAGTGTGAGAGTTCGTGTTTCTTTGTGTTAATGCCATCTATGTTCAATTGGAGAATGTTAATGTTATGTGCACGATGTATGTTGGGTGCTGCTGCACGAGGAAGGGGTGGGGGTGAGGGTGGGGGTGAGGGAGGGGCTGGAGGTTGGGATGGGTGAGGTGGGGGTGGGGATTGGGGAGCAGGAGATGGGGGTTGGAATGGATTAGGATGGGGTGTGGTGTGTTGAGTTGAGGATGTGGATGGTATGGGAAAGTTAGGTGGGTTAGGGAGGAGAGGTGGACGGGTTTTAGGGGGGGGAGTGGATGATATGGGAAGGTTAGGTGGGTTGGGGAGGAGAGGTGGACGGGTTTTAGGCGAGGGATTTGACTGGGAGAGGGAGGGGCATGAGGAACAGGTCCAGGTGTTCGTGTAGTGTTTCTTGGAGGCAAGTGTTGTACAGGTGAAGTGGGTCCAGTTCCTGCATGAATTGCAGAGAACTGAACCCTTAGTGTGGCGACTCGAAGTGATGGGTTTTGAGCAAGTTGGACATATGTATGTGTACGTGGGTCCTGGGTTGCTCTCAATGTCTCCGGCTAGAAGAAGTCTTCGAGAAATGACAGCCGGAGAGTCATTTCATTTCATTGTTAGAAGCATTGCTAAGAATGCCTCTAAAAAACTGGGACTCCTGTACAGAGTTCGAAAATTCTTCACTGACGAGCAGTTGGCCGTAATATTTAAAAGTCATGTGCGTTCTCAGATGGATTACTGTTCACCTCTGTGGGGTGGAAGTTGAGTGGTTGCATTGAGGCAGTTGGACAAAATTCAAAATAAAGCTATTAGATTAATCAATAACCCTGCAATCACACAGGACCTTCCTACATTATCCATACGAAGAAACGTTGCATCCTTTGCATTATTCTACAGATATTTTCACAGCAATTGTTCCGAGGAACTTGCTTCAATTGTGACGCCTAGCCACATCTTTCCCCGTAGAACTAGGGCAGCTGAGAGCGCCCATGAATTTACACTTTCTCCTCCACAATGCAGAACTTCTGCTTATCAGAATTAATTTATCCCCAGAGCTACTACTCTTTGGAATTCACTTCCCTCGAATTGCTTTCCACAAACTTACAATCTACAAATGTTTAAATCCAGTTGTTACAAACATTTTATGAATGGAGGATGCCTTTAGGCACATGGACCTTTTTGTTTTATCTGTATTTTTCCTTCCTCCGTTCATTGTCTCAAAAAAAAAAAAAAAAAAAAAAAAAAAAAAAAAAAAAAAAGAGGAAGCGGCCTTCGACCGGGACATTTGTCTGTCGAAAAATGGAAAAATGTATCGTGAAAGAGGTTATTCGGAGTGTTTTTTGTTTTTAGATTGATGGAGGTCTAGGGAGGAAAGTAAAACAATTATAAAGAAAAATACAAATTAACAAATACATACGCCCATCCCCCCTAACCATTCTCCACAAGTTCAGATCTATGGCACTATGTTTGTTTTATCGTGGCTAAGAGTTTACTATTTTATGTAGGTTATATTTCTAAAACTCCTCTAACCTTAGCCAGAATCATAATAAAAGGACATCATTGAAATATAATGATTATGCAATATTATATTTTATTTATTTGTTCTTGCTAAACCCCAAACATTATTATCTATGCATTTTAATCCGTTCCGTACCAGTTCCATGCTGTTCATTGTATGCTGGCTAGTAATAAACAATGGCATTCAGTTTATGAAGGTCCTCCAGCAATAATAATATTATTGCCTACGAACTATCTTTATTAACTTTTTTACTGCCACAGATCATTCTTAAGCTGCATCAAACCGTCTAAATATAGCTAGAATAAAATACCAAAGATGTCGCCGAAACATAAGGGGTTAAAAAGACGATTAATTTCAATCTCTTTTGACGGAAATTGTGTATAATTATAATAATAATATTATATGTATATACAGTATATAAAGAGAGAAAGGTACACATATATGCACAGATCCACGGCCCACACATATTTTGCGGTCCCTACTAGGTGGTCCGGTCTTAATACATACTAGACAGGGACAGGTTATAGTAGAAGAATAGAACAGCAAAGTAGAAGGGACTCTCCTCACACTCAACTCCCTCCGGATATAAAGCCGTACCGGAAAATAGAATGAAGTGTAGCCTAACCTTATGGGTCAGGAAGTAACTACAAGGAAAGTTGTTATAGAGTATAGAAAGAAATTTGTCAGAAAGGGAAATTACACAAACCTACTGATTAATTCATATTAATACAATCTTCACCAGATGATCGTCCAGTCTTTTCTTAAAGGCATCAATTGAATTACTGTCGACCACCTCCCTTGGTAAACTATTCCACTCTTTAACCACACTGTATGTGAAGAAATGTTGTGTCACAAGTAGGCATGCCTTTGTTCTAATTAATTTCATTCCATTACCTCGGGTTGCAGCATTGTTATTAATCGTGAACAGTGCACTGATATCTACTCTGTCAAATCCTTTAAGTATCTTAAAACACTCGATAAGTTGGCCTCGTAACCTAAATTTATTTAGCGAAAACCAATTTTGTTTGTTAAATATGTAATAATATGACTTGTTTTAAGAGAGGGAGTTAGTTTAGTTGACCTACGCTGCACAGATTCGAGTTTTGTAATGTCTTTCTTGATATACGAGGACTAGAACTGAACGTCATATTCAAAATGGGGTCTAGCAATGCTTTTCAATAACTAATATAATGTTTTCGTTTCTATAGGTAAAATATATTTTGATAAATCCGTTTATCTGGACCCCCTTTTCTCTTCTGTTGAGCCCCACTAGTTTTGACATTTTCAGGCGTTCGGTTTTAATACCGTTTGTCATATTTGTTTCCAATATTAACACTGTTCGTCCCATTTAGATGTCAATTTTGTCATGGCGAGCGATATCAAGCCTTTAATTTAGAAGGAAACGGCCTTTGGCCGAGACTTTCTTTTACCTAAAAATGTATCTCGAAGGGTGATCTTGGTGATGTTTTGTTAAGCCTGATTGAGGTCTAGGGATAAAACTAAAATAAATATTAAATAAATAAATTAATAGACCAGTAAATAACCAATACCCCTCTTAAACAATCATGCTATGTTCACTTCCCTATATATAATCATGGAGAGGGTAAGGCTTCATATCTGGACATAATATGTCCAGATATGAAGCCTTATATTATACAGTGGAGATGTTGGTGCCAAACTCTCCTATAGACAGGGAGCTTATAGTCCCCCTGTCATGGATGTACGGATGACGTATTTATTGGCTTATATATTTAACTTATTATTATCTTATTAACTTTAGTTTACTCCCTAGATCTCCATCAAGCATAACAAAAACACTCCAAGACCCCTCTTCAAGACAGATTTGTACATGTATTTATATAAAAATGTCGCGGCCGAAGGCCGTTTACTATAATAATACAGGCTCGATATCATTCGCTAGGGAAAAAATTAAATATATACATTGTTGGTCTAAATATTGACAAAGACATGGGCCGAAAGGTCTTAAAGTAAAAACACTAATGGGACAAACGTCTCCAAATTTCATAACTAGTGGGGTTAAACATGAGGGAGAAGGGGGCCAGAACACAAAACTATATCCCCCTTAAAAGCCGCGAGCTCCTTCTACAACTTCAACTGAAAAATAATAATAGTATTCCACGATCCAATCTGAGGCTTTCTCTAATGGTGATTTTTTTCTGATTATTATGAAAATGACCAAGTTCATCATTATGCAGCTGTGACAAGACTTGTATGCGGTTAAACTTCTCAAACAGTATGAACTGAGTTTTCAAAATACAGGTCTTGCTTTCGTTAGCTAAATTTGCTACTATATAACTATAGATATAACCCAAGTTATGATGGTGAAATAGGGCATACTATACTTGCTTAGCGTCACATATATGAACTAAGCTTAAATGTAAACGTGCGATTTAACTAAATAAATGGACGCAGTACTGTACTTTAGAGTGTCCGTGTATAAGTTATAAGGCCTACAATATTACAGACAGCAGCAGACAATATACGAGGACGGCTGCATCACAATAATTACTGGGTGAGAATAATACAGTCTGTTGCCTGTCACGATAACTCTTCCTCAGTACTGACATAACTTATAAGGCCAGCAGATAGTGTACAGTTCTATCTATCTATTGCCAGACACCATGATCCCCGAAGGGGAGGCCACGCATCAATCGCCTCAAACACCTTTGTCTTCTATCCACCGGCACCCTTCCTCACAACCAACACCACTTTCTCTCATATACCTCTCAACTTCATCCTTCCACCTCACTCTTGGTCTGCATCTCCCTCTCTCCTTCCACCTCACTCTCTTGGTCTGCCTCTCCCTCTCTCCTTCCACCTCACTCTCTTGGTCATTCTCTCGCTTCCCATACATTCCACATGGCCGAACAATCTCAAGGTGTTCCTTTTCACAATTTCCAGCACATCCACACTGCTCTCTTACTTCCTCATTCATCTGTCTATTCCTCCATGTAACTCCACATGCACTCTTCAAATAACTTGTTTCCACCCTGCTCACTCTTGATTTGTGCCTCCTCAACAACGTCCATGCCTCACTCCCTACGTACGTCACTTTCAGGATTACCACATATCATACAAGGACTTCTTTACTTCCATGCTGACCACCCTATTCCTTGTTACTGCTTTCAGCGTTCCTACAACCCTCTTCCCCTGTTGCACCCTCTCACACTCTGCTGCACCTCACCTCACATTCTGTGACTGCACCCCTTTCAAAGACCATAACTTTACTCTTCCCCACATTTGCCTTAAAGTGTCTTTTCTCACACACTGTTTAAACATATTATCCAGATCTTGTAACTCCCGCTCATTATCACTCATCAGAACTGTATCATCAGCAAGCAGCAGTACAGGCAACTTCCACTCATGTCCTTCCCTTATCAGGGGTACGCCAACATCCACTGCTCTTCCTTGAATTTCTTTCATGATTCCATCCATATAGATATTGAACAACCATGGGAACTTCACGCACCCTTGCTTTAATCCAACATTCAGTTGCCAATATAAAATATGTTCCTCTCTGTGATCTTATACATGGAAATGTATTGTGCAATCATGAATTATGAATGTAGTGTCTTATACAATGGTTAACTCATCCGATTAGTCAACGGAAAATTTAAAGAAATCACACTCACAATTCACTCACACTATTTTACTTTCATAAATAAGATCACAACGAGGGACGTAACTAATGTGGGCAACTGTACGAGGACGGCTGCATCACAATAATTACTGGGATAGAATAATACAGTCTGTTGACTGTCACTGTAACACTCTCTGGTGCTGACATTGTAACCAGTAATGTTGCCCTTACATGCAATTTTCGCTCTCAGCATGCTAAGTAATTACATTATTAAAGCACATGAATCCTTAGAAGATACAATGACGCATTTCTTCTCTGATTTCTGGCTATTATTAGACACTTATATTCAGAAGAGAATGGGTATACGGAAGTCAGAGGGTTATGTGAGATAACCTTTACCCCTATAATTCCCACAGAACCAACCTAAATTGTATAACACATGTCTAATGATAGTCATAATAAACTGTCAAAATGCCTTATAATATTCTAATGGTTAATGAATCAGTCTTCCTCCTGTGAAGGTGAAGGTATTAGGGATAAGTCTGTGCATGGCACCTAGTATCTACTGTGACGCCTCCCGGCGTTAGCAGAATGGTTGCGTGGGGCATTGCAGCTCGCTAGCGCTCGCCAGGATGGGGGGATAGGCTACAGTTGTCCTAGAATGATCTGCTTTATTTCATTAGTGTCGTGTTGCCACAGACAGTCTAGAAATGGTCTTTGTTTTGGTCTGTGACCGCGCCTTATATTTTATATTCGCTATAATATAAATGTTGCTTGTGTGGGAGGCGAGCGGGTGAGGGAGTACACCTGGCAGCGGGGGCTGAGCTATGACGCGGCTCGCTTGGGCGCTGACGGCGTTGGCGGCCGGGTGGTCAACTAGTCCCTTCCCGTCGCGGCCTCATGTTTTTCACCAGCTCAGAGCTTGCCTGACACGCGTATCGTCTACATCCTTTGCAATTCTGTCCCCCATACTCGCCACTTTGCATACTATTTCTCTCTCTCGACTTCTCCTTTCTCATTCTCTAATCTTTATTAAACTCAACATCCCTTCTGGTTTCAGCATAGACGTTCACCGTCGGCCAGTCGTATTGTACGCGAAGCTCTCAGATATTTCTATGTATTAGGCTTTAATGAGGTTTGGAGAGACGGACTTTTCCGTGTGTGTCCTCTCTCGGGAAGGTTGTAGACCGGTATATGTCTCCCTGGCAGGGTGTTGAGTGATTCTGCTTAGTTATTTAAAGCTAGACTAGGGGTAAGGTTACTGTGTCGTTGTCTCCGATGTGTGCAGTGTTAGCTAAGCCCTGCACGACATCGACAGGTACTGTGGGAGCCTAGGTTGTCTTCGGGTGGGTTTACTTTGCGAGCACAGCACTGTGGTGTGAGAGGGCCATAGCCTATCCCTCACAACTGAGGGATAGTTCTTTGTGTTGACTTCTGAGGGATCGCCAGGATAGAACTAGGTACTAGAGACCTAGATTTATCAAGAGAGCATCCCCGTCATATAACGTAATCTTCATTATACCACCTTCGGACAACGTTAGGCTACGAGCCGCATGCTCGCCCATTGTTGCCCTGCCTTGATACCCCAGCTAGACTATATTTACCGAGCAGACACTGGTTAGAGATAAGCTCCATTATTATATGTATGCCACATTATTATTCACTGCACTTTTGAGCCGAGGTTGTTGTTGAGTTGCACAACCCTAGTAGGCTGTTGCGTTGTGTCACGAAGCATTTCTTTAGTTGTCGAGCATTACTACCTTTGCGCAGTCTTTATGATTCGCCTGCCTATTATTACTATATGTCCTAGTATTTATTGTGACCCGTATTCTGCATTATAATTGTTCAAGATTCTTTACGAACATCTTCCCAGCATCAGACTTATTTCAGAAGTTTCCAGTTGATGTTGCAGGACTAGCATTGCACTTTCTTTAATACAGGAGTGCCAGTTATTTGAGTATCTACCGTAACGTTAAATAATCACGTTACTTATCTTTTCTTTGTGTAACCTAAACGAGTAATCTTTTACTGTTTGAGAATAGGCTGTTTCATCGAGCGTCAGCCTAGTGTGTGTGCACCAGTTACCGAGTCATAGGATACCTCGTGGTCCAGGCACGACTCAGGGCGGTAATGGTGTTTTGTTTTCCAGTGTTTAAGGCAGGGGTTGGATCTAGTGTTACCGTTGTTGCATTTTGCCATTATCTAGTCCAATGTTGAAGAGCCCTGTGTCTTTGAAAACCTGGATCGTAACACTACTTTACGAATTGTGTTAAGAGGGGAGAAGGGGTGTTGGAGAGAGAGGATGCGGTTGGAGTGGCTTTGTTATGTGTGCTATTAGTCTGTATATGGTGATGATATTGAGGGTTAAGCCTTTACAACGTCACCTCCTATCTTTTTTTTAAGAGTGTTGAGAGATGAGAATATGAGAGGGATAAGCCTTTACAACGGCACCTCGTATCTAGTTTTCTAATTGTATTGAGAGGGTAGAAGGGGTGTTGGAGAGAGAGAAAGCTGCTGGAGTGGCTTTGGCATGTGTGTTATTAGTCTGTATACGTCGTCGAGGTGTCCCCCGATTGAGTGAGAGCATGATAAACACCATAGGACGTATTATAGGTAGCGCCAACGAACTTGACAATTGTCTTGACCCCTTAGCTTCTTATAACTTAAAGTGAATGAAAGCAATCGGGCTGTCATTTCTATCATTTTGGAAGAGTCCACCAGGAAATAGTGGTGGATATTTACAGCCAGCTTGCTCTAGGCACTTTTGAGTTACAAGGAGGTCAGGGATTGAGATGTTTGTCAAGTTCGTTATCGCTACCTATACAACACTCACTAAATATGTCCGACAAGGCTGGGACCGAACCCTGGTGTAACAGTTTGTTTTCCTGGTAACCTTGGACCGCCTTGTTTTTGTTATCATTGTTATTGGCTGGAAGGTGACAGACACCACACAAACATATTCACCACAACACTCTCCCTGTTGCCTCCACCTTTGTCAGTTAAAACAACATATTGCTCCTTGGATGTTGCTCTACTTAAGGGGAGGTTTTTAGTTTGGTTCCTAGATATCCATCAAGCTTAAGATTACACCCCCTTCAGCCCCTTTTCGGTAGAAAAATGTCCCGGCTGAAAGCCGGTTCCTCTTAAATTACAGGCTCGCTATCGCTCGCCAGGATAAAATCGACACCTAAATTGCACGAAAGGTCTTAAAAGTGACAGAAATGGGTTGAAAGTTCTTAAAATCATCAAAATAATGGGGCTAACGTCTTAAAATTTGAAAAGCAATGGGGCTAAACATGAGGGAGAAAAGTGTCAAGAAAAAACTCCCTCAAGTGAAAATCTCCCCTGCTTGTTTCTTCTTTCTCTCTTTCTCTGGCTTGTATCCATTCAGCCCCATTCAGCCAACTGTTTTAAGACGTTTATCCCCATCCAGGTGTCGATTTCTCCCTAGCGAGCGATAGCGAGCCATCATTGAATGGAGAAATCCGGCTTCGCCAGAGACGTTCTTCTATCGAAAAATGTACAAATTTAGCTTGCTTTAAAACAATATATATATATATATATGCTGGAAAATAGTGACACCTGGATGGGGGTAAACTTATTAAAAACAGTAGACTGAATGGGGCCGAATGGATACAAGCCAAAGAGAGAGGGAGAGAGAAAAAAAAGCGAGGTGGGATCGCTTAACCCGTACAGCCCCAGCGACGCGCCTGACGCGTCGGCGATGTATGTAACGCACAGCCCCAGAGACGCGCCTGGCGCGTCACCCTAATTGCGCCGACCGTAACCTCAGGTGTAGCCACTCGAGGGCTCAGATTTGTATGGGAACTGTGTACGTATCCCACGCAACCTTGCCGATGGTTGAAAACTCTCAAAGTCCACGTGCGTGCGTGTGAGCGTGCAATAACCTGTTTTTTGGGGGTAATTGCCTTCAATTTTTTACTCTTGTAAAATACGTTTTCGGGGGTTCTGAAGGACCATTCTTTAAGCTTTTTGAGCGGTTTTTCGTTGTTTTTCCTTCATTCCTAACCCATTCGCTATTGTTTCTGGAATAAAAAAAAAAATTGAAAACCGGCCGGGTTCTGGTGAACAAACATTACAAAACTAGCCGGGGCTGGACGGGTTAAGTGAGGGTTGTTATGTATTTATATATTTATTATATTATTAGTTTTCTCCCTATACGTCCATTAAGATTAAACAAATACTCCCAAGACCCCCTTCCAGAACAATGTATGCATTAATTGGTAGACAAATGGCTGGGCCAAAGGCCGGTTCCTACTATATTACAGGCTCGCTAACGCTCAACAAAATTAAATAGGCAACTATATGATATGAAAGGTCTTACAATCGCCTAACTAATGGGGCGAATGTCTTAAAATCTAAAAACTAAAATAAGGGAAACAGGGGGTATAGAAAACCTCTTCTTAATAGGGAATATCTTTATTGGTATGTTGTTTGTGCTAATTGTATTATATGTTAGTTAATGATATGTTTCGTACTGGGTGATGATGTATAATACTATAGTATATTGTTTTAACATTCAGTTAATGATATGTTTCGTACTGGGTGATGATGTATAATACTATAGTATATTGTTTTAACATTCAGTTAATGATATGTTTCGTACTGGGTGATGATGTATAATACTATAGTATATTGTTTTAACATTCAGTTGTAATAATGGCTTATCCAAGCTATAGATTATTATGCTTTTTGACAGTTAATTATGGCTATCTTTAGACTAGTTAATCAATTTCGGAAAAATCGGTGGCAATTATGAGTTTATATATTATATGTTTGTATGTGTATAAAGGAAACAAAATGCAAATTTGGCTGTAACAAGTGTACCCCCTACAGTTTATATATTATATTTTTGTATGTGTATAAAGGAAACAAAATGCAAATTTGCCTGTAACAAGTGTACCCCCCCACAGTTGAAAGAATGATACCGATCCAAATTCAAGGTACGTTAGAGTTAAAATGTCTGGACACATGGAGCTTGAAGCCGTTTAAATCATAGAATAAGGGAAAGACAGATTGAGGGAGAGAGTTCCAGACCTTACTTATTGAGTTGAATAAAACTGGGAAAATTTGGTTCACTCTTGGGTTAGACAGTTGGATAGAATAGGGGTGGAAATGTGTTGAAAGATGGGTTCCCCCCACTCTCAGTAAGGGAAAGAAAGCTCTGAAGAACATTGATTATCGTAACAGTGGTAGAAGAGTGAGAGAGACGCAACATTACGGCATGTAGGGAGAGATTGTAGGGAATGAGTAGGTGAGTTGAGGAGGCTTAATGATTTTGACTCTTCCCTTTCGAAAAGTGCGGTATGGGTTAAACCTCTCAACACACGCAAAACATACTCGATACATGGGCACACCCTGCCCCAGAATAGACCAAGAAGCTGTGGAGGGGTCAAGAACCCATGAAGACAGTTGAGCCCACTAATTTCTGGGAAGCTGTTTTAGCAAGAGTGGTAATATGATCTTTCCAAGAAAGGTAAAACAAAAAACAAAGATACACCAAGAATATTGCGAGAAGACTATTCACACTCTGACTTCCATAAACTCTTACTAATTTTCAATAAAATCGTCTAATACTAGCCAAAAAAACAAAAAAAAACATAATCGTATCTTCTAAGGGTTAAACCAAATAACTGGGTACCTGTGACTCGATTTCTTTTAGGGGGGATGGGTGTATATATTTGCTTATTAACACGCTTGGCCCATTAGTTTGTCAATATTTAGAACTTTCGTGCCAATTGTTTTCCTGGCGAGCAATAACGAGTCTGTAACTTAGGAGGAACTGGCCTTCGGTCGGGATGTGTTTCTGCTGAAAAATGTACAAATTTATCGTGAAAGGTATTCTAAGGGCGCTATTTTATAGGTGGAGGGATCATGGAGGTCTAGAGAGGAAATTAAAATTACGAAAAATATTAGTTAAAACATTTGAAAACTAATGGTGCTATACATAGGGAGAAGGGGGGGCCAGACAAACAAAACTAATGGTGCTATACATAGGGAGAAGGGGGGGCCAGACAAACAACACTAATGGTGCTATACATAGGGAGAAGGGGAGGCCAGACAAACAACACTAATGGTGCTATACATAGGGAGAAGGGGGGGCTAGACAAACAACACTAATGGTGCTATACATAGGGTGAAGCGGGGGCCAGACAACCAACACTAATGGTGCAATACATAGGGAGAAGGGGGGGCCAGACAAACAACACTAATGGTGCTATACATAGGGAGAAGGGGGGGCCGGACAAACAACACTAATGGTGCTATACATAGGGAGAAGGGGGGCCAGACAAACAACACTAATGGTGCTATACATAGGGAGAAGGGGGGGCCAGACAAACACACTAATGGTTGCTATACATAGGGAGAAGGGGGGGCCAGACAAACAACACTAATGGTGCTATACATAGGAGAAGGGGGGGCCAGACAAACAACACTAATGGTGCTACACATAGGGAGAAGGGGGCGCCAGACAAACAACACTAATGGTGCTATACATAGAGAGAAGGGGGGGCCAGACAAACAACACTAATGGTGCTATACATAGGGAGAAGGGGGGGCCAGACAAACAACACTAATGGTGCTATACATAGGGAGAAGGGGGGGCCAGACAAACAACACTAATGGTGCTATACATAGGGAGAAGGGGGGGCCAGACAAATAACACTAATGGTGCTATACATAGGGAGAAGGGGGGGCCAGACAAACAACACTTTGTCCGCTTAAAATGTTAATTACCATGTATGTGTTCTTAAGGGGAGGATTTCTAGACCCTCTTCACCCCCATGTTTAAGCCCATTATTTTATATATTTTAAGACACTCGCCCGATTAATCAGGCAAATTTAAGACATTTCGTGTCATTTAACCCCTTCCGTACCAGCGACGTCTTGTTAAATCTACTCTTGCTATATTTAAACGATTTTGTGAATTTTAAAAGGATCTGTGCTAGTAAATAGGGTTAAGTGAGAGAGTTTGAAGGCTGTTAATTGCTGGAGGTCCTTTTTAACCCTGCTCAGGTAATGTTCCAGAAGTGTAATGAAATTAGCAATGTGGCCCCATATGGGGACCAGCACTTTAAACGGCTCTCACCTGAAAACTGATTGATGGATTTTAATTTGTTTGTTACCAATAGAAACTAAAATTAATGCTTAATATTATGTTAAAAGCAAATTACACTACTGTAAATATTAAGTCTTGTATATAAAAAAACAAAAAATAGTGAAAAAAACAAGAGTCAACAAAAGTGAGGCATATCCCATACATTACGTAAGCTAGATTAATTTGATTGCAGGGCTGTGGAGGGTATGGCTGAGGGTCTTGGGTGATAACAAGGCAGAACTCTGGGGCTAAAAAAAAGTTTGATAGGAAGGGGAAATTTGTAGTACACATTTGTGATTATGGACCCCATATGGTGACCGGACAGGTTGGTACAGGAAAGGGGAGGAGAGAGAGCGGCGGCTCACACCCTCTCCCAGTTGTAGGACGATGCGGACTGACTGCTCGTCTTCAAAACTTCTTGCCATCGGCCTCCGGCCGTGAAATATTTGAAAAACCTGTTTTACGCATATTTTTTGGCCCTTATGGGGCCAATATGCCTGAGCAGGGTTAAACTTAACACAATCGTCTAATAGTAGCCAGAATAAAATGTAAAAGACGTGGCCGGTACAGAAGGGGTTAAGTGTCAATATTTTCCTAGCACAAATTTATCTCGAAGGGCGTCTTGGGGGTATTTTTTAAAGCTTGATCGAGGTCTCAAGAGAAAATAAACATATAATACACAAATATATAAATACATGAGCATCTCTCCTTACAATTATAACATTAACAATTGTTCTTAGTACTTGGAATGGGTGTACATAAATCAATTTATGACACTAATTAAATATTTACTTTATTATATAATTCTTGTTGGCAAAAACCGTCTACCAATTTACTACATGGTTCAAAGTATGGATTTCACTCCCTTATTCGATCTATTATTACAGTATATATATATATATATGTGCGTGTGTGTGTAACGTGACAAGATTGGCTAATGCACTAAATTGTACCACTTATAAATTTTCACTCGTTGTCCTCCATAGATTCATATGAATAACTTGACAACATTACATACTTTCAATGCTTCTAAAACTCAATTTATTCTATCTACCTGTCACAATCTTCCACACTGCTTTCCCTTACTCGTCAACAGTACACAAAACATATCCTTCATCTCTCAATATTCTTAGTGATCATTTGTATTCTGAACTTTCTTGGAAATATCATATTGCCACTCTTGTCAAAACAACATCCCAGACATGTGGTGTGCTCAACCAGCTCTGTGAGTTCCTCACCCATGCACATCTTCTTGCTCTGTATAGGGACACTGTGCACCCATTGATGAAATAATGTTTGCACGTGTAGGAAGGCTGCAACCATTCTGCACTTCTCGAAAAGGGTATGGTAAAAAAAACACGTTTTGTGTTATCACTTAAGCGGAAGGTGTTGGACTGAACAATTACGAACAAATACATTAATGAATAAATAAAAAATAAATAAAAATGCAAACATCTGAATTCCATACAGTCGCTATCTAAACGCTGCAATGTTGCATCTCTCTCACGCTTTTACCATTAATACAATTAGCATTCAATGTTCTGTAGAGCTATCTCAGTGAATACCTCCTCCCTTATGGCGAGTGGTGGGTACTCACCTCTCAACACATTTACACACCTATTCTGTCCAACTCTCTAACCCAAGAATGCACTGATGTTCCTTGTCTATATCCTACTAACAAATTAAGCTCTAGAGCTCTCTCCCTCACCCTATTACCTATCACCCTATTAAGCAGTTTTAACCTACATGTCCATTTTGACTCTAACGTACCTTGAATTTGGCTTTCTATCACTCTTTTAACTATGTAGGGGGGGGGGGGGGGGTTGTTACAGGCACCTTCGCCTTGTGTCTCCTTCATACACATAACAAAGAATAATCTAGGAAATAAGAGAACATTTAAAGAGGGAAATAACTTCATTTACACTTTTTATATCATGCTGAAACCAACTGTGGCTAGAGCTCCCCACATATCAATTCTTGGCACTCAGCTGTTCCTGCCTGAGAGATATCAAAGCTACACCATTCTGTCAGATCCCCTGCGGCCTCCCTAGGGGGCGGCTGATGTAAGACGGCATCAGAATTTACGTTCCAGTACTATACCCTGTTCCAAATAGGAAGGCCAGATATCGTGAATCCTATGCTCTGCTACGGAATTTCGGTGTGAGTATCCTAGGTTCGAGTCCTTGGAGTGCCGCATGTATTTGTTGATTTCATTAATTGAGTTTAGAAGTAAAGTTGGTTGGTGAAAAAATATGAATATATAATTTATAAATATGTTTATGAGTTTCCTCGCTAATCCTCCATCAACTTTAAAAAACACCACCTAGTCCCCTTTTCAAGACAAATTTGTTAATTTTTTGTATAAAAATGTCACGGCCGAAGGTCAGTTCCTTCTAAAATTACGGGCTCGCTTTCGCTCGCCAAGAAGAAAATCAACACCTAAATGGCACGAAAGGTCAAAATATTGACAGAGAAATGAGGCGAAAGGTCTTAAAATTGCCAAACTAGCGGAACCAACAACTTAAAATATCAAAACTAATATGCTAAACATGAGGGAGAAGAGGTTCAAGAAAATGCGACTACCTTCCCCTTATGGGGTTAATGTGTTAGTTTGACAATTATATAAATTAAAGGAAGGAATACTGAGCAGTGTGTGAAGGCATGTTCCGTATGTTTAATTTGACTCATTTATGAAGCAATATTTTGCTTGATGATACAAGGTAAATATTAAAATTAATACAAACATTTAATTGCACACATTGAGCTTACCAATATATCTCTGTACCATTATGACAGACACCACAACTAAAACCACACAAGGAACATAAAGAAGCCAGGAAGTAAACACACACGGAAAAGGAGGAACATGAACACTGCTTTTATTTGTTCCTCCCACAGTGGCACATATATGGCCATGGTGGGTAAAGGGAATGTTCTCAATTTTCGCAGGAGTCGCTAAGATTTTCAGTTCGTTACAAGTTAGCGCATGATTCTTGAAGGTGGGAAAGGGGCTTACTATCGACCCTGAGCAAGGATACTGTTCACAGCACACACAAGGGCAACTGTCGACGTCCAGCAGCAGTAACTAAAAACAGTAAAAGATTTTGAACAACAGAACCGACAACGAACCAACCGTGATGTATGATTTGCTGTCATATCAGAATTGAACATTTTTTATTTTATACTCTACTGTCAAAACCATTTCATTGGTGACTTGTACTTAACTGCTTCTAAATAACAACATGTTATCACCAAATACTGATAATAGGAATGGTGTAGGTTATATAAAGACGAAATAACGTACATTTATAATAATTAAACATTTTTGAAAACCCCTGTATTCACACGGTGGATTATTTGACATCATCATTTGCTTTATTTTTTCATTGGAAATTATATTTGCTGTTTACGGCTATTTAATCCCGTCTACCATCAACGCAAAATGATATGCCTCAAACTGGTTGAACGCAACCAGTTCCAATGCTGTGTATATACTGTATGTCTGGTATGAAAAGCATTCATAAATTAATTGTAAGTCGAATTTTTAAATACCAACTTGGCAGCACATGAGCAGACCATCTGGCCAACCAGTACCCAAATTAGTCACTTTTGACTTCCCTGTACACTCTCCGAGGATGAGCACTTTGTTGACGTTTTGCAGTTCCCTGAAGAAACTAAGAATTGTGTTCCATTATTTCTTCTCAACTTTTCAAAGTTTATTTAACAGTTAATAGCCTAAATACCCTAATACCCCTTTCACCATTTACTAGAAGTACCACAACCAACTTTATCTTAAAGCCACCACACCTTACGTTTTACTATATCTAAGAACCACTACTAAATTACTAATGCTCGTACTGGGCTCGATCCCAACCAAGGTGGTCAGACCTATTTAGTGGGTGTAATAGTATGTACTAGCGTGTTTCACAAGCTTGCACTCAGTCGGGGGACACCTCTACGGTGTATACAGACAAATAACACACACAACACAGCCACTCTAACAGCTTCCTCTCTCTCCAACACCTCTTCTCCTCTATGAAACTCTTCGAAAAGTAGATACAAGGTGTCGTTGTAAATACTTTCCATTAATACCATCACCTGGCACCTGTTGATGGCTGCAACCACTGAGCCAATTGTAAATACTTTCCATTAATACCATCACCTGGCACCTGTTGATGGCTGCAACCACTGAGCCAATTGTAAATACTTTCCATTAATACCATCACCTAGCACCTGTTGATGGCTGCAACCACTGAGCCAATTGTAAATACTTTCCATTAATACCATCACCTGGCACCTGTTGATGGCTGCAACCACTGAGCCAATTGTAAATACTTTCCATTAATACCATCACCTGGCACCTGTTGATGGCTGCAACCACTGAGCCAATTGACTGAATTAGGCTCAGTATCTTAGTTTAGAAGAGCAGCTAATGATATGAGGTCATATCGGATCATGATCCTTAGAGGGTATAATATATTATCTAAACAAAAACTAATGTTCTTCTCTGCAACTATCAAAGCCACTAACTGACCTTAGGATGAGTCTCGTAGTCCAAAATAAACTGTTGTAATGCATCATGATCATCAAGGGGGTTAATATATCTAAGAACAAAAAATAATGCCCTTGGCTATAACCATCAAAGCCACTGACCTTAGGCTGAGTCTCGTAGTCCAGATGAGCAGCTAAGGATATGAGACCGGTGTGTTGGTTGATGGTGAAGAGTCCATCACTGTTGCCGCTGGTGATGCTGTACCTCACCTTCTCTCCTGTAAGGTACAAGGAAGACGCATTACACCACCTTCTCTGATGTAAGGTACAAGAAAGACACGTTACAATCACCTTCTCTCCTGTAAGGTACAAGGAAGACAGGTTACAAAGACCTTCTCTCCTGTAAGGTACAGTGAAGACAAGTTACAACCAGTTTATCTCCTGTAAAACAGACGGAAGACACGTTATAACCACATTCTCTCCTGTAAGACACAAGAAAGACATGTTACAACCATTATGTATTATTAGGAAGCTGGTGACAAATGACTGTCTCACATTCATAGGGTGATATATATTATAGCCCTGACAAATGTTCGTCAGTTGGTTGATGGTGAAGAATCAGTCACTGTTGCCACTGGTGATTCTGTACCTCACCTTCTGTCCTGTAAGGTTGAAGAAAGACACGTTACAACCTCTTTTTCTCCTGTAAGGTACAAGAAAGATGGGATTATAACCACCTTCTCTCCAGTATGGTACAAGAAAAACACGTTACAACCATCTTCTTCCCTGTAAGACAGAAGAAAGACACGTTACAACCACTACCTCTCCTGTAAGACAGAAGAAAGATGCGTTACAACCACTATCTCTCCTGTAAGACAGAAGAAAGACAAGTTACAACCACTACCTCTCCTGTAAGACAGAAGAAAGACGCGTGACAACCACTACCTCTCCTGTAAGACAGAAGAAAGACGCGTTACAACCACTACCTCTCCTGTAAGACAGAAGAAAGACAAGTTACAACCACTACCTCTCCTGTAAGACAGAAGAAAGACAAGTTACAACCACTACCTCTCCTGTAAGACAGAAGAAAGACAAGTTACAACCACTACCTCTCCTGTAAGACAGAAGAAAGACGCGTTACAACCACTACCTCTCCTGTAAGACAGAAGAAAGACGCGTTACAACCACTACCTCTCCTGTAAGACAGAAGAAAGAAAAGTTACAACCATCATGAATTATTCGGAACTTGGTGGCAAATTAGCGACTATCCCTGTCTCAGGGGAGGTGTGGTGGAGTGGTCTTGCCACTGGACTGGTAATCCAAAGATCCCGGGTTCAAATCCCGATGTATCAATGGGAAGATATTATTGGGATGGAATTTGTGCTGTACCTAGTATCAGTGCATTACCAAACAGCCCACCGAAACGCCAATAAAATACCCTCATTGTTCCCTGATTAAATAGCACTGTATGAATATTCCCATATTCAAAATATGCTATAGGGGTGCAATGCCTGGCGAGTTATCTGCTCAACAGGTGGCGTTGTGTGTGTGTGTGTAAGAGTGAGTGTCCGAGTGTAGGGGGTGAGACAGTGAAGCACGGGAGTGAGGTGGCTTCAGAGATGGGGTCGCTTCAGGGCATGAGTGAGCACCGTGCCTCATGTGAAGGCAAGATGGCAAGTGCTCGTTGTACTCTATGTGCTTCACATGTCTCACTCCCTAGACTGGAACGAGACCTCACAGGCTTCACTGTTGAGTGTACAGCGGTGAATGTTCAGGCTCTCAGCCTATACCCGAGAGGGAGTAAGTTGGAATATAGAAAACAAAACAAATGTTTATCTTTTAAGGGGAGATGGGCTGTTTTTTCAAGCTTCCCTTATCCCTCATATTTAGCATATCAGTTTCGAGATTTTAAGACGTTCGGCCCATTAGCTTGACGATGTTAACCCCTTTGGCCCCATTTCGTTGTCAATTTTATGACCTTTCATTCCATTTAAATGTGGATGTTTTCCTGGCGAGCGTAAGCGAACCTGTAATTTAAAGAGGAACCAGCCTTCAACCGGGACATTTTCTACCAAAAAATTTACACATTTGTCTTGAAGTGGGGTCTAGTGGGTGTGTTTTTAAGTTTGATGGAGGTCTAGCAAGGAAATTAAAAACCATATGAATACCTGAATAAATAGGCCCCCAAAACAGTCACTATCCTCTTTAAACCACTTTGGGATCATGACGTGGTATGACCGTATATTCTGGCTATCATTATACGACTTTATACAGGAGGTGTGGGCATCTAAGGGGTAAAGACTGTCTCAATTACCTCTTGACTTCGATATACCTCTCCTGATCTAACTAAAATCGTCTAATTATAGCCAGAATGTTGCTACTGGTGATGTTGTACAGTTTCTCATACATTTGTGGTCTCACCTATTTCTAATTATGGAAGTATATCTCTGGAAAATAATTTATGACTACACTTTTCTATAAGATTAAATATTCTATTTATTGACAAGCAAGTATCATCCACAATTCAATTCTGATAGTTATACTTGCATACAGGAAAATCTAAGGGGTTCCACGAATGTTTATAAGTGACTGTCCCTCACCTTCTGTCCTGTAAGGCAGAAGGAAATCACGTTACAACCATAGTGAAATATTTGGAATATTAGCGACTATCACTCGTTCAACTTTGGGGGAGATGCTTGTTACAGGCACCTTTGTATTTTGTCTCCTATGTACACAGAGGAAAACAAACACTCTTGCATTCAGAGGGTGATATGTACAATCGACCTAATAAGTGATGTCGCAGCACCAGGGGAGGTGTGGTGGAGAGGTCTTGCCACTGGACTGGTAATCCAATGGGCCCAGGTTCGAATCCCGATATGTCAATGGGAAGATATTATTGGGATGGAAATTGTGCTGTAAATGGTATCAGTGCATTACCAAAAAGCCCACCGAAAGGTCAAGAAAATACCCTCATTGTTCCCTGAATATATAGAGCTGTATGCTTATTCCCATATTCAAAATGTGCTACAAGGAGACAATGCCTAGTGAGTTAATTGCACAATAGGTGTCGTTCTGAGAGTGAGGGTCCGAGTCTAGGGGATGAGAGAGTGAAGAACAGAAGTGAAGCAGCTTCAGAGATGGGGCTGCTTCAAGCCCTAGACTTGAACCAGACCTCACAGGCTTCACCGTGTTCAGCAGTAGAATGTACAAGCTCTCAGCCTATGCCCGAGAGGGAGTAGTTGGAATATATATATATATATATATATATATATATGTATAGATATGTCAGAATCTAAAGTGTGAAAAAGTAAGGCAATATTGATACAAATAAAGTTGTTTTTCTTAATATGTGCCCGCCACCTAAGGGAAATTTTTTCCAGTAACAGACAAATGTCCGTTACTGGAAGACTTGTCCGGGTACGTACAGTACGTTAAATCCGAAATCCGTTGTATCGAGGTCCGTTAAATCGAGGGTTGAGTGTACTTAGTACTACATTGTCGAGGAGTCTCAACAGATAAGCGTAAAACATAAAACTATCTAAACCCCATATATTATATATATATATATATATATATATATATATATTATATATGTTGATAACTAATTGGTATCAGCAATATTTACACACGATTTCTTCTTTTTGAGCGAGATATGCAAACATGTTCCTACACTTACCCACCCTATTCAACATCTGACTGACATTAATACAGCACAGACCAAGCCAAACGTAATGACAGCTCAGACATGACTTATTAGCGCTACCATACAACTACTGACAAATGATTGTCAGCTCTTGCAATATTTGTATATGCGAATATTTCCAGTTAGATTGATGATGTTCAGATCAAAATAATCAGCTATATAATAATGAATATATGATATGTGTTTATTAAATGTGTATAAGTTTATTTGATTTAAACCTCAATCAATCATGGTATATTAGTTATATTTTATTGTAATAATGTATGCTGCATCGTGTTCTTAACAACATGTGGTTTACTTTGTTGTGTAATAATGTGTTTTAATGCCATATCGTACTAATAATACAACACTTTATGTGTTATATTAAGGGAAGGGTTTTAGTTTGTTCCCTAGACCTCCATCAAGCTTAAAATTACACCCCTATGAGCCCCTTTCAAGATAAGAGTTGTACATTTTTCGGTAGAACAAATGTCACGACCGAAAACCGCCTTTTTTTTCAATTTACAGGCAGACTATCGCTCGCCAGGAAAAAATTACACCTAAATGGCACGCAAAATCTTAAATTTGACAGAAATGGTGCAAAAAGTTCTTAACATCGTCAAACAGACAAACAAAAAAATACTTAAATTTAGTGTCTCCCCCAAAGCCTAAAGAGTAACTGGGCCAAATTCAAGGGACGTTGGAGTAAAAATGCCTGGACGCACAAAGTTTAAACAAGTATATGTCATAGGATCAAGGAAATATGGATTCAGGGAGAGAGTTCCAGAGTTCGGTTTAGTAGCGACCAAGTTATCACTCCGTTAATTATCGACTCCTATCACTGGCTCGCACATTTATATTTGAACAAATTATGCTTAAGGCAAAGAGAACATGATACAATCAATATATATCCAGAGACGGTGGCTTAGTATGTACAGCATATGGTGACAAAAGTGTATTCAAGCTAACCTAGCAGAAATTGGTAACACTGCTTTTCTTTACTTCCTGAACTGCCTTTATAAACTGCTCTCCTATATTTAATATTGGCTAAGCAAATATATAGAAAGGCAGTGTTACCAATTCCTGCCAGGTTAGCTTGAATACACAGTAGTTACTATTATCTCAATTGTTGGCCCTCTCCAGCCTCCATTAACCAAATGATTTATGCCCACCATCGCTCACAGACCTCCCGGTGACCCCTGGAAGCAAACACAGTAAAGGAGATTCATGATTCCCTCAATGGTATTCAACTAATGGCCAGGTTAATTTGAAGAGTTAAGGGAAGGTTTTAGTTTACTCCCTAGACCTGCACCAATCTTTAAAAATACCCCCTAGACCCTCTTCCTAGATATATTTGTACTTTTTTCGGCAGAAAAGTTTCCCGGCCGAAGGCCGGTTCCTCTTATATTACAGGCTCGCTATCACTCGCGGGGAAAACAATGACTCTTACATGACACAAAAAGTCTTAATGTTGACCAATAAATGAGGCAAAAGGTCTCAAAATTGCCAAACTAATGGGACAAAACATGAGGGAGAAGGGGACCATAAAATCGACCCATCTCCCCTTACCCAATGATTTATGACCACCATCGCTCACAGGCCTCCCGAAGACCCCTGGAAGCAAACCCAGTAAAGGAGATTCATGATACCCTCCATGGTAGTCAAGTAATGGCCAGGTATATTAGAGGAGTTAACCTCTTCTGAACCATTGACGTCCTTTTCATTTGATTCTGTCTACTACTTAACGAGGAAGGATCTCTATCAATTATAATGGTTCAAAGTACCTCAATCAACCCTTCTAACTACCACAGATCTCTTAATGGTAGTCAAGTAATGGTCAGGTGAATTTGAGGATATAATAGAACATTTCATGAACGTACATTATTGCTGCTTAGTGTTTGCATTAAGGGGGTTGATGTATTTTTTGGCCTATATATTTAATTATGTATATATGTATTTGTATCCTAGCTAGACATCCATGAAGCTTAAACAAACACACATTAGACCCTCGTTCAAGACAGAGTTGTACATCTTTCGGTAGAAAAATGTCCCGGCTGAAAGTCGTTTCCCTCTAAAATTACAGGCTCGATATCACTCGCCCGGACAAAATACAATACCTAAATGACAAGAAAGGTTTTAATATTTACAAATAAATGGTGCAAAAGGTCTCAAATTCGTCAAACTAATGGCACAAACGTCTTAAAATCTCAAAACTATTATTCTAAACATGAGAGAGAAGTAGGTGCAGAACAAGTGACTACCTCCCCCTTAATGGAGCACTTTATGAACGTATATTATTGCTGCTTGGTGTTTGGATACAGTTAAAATGTTAGAAGTAGGTGCAGAACAAGTGACTACCTCCCCTTAATGGAGCACTTTATGAACGTATATTATTGCTGCTTGGTGTTTGGATACAGTTAAAATGTTAGAAGTAGGTGCAGAACAAGTGACTACCTCCCCCTTAATGGAGCACTTTATGAACGTATATTATTGCTGCTTGGTGTTTGGATACAGTTAAAATGTTAGAAGTAGGTGCAGAACAAGTGACTACCTCCCCCTTAATGGAGCACTTTATGAACGTATATTATTGCTGCTTGGTGTTTGGATACAGTTAAAATGTTAGAAGTAGGTGCAGAACAAGTGACTACCTCCCCTTAATGGAGCACTTTATGAACGTATATTATTGCTGCTTGGTGTTTGGATACAGTTAAAATGTTAGAAGTAGGTGCAGAACAAGTGACTACCTCCCCCTTAATGGAGCACTTTATGAACGTATATTATTGCTGCTTGGTGTTTGGATACAGTTAAAATGTTAGAAGTAGGTGCAGAACAAGTGACTACCTCCCCCTTAATGGAGCACTTTATGAACGTATATTATTGCTGCTTGGTGTTAGCATACAGTTAAAATGTTAGAAGTAGGTGCAGAACAAGTGACTACCTCCCCCTTAATGGAGCACTTTATGAACGTATATTATTGCTGCTTGGTGTTTGCATACAGTTAAAATGTTAGAAGTAGGTGCAGAACAAGTGACTACCTCCCCCTTAATGGAGCACTTTATGAACGTATATTATTGCTGCTTGGTGTTTGGATACAGTTAAAATGTTAGAAGTAGGTGCAGAACAAGTGACTACCTCACCCTTAATGGAGCACTCTATGAACGTATATTATTGCTGCTTGGTGTTTGCATACAGTTAAAATGTTAGAAGTAGGTGCAGAACAAGTGACTACCTCCCCCTTAATGGAGCACTTTATGAACGTATATTATTGCTGCTTGGGGTTTGGATACAGTTAAAATGTTAGAAGTAGGTGCAGAACAAGTGACTACCTCCCCCTTAATGGAGCACTTTATGAACGTATATTATTGCTGCTTGGTGTTTGCATACAGTTAAAATGTTAGAAGTAGGTGCAGAACAAGTGACTACCTCCCCCTTAATGGAGCACTTTATGAACGTATATTATTGCTGCTTGGTGTTTGGATACAGTTAAAATGTTAGAAGTAGGTGCAGAACAAGTGACTACCTCCCCCTTAATGGAACACTTTATGAACGTATATTATTGCTGTTTGGTGTTTGGATACAGTTAAAATATTAGAAGTAGGTGCAGAACAAGTGACTACCTCCCCCTTAATGGAGCACTTTATGAACGTATATTATTGCTGCTTGGTGTTTGGATACAGTTAAAATGTTAGAAGTAGGTGCAGGACAAGTGACTACCTCCCCCTTAATGGAGCACTTTATGAACGTATATTATTGCTGCTTGGTGTTTGGATACAGTTAAAATGTTAGAAGTAGGTGCAGAACAAGTGACTACCTCCCCCTTAATGGAGCACTTTATGAACGTATATTATTGCTGCTTGGTGTTTGGATACAGTTAAAATGTTAGAAGTAGGTGCAGAACAAGTGACTACCTCCCCCTTAATGGAGCACTTTATGAACGTATATTATTGCTGCTTGGTGTTTGGATACAGTTAAAATGTTAGAAGTAGGTGCAGAACAAGTGACTACCTCCCCCTTAATGGAGCACTTCATGAACGTATATTATTGCTGCTTGGTGTTTGGATACAGTTAAAATTTTAGAAGTAGGTGCAGAACAAGTGACTACCTCCCCCTTAATGGAGCACTTTATGAACGTATATTATTGCTGCTTGGTGTTTGGATACAGTTAAAATGTTAGAAGTAGGTGCAGAACAAGTGACTACCTCCCCCTTAATGGAGCACTTTATGAACGTATATTATTGCTGCTTGGTGTTTGGATACAGTTAAAATGTTAGAAGTAGGTGCAGAACAAGTGACTACCTCCCCCTTAATGGAGCACTTTATGAACGTATATTATTGCTGCTTGGTGTTTGGATACAGTTAAAATGTTAGAAGTAGGTGCAGAACAAGTGACTACCTCCCCCTTAATGGAGCACTTTATGAACGTATATTATTGCTGCTTGGTGTTTGGATACAGTTAAAATGTTAGAATTAGGTGCAGAACAAGTGACTACCTCCCCCTTAATGGAGCACTTTATGAACGTATATTATTGCTGCTTGGTGTTTGGATACAGTTAAAATGTTAGAAGTAGGTGCAGAACAAGTGACTACCTCCCCCTTAATGGAGCACATTATGAACGTATATTATTGCTGCTTGGTGTTTGGATACAGTTAAAATGTTAGAAGTAGGTGCAGAACAAGTGACTACCTCCCCCTTAATGGAGCACTTTATGAACGTATATTATTGCTGCTTGGTGTTTGGATACAGTTAAAATGTTAGAAGTATGTGCAGAACAAGTGACTACCTCCCGCTTAATGGAGCACTTTATGAACGTATATTATTGCTGCTTGGTGTTTGGATACAGTTAAAATGTTAGAAGTAGGTGCAGAATAAGTGACTACCTCCCCCTTAATGGAGCACTTTATGAACGTATATTATTTCTGCTTGGTGTTTGGATACAGTTAAAATGTTAGAAGTAGGTGCAGAACAAGTGACTACCTCCCCCTTAATGGAGCACTTAATGAACGTATATTATTGCTGCTTGGTGTTTGCATACAGTTAAAATGTTAGAAGTAGGTGCAGAACAAGTGACTACCTCCCCCTTAATGGAGCACTTTATGAACGTATATTATTGCTGCTTGGTGTTTGGATACAGTTAAAATGTTAGAAGTAGGTGCAGAACAAGTGACTACCTCCCCCTTAATGGAGCACTTTATGAACGTATTATTGCTGCTTGGTGTTTGGATACAGTTAAAATGTTAGAAGTAGGTGCAGAACAAGTGACCACCTCCCCCTTAATGGAGCACTTTATGAACGTATATTATTGCTGCTTGGTGTTTGGATACAGTTAAAATGTTAGAAGTAGGTGTAGAACAAGTGACTACCTCCCCCTTAATGGAGCACTTTATGAACGTATATTATTGCTGCTTGGTGTTTGGATACAGTTAAAATGTTAGAAGTAGGTGCAGAACAAGTGACTACCTCCCCCTTAATGGAGCACTTTATGAACGTATATTATTGCTGCTTGGTGTTTGGATACAGTTAAATGTTAGAAGTAGGTGCAGAACAAGTGACTACCTCCCCCTTAATGGAGCACTTTATGAACGTATATTATTGCTGCTTGGTGTTTGGATAGAGTTAAAATGGTAGAAGTAGGTGAGGAACAAGTGACTATCTCCCCCTTAATGGAGCACTTTATGAACGTATATTATTGCTGCTTGGTGTTTGGATACAGTTCAAATGTTAGAAGTAGGTGCAGAACAAGTGACTACCTCCCCCTTAATGGAGCACTTTATGAACGTATATTATTGCTGCTTGGTGTTTGCATACAGTTAAAATGTTAGAAGTAGGTGCAGAACAAGTGACTACCTCCCCCTTAATGGAGCACTTTATGAACATATATTATTGCTGCTTGGTGTTTGGATACAGTTAAAATGTTAGAAGTAGGTGCAGAACAAGTGACTACCTCCCCCTTAATGGAGCACTTTATGAACGTATATTATTGCTGCTTGGTGTTTGGATACAGTTAAAATGTTAGAAGTAGGTGCAGAACAAGTGACTACCTCCCCCTTAATGGAGCACTTTATGAACGTATATTATTGCTGCTTGGTGTTTGGATACAGTTAAAATGTTAGAAGTAGGTGCAGAACAAGTGACTACCTCCCCCTTAATGGAGCACTTTATGAACGTATATTATTGCTGCTTGGTGTTTGGATACAGTTAAAATGTTAGAAGTAGGTGCAGAACAAGTGACTACCTCCCCCTTAATGGAGCACTTATGAACGTATATTATTGCTGCTTGGTGTTTGGATACAGTTAAAATGTTAGAATTAGGTGCAGAACAAGTGACTACCTCCCCCTTAATGGAGCACTTTATGAACGTATATTATTGCTGCTTGGTGTTTGGATACAGTCAAAATGTTAGAAGTAGGTGCAGAACAAGTGACTACCTCCCCCTTAATGGAGCACTTTATGAACGTATATTATTGCTGCTTGGTGTTTGGATACAGTTAAAATGTTAGAAGTAGGTGCAGAACAAGTGACTACCTCCCCCTTAATGGAGCACTTTATGAACGTATATTATTGCTGCTTGGTGTTTGGATACAGTTAAAATGTTAGAAGTAGGTGCAGAACAAGTGACTACCTCCCCCTTAATGGAGCACTTTATGAACGTATATTATTGCTGCTTTGTGTTTGCATACAGTTAAAATGTTAGAAGTAGGTGCAGAACAAGTGACTACCTCCCCCTTAATGGAGCACTTTATGAACGTATATTATTGCTGCTTGGTGTTTGGATACAGTTAAAATGTTAGAAGTAGGTGCAGAACAAGTGACTACCCCCTTAATGGTGCACTTTATGAACGTATATTATTGCTGCTTGGTGTTTGGATACAGTTAAAATGTTAGAAGTAGGTGCAGAACAAGTGACTACCTCCCCCTTAATGGAGCACTTTATGATCGTATATTATTGCTGCTTGGTGTTTGGATACAGTTAAAATGTTAGAAGTAGGTGCAGAACAAGTGACTACCTCCCCCTTAATGGAGCACTTTATGAACGTATATTATTGCTGCTTGGTGTTTGGATATAGTTAAAATGGTAGAAGTAGGTGCCGAACAAGTGCCTACCTCCCCCTTAATGGAGCACTTTATGAACGTATATTATTGCTGCTTGGTGTTTGGATACAGTTAAAATGTTAGAAGTAGGTGCAGAACAAGTGACTACCTCCCCCTTAATGGAGCACTTTATGAACGTATATTATTGCTGCTTGGTGTTTGGATACAGTTAAAATGTTAGAAGTAGGTGCAGAACAAGTGACTACCTCCCCCTTAATGGAGCACTTTATGAACGTATATTATTGCTGCTTGGTGTTTGGATACAGTTAAAATGTTAAAAGTAGGTGCAGAACAAGTGACTACCTCCCCCTTAATGGAGCACTTTATGAACGTATATTATTGCTGCTTGGTGTTTGGATACAGTTAAAATGTTAGAAGTAGGTGCAGAACAAGTGACTACCTCCCCCTTAATGGAGCACTTTATGAACGTATATTATTGCTGCTTGGTGTTTGGATACAGTTAAAATGTTAGAAGTAGGTGCAGAACAAGTGACTACCTCCCCCTTAATGGAGCACTTTATGAACGTATATTATTGCTGCTTGGTGTTTGGATACAGTTAAAATGTTAGAAGTAGGTGCAGAACAAGTGACTACCTCCCCCTTAATGGAGCACTTTATGAACGTATATTATTGCTGCTTGGTGCTTGGATACAGTTAAAATGTTAGAAGTAGGTGCAGAACAAGTGACTACCTCCCCCTTAATGGAGCACTTTATGAACGTATATTATTGCTGCTTGGTGTTTGGATACAGTTAAAATGTTAGAAGTAGGTGCAGAACAAGTGACTACCTCCCCCTTAATGGAGCACTTTATGAACGTATATTATTGCTGCTTGGTGTTGCATACAGTTAAAATGTTAGAAGTAGGTGCAGAACAAGTGACTACCTCCCCCTTAATGGAACACTTTATGAACGTATATTATTGCTGCTTGGTGTTTGGATACAGTTAAAATGTTAGAAGTAGGTGCAGAACAAGTGACTACCTCCCCCTTAATGGAGCACTTTATGAACATATATTATTGCTGCTTGGTGTTTGGATACAGTTAAAATGTTAGAAGTAGGTGCAGAACAAGTGACTACCTCCCCCTTAATGGAGCACTTTATGAACGTATATTATTGCTGCTTGGTGTTTGGATACAGTTAAAATGTTAGAAGTAGGTGCAGAACAAGTGACTACCTCCCCCTTAATGGAGCACTTTATGAACGTATATTATTGCTGCTTGGTGTTTGGATACAATTAAAATGTTAGAAGTAGGTGCAGAACAAGTGACTACCTCCCCCTTAATGGAGCACTTTATGAACGTATATTATTGCTGCTTGGTGTTTGCATACAGTTAAAATGTTAGAAGTAGGTGCAGAACAAGTGACTACCTCCCCCTTAATGGAGCACTTTATGAACGTATATTATTGCTGCTTGGTGTTTGCGTACAGTTAAAATGTTAGAAGTAGGTGCAGAACAAGTGACTACCTCCCCCTTAATGGAGCACTTTATGAACGTATATTATTGCTGCTTGGTGTTTGGATACAGTTAAAATGTTAGAAGTAGGTGCAGAACAAGTGACCACCTCCCCCTTAATGGAGCACTTTATGAACGCATATTATTGCTGCTTGGTGTTTGGATACAGTTAAAATGTTAGAAGTAGGTGCAGAACAAGTGACTACCTCCCCCTTAATGGAGAACTTTATGAACGTATATTATTGCTGCTTGGTGTTTGCATACAGTTAAAATGTTAGAAGTAGGTGCAGAACAAGTGACTACCTCCCCCTTAATGGAGCACTTTATGAACGTATATTATTGCTGCTTGGTGTTTGGATACAGTTAAAATGTTAGAAGTAGGTGCAGAACAAGTGACTACCTCCCCCTTAATGGAGCACTTTATGAACGTATATTATTGCTGCTTGGTGTTTGGATACAGTTAAAATGTTAGAAGTAGGTGCAGAACAAGTGACTACCTCCCCCTTAATGGAGCACTTTATGAACGTATATTATTGCTGCTTGGTGTTTGGATACAGTTAAAATGTTAGAAGTAGGTGCAGAACAAGCGACTACCTTGGAGCACTTTATGAACGTATATTATTGCTGTTTGGTGTTTGCATACAGTTAAAATGTTAGAAGTAGGTGCAGAACAAGTGACTACCTCCCCCTTAATGGAGCACTTTATGAACGTATATTATTGCTGCTTGGTGTTTGGATACAGTTAAAATGTTAGAAGTATGTGCAGAACAAGTGACTACCTCCCCCTTAATGGAGCACTTTATGAACGTATATTATTGCTGCTTGGTGTTTGGATACAGTTAAAATGTTAGAAGTATGTGCAGAACAAGTGACTACCTCCCCCTTAATGGAGCACTTTATGAACGTATATTATTGCTGCTTGGTGTTTGCATACAGTTAAAATGTTAGAAGTAGGTGCAGAACAAGTGACTACCTCCCCCTTAATGGAGCACTTTATGAACGTATATTATTGCTGCTTGGTGTTAGCATACAGTTAATGTTAGAAGTAGGTGCAGAACAAGTGACTACCTCCCCCTTAATGGAGCACTTTATGAACGTATATTATTGCTGCTTGGTGTTTGCATACAGTTAAAATGTTAGAAGTAGGTGCAGAACAAGTGACTACCTCCCCCTTAATGGAGCACTTTATGAACGTATATTATTGCTGCTTGGTGTTAGCATACAGTTAATGTTAGAAGTAGGTGCAGAACAAGTGACTACCTCCCCCTTAATGGCGCACTTTATGAACGTATATTATTGCTGCTTGGTGTTTGCATACAGTTAAAATGTTAGTACAAGTAATTCATTTGATGTAACATATATTTCACACTCCTTTTTCACTATTGCACAAAGTTCAAAACCTGAGGGACGAATTAAGTTGTTCCCAAAAAGAGAGTATTGTTACATGTTTTTGAGACACATTTTTGTTTTTCAATAGGTAATGTGTTAATTTAACCTATTCAGCACCATGGCACCTTTTTAACTTTCGTTCTGACCGTATTAAATGTTATGTTGTGCAGTTTAAGAAGGACCTATATTAGTAAGAGTATTTATTACGATGGTATTTACCCAGCTCAGTCGTATTGGTAAGTAAATAAAGAAAATCGTCTAATAGTAACCAGGATATGATGGACAATACGTAATGGTGGTGAAAGGGTTAAGGGGGAGGTAGTCGTCTTTTTCTGGACCTCCTTCTTCCTCATGTTTAGCATGCTAGTTTTGAGATTTGTTGACGTTCGTTCCATTAGCTTGTCGATTTTAAGACCTTCCTCCCTATTCACTTGTCGATATTAAGACCTCTCGTGCTACTTAGATGTCGATTTTTTGGCTGCCGAACGATTGTGAGCCTGTTATTTTAGAAGAACCGGCCTTCGGCCAGAACATCTTTCTACCGAAAAGTGTACAAAATATTCTATAAGGGGGATCTAATGGATGTTTTTTGTTTAAAGTTTGATAATGGTCTAGGGAGGAAACTAGAAACATAATTAATAAATAAATAAAAACAATACCAAAATGTGAACCATCCCCTCTTAGCATTGCCGACTACTGAGAAGAATATATAAACGTGGCATTCCAGACCGCTAACTTTCGGCTCTGGCTCGAGTCAGCCACCTCCACAATAATAAAAAAACAAAAATCGGATAAGTGCCAGAGTACATACATACATATAATTATGCATACATACATGCATACATACATACGTACATGCAACTTTCGGGAAACAACGGGGCTTGCAATCATCAACAATTGCACCTCGTAAAAAACAAACGAGATTTTCATAGCCAATTTAGTGGGAGGTCTAAAAAGGGCAGGGGAGAAGGAAAACAGGAAAAATACTAACCCGCTGTGTACCAGCGACGTGTTATATTTACTTCTAGCCATATTTAAACGATACTATGCAGCTTAGGAAGGATCTGTGGTAGTTTAAAGGGTTGGTCGAGATACTTTGAAGCCATTATTATTGCCAGAGGTCCTTCCTAAACTTAAAGCAATCCTAATCAAATGCTTGACCCAATATGATGGAAAGGACGTCCCTGGTACTGAAAGGGTTAACCACTTCAGTACCAGTGACGTTCTTTTAGCTTTATTATGGATACTATTAGATGGGCCTATTTATTTACCTTGTTTATTGAGTTTCTAATTATTTTCTTAGTTTCCTCCCTAGACCTTCATCAAACATAAAATTACCCCACCTAGACTCCCTTTCAAGATTAATTTGTAAATTTGTCGGTAGAAAAATGCCCCGGCCAAAAGCCAATTCCTTTTAAATTACAGGCTAGCTATCGCTCACCAGGAAAAAATCAACACCTAAATAGCACGAAATGTCTTAATTTTTTACAACGAAATGGGGTGAAAGGTGTTAAAATCGTCAAACTAATGGGCCAAGTATCATATAATCTCAAAGCAAATGGAGATAAACATTAGGAAAAAGGGGGACCAGAAAAACGACCCATCTCCCCCCTACTGTACCGGAGGATACAGTAATATATGTCCCCCCAGTCCCAAGCAATGTGGCCAAAATGGCAAGATAGAACTACCTTCCACCTCAAGAGATGAAGGAATACTTGCTCTCCCAGCCTTCAGAGGGTTGGATATAAGCAGAGAAGTGTTGCCATATCGAGAGCAGTGCTCAAACGGTTGTGGTACCAGGCACAGCCTGATACAGGCAGTTACAAGGAGAGTACATTACTGACATCTCCCAGCCGTCACTGGGACTGGGGAGTGACTTATCTACTGACGGCTCCCAGCCGTCGGTGGTATTGGACGGGTTAACTCATAAACTGCGAAGCTATGGTAGCTCAAACCCTCCCGCCAAGCGAAGGTATTTAGTTCTATTCTGACAAAAATTGTCATAGTACCATATATATAATTATGAAAATTATGAAAAAGACGTATTATTGCCACGAGGTCATGAGGCCAGAGCTGGGGGGACGTATATCCTCCCTCTCCAAGCTCTCAAGCCACACTGACAGCTATGAGTAGAAGTCTCTGTGTTGCAAGAATCTCTAGCTGCCTCGCCCGTGTTTAAGCGATCGTGTGGGGGAAATTCGCACCAAAAATTTCCTGATAAAAGGGGGAATAAGAGGAAAATTAGCTGATAATTGAGGATGGAGGAAAAAGGGGGGAAGGGGGTGTGGTTGGGACACATTTGTAGGAGCGGTAGTAAGTAATAGAGGGGAATTATCTCACCTAATCTCATATTACTATGTTTTGAGTGCCTCTGGGGTGTTTTCGAAGTTTTTTTTTTATGCTCTGGATCTATTGAGGACAGTCGCAGTGCATAAAAAAAAACTCTATTAAGGACGATCACCGATCACCGTTTATGGGTAAACAAAAGACTATTCAGTGGTACAGGGGGTATAATTAGGGGGTTGCTAAATGAAGACAGGGCTTCAATTTTCGCTTAGCACGTCAGTACCAAAGACGTAAATTTTATCAGATTCTGTCACATAGACGATTTTATTCAGCTTAGGAGGGACTTTCTAGCAAAAATACGGCTGCAATATATCTCATCCAACCCTTTTAACTACCACAGCTCCTTCCTAAGTTGCATAGTATCATCAAACTACAGGTAGAATAAAATATAGCACCCGTCGCTGGTACACAAAGGGTTAATAACAAACTTTTTACACACTTTCCAACACTCAGTTAACAACAATCATCTTCCTACATAGGTTCTGCTTTAAAGAGAGATGGGTCGTTTGAATGGACCCCCTTCTCCTTCATGTTTAGCCCTGTTAATTTTCGGATTATACGAAATTCAGCCCATTAGTTTGGTTAATTTAAGACCTTTCGCCCCATTTCTTTGTCAATATTAAGACTTTTTGTGTCATGTAGGTGTCAATTTGTTCCTGGCAAGCGAGAGCGAGCCTGTAATTTTAGGGGGACATTTTTTATATCGAAAAATTTACAAATATATTTTGAAGAGGGGTCTAGAGTGTGTGTTTTTTTAAGCTTGATGGAGGTCTAGCGAGGAAATTAATAATATATACATAACAAATATCGATCAAAAAGTGAACCATCCCATCTTAAGAGAGCTCTCTACAATTTGTTATGGTATTAATCTCGTCAAAGGACCGCCCATTTGCTTTAGCTTTTTTGTGTAGTTATTTTAGGGGTTATGGTTTATGGCCTATCTATAATGAACAGACTTTAGACGTCCCCATAATATACTTCCTTCACTGTATCTCCCCTTCACAGATGAAGGGCTCTGTCTCATCTATTCCACCCCAGCCATAGTGTATTCAAGCTAACCTGGGAGAAATGGGTAACGTTAAGATTCTATACTTCATATACTGTCTTTATAAACTGTTCGTGTAACGCCGCCTAAATGGGTAACGTTAAGATTCTATACTTCATATACTGTCTTTATAAACTGTTCGTGTAACGCCGCCTAAATTTGTTTTGTATTACTGGTAATATCTATTTTCCTATAAATTTAGCTATATTTAGACGTTTTTATTCAGCTTAGGAAGGATCTGTGTTAGTTAAGGATAACAGTGACTATATATAGACATTCATATGCAGCTTAGGAAGGATCTGTGGTAGTTAAGGATAATAGTGACTATATATAGACATTCATATGCAGCTTAGGAAGGATCTGTGGTAGTTAAGGATAATAGTGACTATATATAGACGTTCATATGCAGCTTAGGAAGGATCTGTGGTAGTTAAGGATAATAGTGACTATATATAGACATTCATATGCAGCTTAGGAAGGATCTGTGGTAGTTAAGGATAATGGTGACTATATATAGACATTCATATGCAGCTTAGGAAGGATCTGTGGTAGTTAAGGATAATGGTGACTATATATAGACATTCATATGCAGCTTAGGAAGGATCTGTGGTAGTTAAGGATAATGGTGACTATATATAGACATTCATATGCAGCTTAGGAAGGATCTGTGGTAGTTAAGGATAATGGTGACTATATATAGACATTCATATGCAGCTTAGGAAGGATCTGTGGTAGTTAAGGATAATGGTGACTATATATAGACATTCATATGCAGCTTAGGAAGGATCTGTGGTAGTTAAGGATAATGGTGACTATATATAGACATTCATATGCAGCTTAGGAAGGATCTGTTTTAGTTAAGGATAATGGTGACTATATATAGACATTCATATGCAGCTTAGGAAGGATCTGTGGTAGTTAAGGATAATGGTGACTATATATAGACGTTCATATGCAGCTTAGGAAGGATCTGTGTTAATTAAGTATTTATTGAGATAGTTGGAAGCATATTTATTGCTAAGGTCCTTCCAAAAATCTATAATATCGTCTACGGATAGCCAGAATATAAGAAAAAGGGCGTCACCTGCACTGAATTAGATATTGGCTATACAAATGAGTAGACAGGCAGCGTTACCCATTACTGCCAGGTTAGTTAGATTACCCTATAGGTTACACAGGTTCATTCTCAGATCCCACAGCTTATTGAATGCTTCGGCAACATCTTTTAAAGTATTTTCTGGTTACTGTTAGACGATTGTATGCAGTTCAAAAAGGGCCTCCAGCAAGTAACAGGTATCAAATTATCTCACTTAACCTATTTTACTACCACAGATCCTTCTTAATGAAACTGCACAAAATGTGCTATATATAGCTATATTAATATTAAATAGACGTCGCCGGTACAGAAGGGGTTAATAGTGGAACTCCTCAATATTGATATTCCGCTGTGTGTGTTTTTGTTTAAGGGGAGATGGGCCGTTTTTCTAGTCCCTTTTCTCCCTCGTGTTAAGCCCCGTTTATTTTGAGATTATAAGACGTTCGGCTCATTAGTTTGGCGATTTTAACACCTTTCCCCCCTTTTCGTTTGTCAATTTTAAATCCATTCGTGCCATTTAGGTGTCGATTTTTTCCTGGCGAGCAAGAGCGAGCATGCCATTTTAAAAGGAACCGGCCTTCGGCCGGTAAATGTTTCTACCAAAAAATGTAAGCATTTATCTTGAAGGGGGGTCTAGGGGTTGTTTTTCTAAGTTTGATAGAGGTCTAGCGAGGAAACTAAGAAATAAAGGAAAGAATGAATTAATAGACACAAAATTCGGCCCATCTCCCCTTAACGCGTTATTTCCACATAGCGATTATGATAAGTTCTGTTGCCCTACATTGTGTCGTCCCTGTATTGGTTTGTTTATTTTGCAATTGTTACATTATAATTATATATTATTCCTATTAAAAGTCACCCTCCTCCATACTTCTCTGTTCAGTATAATTAACAAACAAATACATTTAGAAATAAGATCAAATGCACATTGGTAGAATCGAAGTATTAAACCAAACTCTCAAGTTATCGTAGAGTTATAGTCCTGTCATTGAAGTATTAAATTATTCCAAGTTTATTTGGATGCATATACTCACAAAAAATAGCAGTGACTTGAATATATGTTGAAATAATACATATACAGTATATTGGTAAAATACAAGTGTTAAGCCAACTCACAACATAAGTAATTCATTCACGGCAAGACCCCGCGACATTCCACGCGGAAAGGAAAATATTTTGACAGAGCTGCAGGCTTCTCTAAAAATGGTGGCGGTGCTTGGAATGTAAACACTGACGGGCTAGCAGGCTTGTATTTGGTCTTGTAAAGTATACATATGTAAGGGGAGGCTTCAGTTTGCTCCCTAGACCTCCATCAAGCTTAAACAACTACCTCCAAGACCCCTATTTGAAATATATGTGTACATTTTTTGGTTGAAAATTGTCCCAGCCGAGAGCCGGTTCCTCCTAAAAGCGCACTTAAAATATATGTACATGCTCAGATTATTATGCAGGATTCGAAACTGCATAATATATCGTAGGCTTGTCCATATTTCTTTATAACTGTCTTGGTAGCGTAATGCATAGTGCGCGGAATTTCGATGTGAGTATCCTGGGTTTGAGTCCTCTGAGTGCCACATGTATTTGTTGTTTTCATTAACTGAGTTTAGATGTGAAGTTGGTTGGTGTAAAAACATAATTACAGGCTCGCTATCGCTCGCCAGGATAAACTAGTCACCTAAATAGTACGAAAGGTCTTGATATTGACTGAAATGTGGCAAAAGGTCTTAAAATCGCCAAACTAAGGGGCTGAACGTCTTGATATATCAACACTAATGGGGCTAAAACATGAGGGAGAAGGGGGTCGGGATAACACAAATATCGGTCTTGTATGCTTTTCTTTGGTCTTGCAAAATATATATTTACCCATTACGCACTGGGGACGTTTTTTCAATATTCTTCTAGCTATATTTAGATGATTTTGTGTAGTTTAAGAAGGGTCTATGGCAATACAAAGGGTAAAGGGAGATAGATAGAAGTCTTTTAATTGCTTGAGACCCTTTTGAAACTGAATAAAATCATCTAATAGTAGCCAGAATAAGGGTATAATGACGTCGCCAGCACAGATGAGGTTAACTCTTCCAGCCTGATGACGTAATTCTTCTGGTCTTCTTTTGGTTACCCGTAGATGATTTTCTTTAGCATATACTCTACTTCTAGGACTCAAGGAGGTTAACCCATTCAGTACCGTTAATGTCCTTTTAACTTATTTATGGGTACTATTATACGATTGTATTCACTTTAAAAAGACACTCCAGCAATTAACATGCTTCCAAGTATCTCACCTACCCTTATTTACTACCGCTGATCCTTCCTAAGCTGCACAAAATCGTCTAAATATAGCTAGAATACAATTTTAAATACGTCCCCGGTACAGTAGGGGTTAAAGCTATCTCAATAAACTACCTGAATAGCAAAGGTGCTTCTTAAGCTGCATAAAATTGTCTAACATCAGCCATACTATAAGGTGAAAGAGGCGTTATCGTGCTGAAGGGGTTAACCCCCTTGGGGAGATTGTAGGCACCAATCGAGCAGGGCAGTACCCATGGGACGCCACATAGGCATATGATAAAGAGTTGCTAGCACTCATATTTCATTTGCCTGGCATCCCCTACTGTTTTCATTGTGCCTCACCTATACATAGAATAATCCACCTAACTCTCACAAACACCTACTCTTCCTATTAATTTCACTACACTTTACAAGCACACCCCACTTCATTTCAACACTCCTAAATTACCTTTAAAGTATCTTGATGTTAGCACCTTACCACTCTTTCAATCTGAGAGGGGGGCGCACTTGTTACAACTAGGGAGCCTGACCTTTTGCCTCCTTCATACACATAGAAAACATATCTTCAGAATACGATGGTGTCAGTATACTTTGATTCTGAATCACTTTAGACAATTTTAGGGAATTACGTAAGACCTCTGGAAGGCTAAGAGGCTTACATGAGGTTAATAATTATTATTTACTCCAATTATTCCGTCTTAACCCCGTGACGCATTTTAGCAATTTATACTAGCTATCATTAAACGATTATATTTACATTAGGAAGGGTAATTTTTAGTTTCTATGTGAGTGGGGGAGACAAAAGGCAGAACGGCTTGTAGCAAGTGCCTCCCCTAGAGTTGAGCCAATATGCCTGGACACACAGAGTTTGAAGCAATTTAATTCATAGGAAGAAGAAAATACTGATTCTGGGAGAGAGTTCCAGAGCTCAATTGTTTGAATAGAAGAAAGACTGAGAGTAACTTTTCACTCATGGGTTGGAGAGTTGCACAGAGTAGGGGTGGGATTGTGTTGCAAGACGGGTACCACGTACCCTACGTAGAGGAGATGGTATACACCGGGAGAGCTCTGAGGAACACTGATTATTGTAGTAGCGATAGAATAGCGAGAGATATGCAACATTGCGGCAAAGAGAGAGAGATTGCAGAGAGTTGATGAGTGGACGGGAGTTGATGATATGAAAGTCTTTCCTTTCTACTTTGTCTAGGAGTGTGGTGTGAGAGAATCCTCCCACACATGTGAACAATACTAAATACAAGGACGCACTGTGCCCCTGTACAGAGCAGGGGTAAAAAAAATCTTGAGGCTATTGAGCACACCCAACTTCTGGGAGACTGCCTTAGCAAGACTGGTAATATGGTCCTTCCAAGTGAGAGCAGAAGAAAAAGAGACACCAAGAATATTGAGAGAAGATGAAGGATTGACTTTTGTATTGTTGAAAGATAAGGTATAGTCAGTCCTCTTGGAGTTTTCAACGGGTAGATAGTTGGAAAAATTGGACTTTTGAAGCATTAAAGGCGACAAGATTTTTTTCTGCACAAATTTGGAAAAAATAGTTAGACCAGAAGATAAGTATTGTATGGCTTCATTACGTTTGTTTTTAAGGAATTGCTGGCATGGGCATTCTGGAAAACTAAGCGAGTAGTGGAGTAGTGTAAGGTTGAGTCGTCTGCATATGAATGGATGGGACTGGAGGTACAGTTGAGAAGATAATTTATGAAAATTGGAAAGAGAATGGGAGATAGGACAGAGCCCCGAGGAACACTGGAGTTGATAGGATGAGGAAGTGAGCGGTGGCCGTCCACAACTGCAGCTATGGAACGGCCAGAAAAGAAATTAGAGTCAAAGGCACAAATGGAGGGATAGGAACCGAAGGAGGATAGTTTAGAAATTAAACATTTGTGACAGACTCTATCACAATAGAAAAGGTCTCAGCGATGTTCCGAAAGGAGGATGCCCAAGAGTTAGTAAGATATAAAAGAAGATCACCAGTAGAGCGACCCATAACCCTTTATTAGCGGCGCGCAACTTATGTCGTGTGAAAGAAATTTGAACTAAGTGGCGGTTCACAACTTATGTCGTGTGCCATTTTCAGCACGTAATGTTGCTGAGAGAGAGAGATAAGTGGTGGCAGGAGAGTAGCAAGCGTATGACTGCTCCAGACCACCGCGACGGACCTACTGACATGAATCCCACCCTCCCCCACCCTCACGCACTCGCTACACAGGGAATTATGTAGGGAAACTACCTAATTACATGGTTTTTGCACTCGTATTGCGCGATCATTGCAAGATAACTAGCGGTCGTACAAGGATGGTTGGGGTGTCATTGGAAAGCTCTGTTTATGCCCTTTCAGGGATAGATACTTGTTTTATGCTCTGGGTCTTATTTAGGCATGAAAATGATCACGTAAACAACTCTTTTTAGGGTAAAAACACCCCGCTGGGCGGTACATATAAATTACCGCCTAGGCTGCTCGTTAGGTGTTAAGAAAGCCATACTGGCGATCTGAAAGAAGATTATGGGAAGAGAAATGCTTAAGAAATTTGGAAGCAAGACTAGTTTAAAAAACTTTAGAGATATAAGAGATGAGAGCAATTGGACGATAGTTGGAAGGTTGAGAGCGGTCACCCTTCTTTGGGACAGTTTGAATGAGAGCAAACCTCCACCAAGAAGGGAAGACGTTAGAGGAGTGACACAGACGAAAGAGTTTGCCTTGGCAGGGAGTCAGCAGTTTTTTAGTACAACAAGAGGAACACCGTCTGGACTGTAGGCCTTCCTAGTAGTAAGCCCAGAGAGGGTAGAAAGTACATCTTTAGAAGAAATTAGGATTTGAGGCATAAGTAGGAGAGAGGGCGGTGGGGAAGGAGGAATAGCACCGGAATCATCCAAGGCGGAGTTTTTTAGCGAAAGCCTGAGGGATGAGTTCAGCTTTGTCAGAGGAAGAAGTGATAGTTGTGCCATCAGAGTTGAAAAGGGGAGGGAAAGACGCGGAAGAAAAAATGTTGGAGAGGTTTCTGGCTAGATGCCAGAAAGCTTGGGAAGAGCTAAAGTTGGATAGTTCAGTGCATGTATTATAGATAAAAGAGTGCTTGGCAAGTCGAAGAACAGATTTGGCTTGATTCCGGGCAGAACAACTGGAAGTCAGAGGGTTGATTAGGCCAGTCTTTACCCTAAGAATTCCCACAGATTCTTCCTAAGCTGTACCAAATCGTCTGCCAAAATGCATCACGAACCTTAGAGGGTAATACAGAGAGATCTTTTAACATGAGAGAGTGGCAAGCTTTATGTTTGAATGCTATTTTGGGGCCTCAATTATCAACGAACGAGATTTGATAGCATTTTAGATCATGTACAGCTACTGGCAAATGATCGTGAGCTCTTACGATTTTCTGTATGCTAATTTATCCACTTAGATTGATGTTTCGATAAAATTAGCACTATATCGATAAATACATGTTATGTATTATGTAATGTTTAGCTGATTTGATCTGAACATCAAACTAAATGGATATATTTGCACGAAGAAAATCGCAAGAGCTCACGAATATTTGACAGTAGCTGTACAATGTATATCCAAAGACCAAACTGTATATCCTGTACCAGTATTCCTAAATGCGTAACATCGGTATGAAGGTATTGAAATGTAAAGAGAGAACAATATCATCAGTGTTACCAAGATGGCGGAGGTTGGCCGAGCTCTAATACACTAGGACCTCTACCCTTTCACTCTGCTTCCCCTTTCCGTCACTCCGAGTCAGGCCAGAACGCATCCATCATACAATATTACTCGTTTGTAGGGCAGCAGACAGACAACACGAGAGTGCATTACAGATGAATAATAATACTATTTGAGAAGGAGAACTATATTGCAAACTTTTCGCATATAGATTTTTCAGTTCACTAAGCTTAATGACCTACGAAACGTTCTCAATAGAGTGCTGTTCCTCAAATAGTGTTTATAATTATGTTGTCCGGGTTTTTTTTTTGGAATTAGTTGTAATATGCTAGAACGGTCATATGTCTACGACGCATTCATCTACAAACATGATTTAAGTCAATTACAAGTATGCCATTTCTTGAGAATTTACGAAATCAAATCGGTACGAATTATGTTAGCCAGAAGTTGAGTACCCCTATAAATCTAGGTAGGTAGGGGGTGAATTAACAGGTATTCTCAGAGGATAGAGTGGAGACAATTGTACAACAGAAGGAAGTAGGAGAGTAAAAGGTGATATACTGTTAGTCTTGCTATATTTGATGCACACAAATACACATATATACCGTATATATATAATATATATATATATACTGTATATATTTATATATATATATATTTTCTTTAATACATACGAGGTTGAAAGAAATGGCAATTTCTGCGTTGGAAATTTTATTATTCAAAGTTTCCAGGTCTCTGATGAGTTTTCGCTGGGTGGCAGGAAGTAGATGAAGGAGATGAACAAAATTCATGGTGGTACAGGGTTACATAAATGTAAATGATGATACAGGATATACGATGCGTTTCACTGGACAACCAGCATTATCAAGTAAGGATGGAATGATATAAAAGGTAAACAGGAAGGGTATATATAGAGGGTGGAGGATCAGAGGAGGCGGAAAACAAGGGGCAAAAATCTACTATTGGTGGAGGGGGTTCTGGAAAAGAGAAAGGGGGGAACCGCTTCACGCATGCGCACTGGATGCGGGATGGTGGTTGGTTGGTGGGGTCGAAGCTGATTGGCTGCGTGTCGAGGGGCGTGGCCTAAGTTGTGTGGCGCCTGCGGAAGACGAAGCTGAAGGAGGGGGATGCATCAAGGGCACCGGGGGGCGAGGGGGGGTGTTAGGTCCTGTAGGAAAGTGCCTTTTGGCAGAAGGAAGGATCTGAAGGTCCAGAGTTTGGTTGTTGATGTTGGGATGTAAGGCTTGGATATATAAAGCTTCGAGTATAGGTAATCTCCTTGGGTCACTTTCTTTATCGAGTATGGTGGTGTGTTTCTCTAACTCGTTGCGTGTGAGGTGAGGGTGGTTAGGGGTGAGATAGTGGTCTTTGATGGCTCCAGCCTGAAGGTGAAGAGTTAGCCGACGTGAAAGACGAGTCTGCGTCATACCAATATAGGAATGAGGTCCACAGTCCTCATAATTACAGGTATGTTGGTAAATGACGTGATCGTCGTTCATCGGGCTCTTTATCTTGGTGGAGGCAGGTTTGTTGCAGAGAACGAGGTTGGAGGTCTTGGGGGATTTGTAGTAAATTATTAATTTGATTTTGTTTTCCGGGTTGGTTGGGTGGACATGCTTGGAGATTATTTCTTTTAAGACGGCCTCGTCATTTTTGTGTTCAGAGGACATGTAATTGCGGTAGAAGATCTTAATTTCATTGGGGGGGTCAATGTTAGGAGGGCTTTGGGTGTACCATTTTTCAAGATGGTGGTTGATGGTGCTGGAGATTGCGGAGATGGAGTATCCGTTATTTACTAAAACTTGGGATAGTCTTTTAATAGTCTAATAAATAAAAACAAAAAAAATGACTGACGTTCGCATTCACGCAACAAATGTTTGTGTGAAATTTGGTGAAAATCCGTCCAACGGTCTAGGAGAAGTTTCGAGACAGACTGATAACGACGACGACAGATTTTGTGTTTGTGTGGCACCCACTATACAGGGGGGCGATACCAAACTCTGCTTACGCAGAGTTGATTATTACAATCATCACTACTACTCTCACCATTGTCACTACCATCTTAATCACGACTATCATCATTGATACTACACCTATCAACCATCATTACTACTATCATCACCAACATCTTACAATCATCATTACTACAGTTAACATCATGACTACTACTATAACCATCATCATTACTACTGTCACAAGTATTACCATCATGTATCCTACTATCACCATCATCACAACTATTGCCATCATCACTACAACTTTCACCATCATCACTACTACTCACCATCATCAATAATACTCACACCATCGTCACTACCATCATCACTACTGTCATCATTATAACTACAACTATCATCATTACTTGTCACCATCATCACTACTATTATGACCATCATCACTACTACTAGTATTGTCACCATCATATCTACTAATGTCACCATCATATCTACTAATGTCACCATCTTATCTACTACTATCATCATCATCAATACAAATACAACCATCATCACTACTATTATCACCATCATCACTACTATCACCATCAATCCCACTATTACTACCATTACCTCTAATGCCAACTAAACTAACTTAACCTAGCAAATGCTGAGCAAGATGTTTTCGCCCCCAGAACGAATGCGTTCTTAGTGTGTGAGCCCCGAAGGGGCTCACACACTAAAAACGCCATCATAGCTAGGGGGGGGGGGGTAAAACTATATTTGGACCTAAAATCATAACTATTGCATTAGTTCAAAAAATCTTTTTTGACTGACGTTCGCATTCACGCAACAAATGTTCGTGTGAAATTTGGTAGAAATCCATCCAACGGTCTAGGAGAAGTTCTGAGACAGACGGACGACGACAGACATTTTTGTTGTGTGGCACCCACTATACGGGGGGCGATACCAAACTCTGCTTACGCAGAGTTGATCAATATATAAAGAAAACAATAAATACATACACAATAAATAAATACATACATAAATTATATATAAATATATAATAAATAAATATATTAATACAAAATATAAAAATCAATGAATAAATAAACAATAAACAAATATATATATATTTGTTTTTTATTTTTTCTATGTGAAGGAGGGGGGCAAAAGGCAGAACTGCCTATAGCGAGTGCCTCCCCCATAGTTGAAAGAGTGACAGGGCCAAAATCAAGGGACGTTCGAGCCAAAATGCCTGGACACACAGAGTTTGAAGCAATTTAAGTCATAGGAAGAGGGAAAGACTGATTCTGGGAGAGAGTTCCAGAGCTCAGCTGTTGAGTAGAAGAAAGTTTGAGAGTAACATTTCACTCTTGGGTTGGAGAGTTGCACAGAGTAGGGGTGGGATTGAGTTGAAAGACGGGTACCACGTGCCCTACGTAAAGGAGGTGGTGTACACTCGGAAAGCTCTGAGGATCACTGATTACTATAGTAGCGATAGAATAGCGAGAGATGCAACATTGCGGCGAAGAGAGAGAGATAGCAGAGAGTTAATGATACGAAAGGCCTTCCTTTCAACTTTGTCTAGGAGAGCGGTGTGAGAGGAACCTCCCCACAAATGTGAAAAATACTCAATACAAGGACGCACTATGCCCCTGTACAGAGCAAGAAGCTGTACATGGGAAAAGAACCCCATAAGGCGGTTGAGCACACACAGCTTCTGGGAGGCTTCCTTAGCAAGACTGGTAATATGGTCCTTCCAACTGAGAGCAGAAGAAAATGAGACACCAAGAATATTGAGAGAAGATGAAGGATTGATTTTTGTATTGTTAAAGAATAAGGGATAGTCTGCTGGGAGTTCCTTATGGGTAGATAGATGGAGAAATTGGGTTTTGGAAGCATTAAAGGTAACAACGTTTTCTCTGCCCCAATTGGAGATAGTATTTAGATCAGAATTTAAGAGTTCTATGGCTTCATTACATTATTTTGTCGTTGAGGGATTGTTGGCTGGGGCATTCTGAAAAACTAATGAAGTAGTGTAAGGTTGAGTCGTCTGCGTATGAGTGGATGGGAATGGAGGTACTGTTGAAGAGATCATTTATAAAAATTAGCAAGAGAATAGGAGATAGGACAGAGCCCTGAGGAACACTGGAGTTTATAGGGTGAGGAAGTAAACGATGACCGCGGCTATGGAACGGCCGGAAAGGAAATTAGAGACAAAGGCTCAGATGGAGGGATAGAAACCGATGGAGGGTAGTTTAGAAATAAAAGATTTGTGCCAGACTCTATCGAAGGCTTTCGATATGTCTAGTGCAATAGAAAAAGTCTCACCGAAGTCCCGAAAGGAGGATGACCAAGAGTTAGTACGATATGAAAGAAGATCACCAGTAGAGCGACCCTTAAGGAAGCCATACTGGCGATCTGAGAGCAGATTATGAGAAGAGGAATGCTTAAGAAATGTGGAAGCAAGAATAGTTTCAAAAACTTTAGAAAGACAAGAGATGAGAGCAATTGGACGATAGTTGGAGGGTTGAGAGCGGTCACCCTTCTTTGGGACAGGTTGAATGTGAGCAAACTTCCAGCATGAAGGGAAGACGTTAGAGGATAGACAGAGACGAAAGAGTTTGCCTAGGCAGGGAGTCAGCATGGAAGCACAGTTTTTGAGAACAACAGGAGGAACACCGTCCGGACCGTACGCCTTATTAGTATTAAGCCCAGAAAGGGTAGAACGTACATCTTTAGAAGAGATTAGGATATTAGTCATAAGTAAGAGAGAGGAGGATGGAGAGGGAGGAATAGCACCGGAATCATCCAAGGTGGAGTTTCTAGCAAAAGTTTGAGTGAAGAGTTTAGCCTTTTCAGAGGAAGAAGTGATGGTTGTGCCATCCGAGTGGGAAAGGGGAGGGAAAGACGAGGAAGAGAAAATGTTGAAGAGGTTTTTGGCTAGATGCCAGAAAGCTTGGGAAGAGCTAGATTTGTTGTTGTTGTTCCCCAAGCTGCCTGGCCGAACAGCCCCAAGGCCCCGAGCAAGGCCAAGGCCATAACCAAGCGCCCCCGCAGAATCCTCTCTGCCGACCACAATAAAGCCTGGGTGACCGAAGCCACTCCATGGCGGGGAGCTGAGGAGGGTGCAGAAACGCCGGAAACGCCGCGGAAACGCGGAAACTAAAGCCCCACCCAGGGCCCTGTGCCCCTCAGCAATTATGAAGAGAAAGTTGAGGGGCAAATGAAAAATGTGATGCTTTGGCTTCCAATCTTGGTTGATTGGGAGGTCAATCCACGGATGAGACGCCGTCACTTGAGATCTAGAAAATATATAAGTAATAGGAACAGTCAGAGTAAGCTATGGGTATGGCAGAGATCGCTCAGTTCTCACTCTGATAGACCAGCCCATCACCAAGATGGGCTAGAGTTGGATAGTTCAGTGCATTTATTATTGATGAAAGAGTGTTTGGCAAGTCGAAGAACAGATTTGGCTTGATTCCGGGCAGAAACATATGAAGAATGAGAGTATTTTGTTTTAAGGCGTCGATACCGTTTGAATGCTTCCTCTTTATTGCGGACAGCAGTAGAACAGGCGTGAATAAACCAAGATTTTTTAGCATTAGTCTGAGAGAAAGAGAATGGAATGTATGCTTCCATGCCTGATAGGATTACCTCGGTAATGCGTTCAGCACTCTCGGAGGGTCCCCGGCCACGGAAGCAGAAATCATTCCATGGAAAATCAAAGAAGAACTGCCGGAGAGCCTCCCAGTTGGCAGCGCCAAAGTGCCACAAGCACCGCCGGCTAGTAGGATCGGGTGGCCGTACTGGAGAGATAGGACAGTTGACAGAGATAAGTTTATGGTCGGAGGAGCCCAAAGGAGAGAAAAGCTCGACAGTATATGAAGAAGGGTTAGAAGTTAGAAACAAGTCAAGAATGTTGGGCCGATCTCCGATGCGATCTGGGATACGGTTGCGTTGCTGAACTAACTGCTCTAAGTCATTTATGATAGAAAAGACGTAGGCTTGTTCACCAGGTGGGTCAGTAGTGTGAGAGGAGAGCCATTGGCGGTGGTGAACGTTGAAATCTCCTAAGATGGAGATTTCTGAGAAAGGAGAAATAGATAGAATGTGATCCACTGTAGAGTTTAGATAGTCAAAGAATTTGGAAAAGTTCGTAGAGTTAGGGGAAAGATAGACAGCACAGAAATATTTAGTAAGAGAATGACAGGAAAGTTTGAGCCATAAAGTTGAGAATTCAGACGAGTCAAAATCAGGAACACGAGAGCAAGTGAGTATATATATATATATATATATATATATATATATATATATATATATATATATATATAAAATAGAACACAATATGGTAGAATAAATAAGTTTCAGAGTTTACTTGTTGAGTGGTAGAAAGACTGGGAAAATCCGTTGGATTAGAAAGTTATACAGAATAGGCTTGGGAATGTGTTGAAAGGCGGGTGACACTTGCTCTCTGTAAGGGACGAAGTATACTTTGAGAAAGCTCGGAAGAACACCGATTATTGCAATATCGGTAGAAGAGTGAGCGAGATGCAACATTACAGGATGTACTGTACATAAGAGAGATTGTTGAGAATTTGTAAGAGGCCGTGAGTTGATGAGGCTAAATGTTTTTTTTTTACTTTACCCATTCAAGCAGTTTGGTATGGGTTGAACCTCCCCACACATACAAACAGTACTCGATACATGGACGTATTGTAGGGGGAGATCGGTGATGCTTCGGACGGTGGGATGTTTCGGACAGTGTATTTCCTGAGAAACGTATGGGACCTAAGGCCGCGAGATCTTGCATGTAAGTACGAGAGTTTGTTTAATTAAGTTACACAGAATTTCGGGCCTACAAACGCCTCACCTTTCGATGCAGATCAATGTTTTTTTTTTTTTTTGGCATCTCCTATTATATAATTTAATTTTTATATCGTAAGCTCTACCTCAACGAACATGTAAACCAGCGAATTATGCATTATTATCGTGAATATGTGTTGCATGCAGAAGATATTGTCGTAAATAACAAATACTAAAATTTCTTGTGTGAAGGTTGAGCGTACCCAACAATTAACTATTTATATTCGGGATTGTTTGGACTTTTGAGGGTGGTAATGGTTCGTCAATGTCCGAAGCTTGCCGCCTTACCTACAATATAGGGGAACATATTATGTAAATGTATCTGTTTATTTTATTTATTGATAAATTACATGTCTATTATGATTTATGACATGTTTGAGAGAGAACGAAAGTACAGTAATGATTGGAGTGAATATGTGAGAGAGAACTGGTGTGTGAATGAGTGTAATAATAAATAAACAAATAATAATTGGTTTATTTCAAGCCGGCAGCCAATGGGGCTGAAAATAACAGACTTAACCTAGAACTTATACTAAGTAACTAAGGGATCAACAGACTAATCCTGGCTGCTAACGGGAGAGCCTACATACCCCCGAGGGAGTAGGACGTGGGCAGGAGACTTATGGGTCCCCAAAGACCTTGCCTTCACGGCCAGGGAAGGCTTTTGAGAGAACTTCCCCTGCCGGCGCGTGGGATCGAACCCCCGACACAGAGCTAGCGCTCCCAATACAGTGTACTAAGAGCGCTCGGCCACCGTGACCGTGAATGTGCATGTTTGTGCATGTGTGTGTGACAAAGAGAGAGATAGGCTTATTATATGAGGCCAACTATGCATACATTTATGCATAGAGTAAAATGTTAAGTTAGTTATTCATAATACTGATTAATTTGATTATTTTAAAGTAACTATATTTTGGAACAATTATGAAAGATCATTTTGGATGTTGGAGTAAAATGTTGTGCATGTGTGCGTGAGAGAGAAAGAGATGAGGCCAATTATGCAAAATTGTAAAGCAGAAAGTAAGAGGCTGCCTAAATTATCCATCATTCTGGTGAAGCTGATTTCAGTTTTTAACTATTATTTGATTTAACAAATATGCAGAGGTTAATTTGGACTATGAAGTCAAATTTTGTACTTTAGCACAATACAATGTCTCTGAATTGATAAATTCTTGTTTTTAGCCAATCCACCTCACATACTTTTAATATTATGCCAAGTAATATTTGTGGCCGTACCACCCCACCCTTCTAACCGAACCATCACCACTGGTAGTAATAGTTCGAACGATTTAGAAGCTTGTGTTTCGGGAACTATAGCTTAACACTGAAAAAGAATTAAGGGTTTGATATAATCAGGCTGAAGAACCAAATGACGAGGCAACATTTTAGTATCAACTAGATTATACTACTGCTTAAACCTGGATTTATATAAATATTTAACAAAAAGTGGCCGAACCATCACCGTTCTCTACCTCCTGTACATAACAAGAATCTATGTGGAGGGGAAGAACAAACTGAGACAGTTGAGAGTAGTAATATGGGCTTTCCAAGAAAGGTCCAAGTAAAATAATACACCAAGAATATTGAGAGTGGACGAAGGGTTGATTTAAATGTTGTAACAGTTGTAGCAGTGTATGGGATATTCGTGTGTCAGGGAGATTAATGAAGAAACTGGGTCTTGGAATCATTATAGCAATTGGAAATAGTTCATAGATTATAAACCATCACTAACACATTAACAAATACAATACAATCTAAGGTCTTCAATCTATTTCATATGATGCCGACATTTCCAGATACTCGAAATCTTGGCCTACTACAATTTATTATTTCCATCACAATTAGTTATGATTTTGATGATTCGAGTGATCAGTATCGGAGATATACCATCCACTTGCTGCCTATATCGAAATATTATTTATTGGATGTTATTGATGGCTGTAATCGTCAACGAAGAAAAATTACATGAACATATATTGAAATGTATTTAAATTTGGCAAGAATACTCTCTCTCTCTCTCTTTCTTCGTTTAATCTTTCCACCCTGACACCTACAATAATCCCTCTTCCAGGTAGTAAATTACTCTATCACGAAAGTTACTTCCTCGCAGGCTGGGAGTGTAGGGGAGATCACTTGAGGTTGAAATTGAGTTAGGACTATATTTTAGTAGTTTTGTTTCCGGTAAAAATATATAAAACCTAATAATTATGATACAATATTTATTTTTTACGATACTAATATTATAGTGTTATTATATAAGCATTCAATTTTTTTTATTTAAACGAACGTGAATGATCAGAACAAAATAATATATTATCTATATAATTATATACTGTATATCCCCATCCAGCCTCACAGCTAGATTCACCCTACGATCACCCCTATTACACACCATTACTTTACTTTTATTGATTTTCACCTTCAGTTTCCTCCTCCCACAAACCACACTAAACTCTTTGACTAACCGCTACCTAATTAATGAAAACAATTACATTAACGAACACTTGTGACATTCCCAGGACTTGCACCTTGGATGCTCACACTTTAATCCAGCGCACTTACCATTAGCTACCAAGACAGTTAAATGTTTAAGCACACTCTCACGATATATTATCCTCTCTCGAATCCTGGACATTTATCTAAGCATGTACTTATACTCAACTGCACTATGATAGCCTATATATCACATCACACAATGTCAAAGAAGGCTATATTAAGAGGATGGTATATCTGGAAATACGAGACATACAACAATATTGAAAACGCCATCGTCTTCAGGAAACGTGTATCTACATCATGCAAGGGTATGTAATTCTAAAGACACTCGGAAAATAATATAAACACCACAAAACAAAAAGTTAATTGCTGAGGGGCACAGGGCCTTGGTTGGGACTTTGGTTTCCCGGGTGTTTCCGCACTCTCCTCAGCTCTCCGCCATGGAGTGGCTTCGGTCACCCAGGATTTATTGTGGTAGGCAGGGAGGGTTCCGTGGGGGCGCTCGGTTATGGCCTTGCTCGGGGCCTTGGGGCTGTTCGGCCAGGCAGCTTGGGGGAACAACAACAACAACATCAAAAAGTGTATAAACAATGATTTTGTGTATTTCGTCTTATCCTCATCATGATTAATATGTGTATATTTGTATTGTAGATTTAATATTACCAGGTGTTTCTACTACCTATTCTACATATAATTTATTGTAATACAAACCAATGTATACAATGATTGTGTATAGCAATACCAACCTCAACGTCTCTTAGTTAATCAAAAAGGATCCGTGCACACCAGCTAACAGTATTGCCATTTAACCATTTCGTAGCGAGGGCGGACTTATGTCCGCCTCCAATTTGCAGGAAGTTAGGAGCATTATTAAGGCTTTTAAAGGGTTAAAATCGAGTGCAAATGGCCGGGAGCACAGCGGGCCAGACAGCCGACTCCCAGGGCTTACCGCCGCCCACTGACTCATGTTCCCTCTGTTCTCGAGAGGCCGGCAGCGTTGCCAGTAGTGAGCGTAGTGTGAAAAAATATGCCGCTATACGCTAAACTCCCATGTTGGTGGTAACAATGCCTGAGAACGACAAGTGCTACGTCGCTCGTTCTGGTCTCATTTTGAAGCTTTTAGCGCATAGTTTTTTGCTGAATACATTTCTTTTCATGCAGCTACTTTATTTATAATTCAGGAGGGCCTGAATAAGCCCAAAAAAAAAACGCTCGACAAGGGTTAAGGTCAATCAAGAAATCGATCTGAACATGTTTTTTTCTATGTGAATGAGGGAGACAAAAGGCATAACTGCCTGCAGCGAATGCCTCCCCCAGAGTTGAAAGAGTGACAGGGCCAAAATCATACAGTCATACGGCCCATATGAACAAAGCCTATTGAAGAGGCAAGAGGCTAGCAGTGACCATTTCTAGACTCGACGTAGTAAATAAGCTTTACACTATATCAATTATCTATCTATTAATATCTATCTCAACCTATATATATATGTATATATCTATCTATCAGCAGTATAGCTATATATCTACATTATATCTGTCAGTTTGGTTGGCTGTCTATGAAATATAGAATGTGATATATGGTTCTTGGTATTTTATGGGTTCGTTATTTTTCGTTGTATTTGGCTATTGTTTTCCACTCCAGTTGCCTCTGTTTGAACATCTAACGAAGCGATAAGGTTTTCAAAATCCAGGTCTCCTCCCCTCCTATGTATCCATGTGTCCGTCACCAGGGCCTAGGGTTTACAGAAATATTCTGTTAAATGTGTGTGTGTATGTGTGTGTATGTTTGTATGCTTGGCTGTTTTGATGTAATGGTCTACTGTTTGAAATACACAGGTTAACCCTTTGTAGATTATAAAGTATATGACCGTATTTGCTGGCTATCATTAGATGGCTTTATTCCGGGTAGGAAGGGTACATGGAAGGCAGAGGTTGATTGAGATAGTCTTTACCCTTTTCATTCCCACAGATCCCTCTTAAGCTGTATACAATTGTCTATTAATAGCTAGAATAAACTGTCAAAACGAGGATCAAATGGTTTATAGGTTGAACTCTAATCTACTGGTTGAAATGGTGTAGTGCTGGAAATGTATTGGTTGAAAACAGTGGTCTGCTGGTTGACATACATTGGTTGTACTTGTCAATATGTGATGTATACTGGTTTATTTATTTTTAATTGATTGTAAACTGCAAATCTCCCATAAGAAATCGCAATTATTTGAAAGATTGTGTAGTCAAATATGGTGCTAAATATATAAACCTGGTCTTAATATGATGCAGATACATAGTAGTTTCATATTGTTCCATTAAGTATCGATAAATTACCTGCCAACGGTTGCAATTTACCATCAGTTGAAATTAAACCGACTATAGTTTAACACTATCTGGTGCCACATCTCGGAGGTTATAATTATATTTTGTCATATTCTTATTGAGGGTTTTGAGTGCTAATGCCATTTTTGACCAATGTATTTTCAATTTCTCCATTGACTATGAAAACCGCCACCTCAGACCCCATCTAACTTAAAAAAAAAAAAAAAAAAAAAAAAAAACGCCACCTAGACCCCTTCAAGATAAATGCCGTATGTACATTTTTCGATTGGAAATGATCCAAGCCAAAGGCCGGCTTCTTCTAAGTTGTAGGCTCGCTATCGCTCGCCAGAAAAAAATGACACCCGAATAGGGTGAAGTGTCTTATAATCACCAAACACATTATGGTGAAACGTTATAAAACCTCCAAACCAAGTTAGTGAAACAGGGCGGTTCCAAACAGAGTCGTCCTGCACCAGACATGGTTAAGGGGATATGGGGTATTTTTCTAGACCCCCTTCTCCCTCATGTTTAGCCCCATTAGTTTTCAGTTTTAAGATGTTTGCCCCATTAGTTTGTCATGTTAAGACCTTTCGCCCGATTTGGTTGTCAATATTAAGATCCTACGTGCTATTTAGGTGACGATTTTTTTTTTTTTTGGCGATTGATAGCGAACCTGCAATTTTGGAAGGACATTTTCTACCGGAAAAGGTAAAAAATATTCTACAAGGGTGATCTAATGGAAGATATTTTTAAGTTTTGTGGAGGTCTAGGGAGGAAACTAGAACAATAATGAATCAAATAATGAAGAAACCGACCAAAAAATTAACCATATCCCCTTACATGGTTTACTGGTTGACAAGTACTAGTTGAATTGGTCTACTGGTTGAAAAGTACTGGTTGAAATTTGCTTGCTGGTTAAAAAAGTACCGGTTGAAATGGTTTACTGGTTGAAATATTCTGCTGGTGGATAAGTACTGGTATAATTGGTTTACTGGTTAAGACATACTGGTTGAAATAGTTAACTGGTTGAGAATCACTGGATGAAATGGTCTACTGGCTAAGAAGTACTGGTTGAAATATTCTGGAGGTGGATAAGTACTGGTTAAATTGGTTTACTGGTTGAGAAGTACTGGTTGAAATGGTTAACTGGTTGAGAATCACTGGTTGAAATGGTCTACTGGTTTAGAAGTACTGGTTGAAATGGTATACTTGTGATATGTACTGGTTGAAATGGTCTAACGGTTGCGAAGTACTGGAGGCAATGGTCTACTGGTTGAGAAGTACTGGTAGAAATGGTCTACTTGTCATATGTACTGGTTGAAATATTTTACTGGTTAAGTACCGGTTGACATGATCTACTGGTTGAAATGGTCTACCGGTTGAGAAGTACTGGCTGTATTGGTCTATTGGTTGAGTTGTGCGGTCACCTCTTACATTCATTGGGATCATACTACACGTTACAGGCCAGTTAAGGGTGGATTTTTTAGCATTAGTCAGAGAGAAAGATAATGGAATGTATGCTTCCATGCCTGATAGGATTAGCTCGGTAATGCGTTCAGCACTCTCGGAGGGTCCCCGGCCACGGAAGCAGAAATCATTCCACGGTAAATCAAAGAAGAACTGCCGGAGAGCCTCCCAGTTGGCAGCGCCAAAGTGCCACAAGCACCGCCGGCTAGGAGGATCGGGTGGCCGTACTGGAGAGATAGGACAGTTGACAGAGATAAGTTTATGGTCGGAGGAGCCCAAAGGAGAGAAAAGCTCGACAGTATAAGAAGAAGGGTTAGAAGTTAGAAACAAGTCAAGAATGTTGGGCCGATCTCCGATGCGATCTGGGATACGGGTGCGTTGCTGAACTAACTGCTCTAAGTCATTTATGATAGAAAAGACGTAGGCTTGTTCACCAGGTGGGTCAGTAGTGTGAGAGGAGAGCCATTGGCGGTGGTGAACGTTGAAATCTTCTAAGATGGAGATTTCTGAGAAAGGAGAAATAGATAGAATATGTTCCACTGTAGAGTTTAGATAGTCAAAGAATTTGGAAAAGTTCGTAGAGTTAGGGGAAAGATAGACAGCACAGAAATATTTAGTAAGAGAATGACAGGAAAGTTTGAGCCATAAAGTTGAGAATTCAGAGGAGTCAAAATCGGGAACACGAGAGCAAGTGAGTATATATATATATATATATATATATATATATATATATATATATATATATATATATATATATATATATATATATATAAAATAGAACACAATATGGTAGAATAAATAAGTTTCAGAGTTTACTTGTTGAGTGGTAGAAAGACTGGGAAAATCCGTTGGATTAGAAAGTTATACAGAATAGGCTTGGGAATGTGTTGAAAGACGGGTGACACTTGCTCTCTGTAAGGGACGAAGTATACTTTGAGAAATCTTGGAAGAACACTGATTATTGCAATATCGGTAGAAGAGTGAGCGAGATGCAACATTACAGGATGTACTGTACATAAGAGATTGTTGAGAATATGTAAGAGGGCGTGAGTTGATGAGACTAAATGTTTTTTTTTTACTTTACCCATTCAAGCAGTTTGGTATGGGTTGAACCTCCCCACACATACAAACAGTACTCGATACATGGACGTATTGTAGGGGGAGATCGGTGATGCTTCGGACGGTGGGATGTTTCGGACAGTGCATTTCCTGAGAAACGTATGGGACCTAAGGCCGCGAGATCTTGCATGAAAGTACGAGAGTTTGTTTAATTAAGTTACACGGAATTTCGGGCCTACAAACGCCTCACCTTTCGATCCAGATAATGTGTTTTTTTTTGTTTTTTTGCATCTCCTATTGTAAAATTTCATATTTATATCGTAAGCTCTACCTCAATGAACATGTAAACCAGCGAATTATGCATTATTATGGTGAATATGTGTTGCATGCAGAAGATATTGTCGTAAATAACAAATACTAAAATTTCTTGTGTGAAGGTTGAGCGTACCCAACAATTAACTATTTATATTCGGGATTGTTTGGACTTTTGAGGGTGGTAATGGTTCGTCAGTGTCCGAAGCTTGCCGCCTTACCTACAATATAGGGGAACATATTATGTAAATGTATCCGTTTATTTTATTTATTGATAAATTACATGTCTATTATGAGTTATGACATGTTTGAGAGAGAACGAAAGTACAGTAATGATTGAAGTGAATATGTGAGAGAGAACTGGTGTGTGAATGAGTGTAATAATAAATAAACAAATAATAATTGGTTTATTTTAAGCCGGCAGCCAATGGGGCTGAAAATAACAGACTTAACCTAGAACTTATACTAAGTAACTAAGAGATCAACAGACTAATCCTGGCTGCTAACGGGAGAGCTTACATACCCCCAAGGGAGTAGGACGTGGGCAGGAGACGTATGGGTCCCCAAAGACGGTCCGTCCAGACCTTGCCTTCACGGCCAGGGAAGGCTTTTTAGAGAACTTCCCCTGCCGGGCGCGTGGGATCGAACCCCCGACACAGAGCTAGCGCTCCCAATACAGTGTACTAAGAGCGCTCGGCCACCGTGACTGTGAATGTGCATGTTTGTGCATGTGTGTGTGACAAAGAGAGAGATAGGCTTATTATATGAGGCCAACTATGCATACATTTATGCAGAGAGTAAAATGTTAAGTTAGTTATCCATAATACTGATTAATTTGATTATTTTAAAGTAACTATGATTTGGAACAATTATGAAAGATCATTTTGGATGTTGGAGTAAAATGTTGTGCATGTGTGCGTGAGAGAGAAAGAGATGAGGCCAATTATGCAAAATTGTAAAGCAGAAAGTAAGAGGCTGCCTAAATTATCCATCATTCTGGTGAAGCTGATTTCAGTTTTTAACTATTATTTGATTTAACAAATATGCAGAGGTTAATTTGGACTATGAAGTCAAATTTTGTACTTTAGCACAATCAAATGTCTCTGAATTGATAAATTCTTGTTTTTGGCTAATCCACCTCACATACTTTCAATATTATGCCAAGTAATATTTGTGGCCGTACCACCCCACCCTTCTAACCGAACCATCACCACTGGTAGGAATAGTTCGAACGATTTAGAAGCTTGTGTTTCGGGAACTATAGCTTAACACTGAAAAAGAATTAAGGGTTTGATATAATCAGGCTGAAGAACCAAATGACGAGGCAACATTTTAGTATCAACTAGATTATACTACTGCTTAAACCTGGATTTATATAAATATTTAACAAAAAGTGGCCGAACCATCACCGTTCTCTACCTCCTGTACATAACTAGAAGCCATGTGGAGGGGAAGAACAAACTGAGACAGTTGAGAGTGGTAATATGGGCTTTCCAAGAAAGGTCCAAGTAAAATGATACACCAAGAATATTGAGAGTGGACGAAGGGTTGATTTAAATGTTGTTGCAGTGTATGAGACATTCGTGTGTCAGGGAGATTAATGAAGAAACTGAGTCTTGGAATCATTATAGCAATTGGAAATAGTTCATAGATTATAAACCATCACTAACACATTAACAAATACAATACAATCTAAGGTCTTCAATCTATTTCATATGATGCCGACATTTCCAGATACTCGAAATCTTGGCCTACTACAATTTATTATTTCCATCACAATTAGTTATGATTTTGATGATTCGAGTGATCAGTATCGGAGATATACCATCCACTTGCTGCCTATATCGAAATATTATTTATTGGATGTTATTGATGGCTGTAATCGTCAACGAAGAAAAATTACATGAACATATATTGAAATGTATTTAAATTTGGCAAGAATACTCTCTCTCTCTTTCTTCGTTTAATCTTTCCACCCTGACACCTACAATAATCCCTCTTCCAGGTAGTAAATTACTCTATCACGAAAGTTACTTCCTCGCAGGCTGGGAGTGTAGGGGAGATCACTTGAGGTTGAAATGGAGTTAGGACTATATTTTAGTAGTTTTGTTTCCGGTAAAAATATATAAAACCTAATAATTATGTTACAATATTTATTTTTACGATACTTATATTATAGTGTTATTATATAAGCATTCAATTTTTTTTTATTTAAACGAACGTGAATGATCAGAACAAAATAATATATTATCTATATACAGTATATACTGTATATTCCCATCCAGCCTCACAGCTAGATTCACCCTACGATCACCCCTATTACACACCATTACTTTACTTTTATTGATTTTCACCTTCAGTTTCCTCCTCCCACAAACCACACTAAACTCTTTGACTACCCGCTACCTAATTAATGAAAACAATTACATTAACGAACACGTGTGACACTCCCAGGACTTGCACCTTGGATGCTCACACTTTAATCCAGCGCACTAACCATTAGCTACCAAGACAGTTAAAGGTTTAAGCACACTCTCACGATATATTATCCTCTCTCGAATCCTGGACATTTATCTAAGCATGTACTTATACTCAACTGCACTATGATAGCCTATATATCACATCACACAATGCCAAAGAAGGCTATATTAAGAGGATGGTATATCTGGAAATACGAGACATACAACAATATTGAAAACGCCATGGTCTTCAGGACACATGTATCTACATCATGCAAGGGTATGTAATTCTAACGACACTCTGAAAATAATATAAACACCACAAAACAAAAAGTTAATTGCTGAGGGGCACAGGGCCTTGGTTGGGACTTTGGTTTCCCGGGCGTTTCCGCACCCTCCTCAGCTCTCCGCCATGGAGTGGCTTCGGTCACCCAGGATTTATTGTGGTAGGCAGGGAGGGTTCCGTGGGGGCGCTCGGTTATGGCCTTGCTCGGGGCCTTGGGGCTGTTCGGCCAGGCAGCTTGGGGGAACAACAACAACAACATCAAAAAGTGAATAAACAATGATTTTGTGTATTTCGTCTTATCCTCATCATGATTAATATGTGTATATTTGTATTGTAGATTTAATATTACCAGGTGTTTCTACTACCTATTCTACATATAATTTATTGTAATACAAACCAATGTATACAATGATTGTGTATAGCAATACCAACCTCAACGTCTCTTAGTTAATCAAAAAGGATCCGTGCACACCAGCTAACAGTATTGCCATTTAACCCATTCGTAGCGAGGGCGGACTTATGTCCGCCTCCAATTTGCAGCAAGTTAGGAGAATTATTAAGGCTTTTAAAGGGTTAAAATCGAGTGCAAATGGCCGGGAGCGCAGTGGGCCAGACAGCCGACACCCATGGCTTACCGCCGCCCACTGACTCATGTTCCCTCTGTTCTCGAGAGGCCGGCAGCGTTGCCAGTAGTGAGCGTAGTGCCGCTATACGCTAAACTCCCATGTTGGTGGTAACAATGCCTGAGAACGACGAGTGCTGCGTCGCTCGTTCTGGTCTCATTTTGAAGCTTTTAGCGCATAGTTTTTTGCTGAATACATTTCTTTTCATGCAGCTACTTTATTTATAATTCAGGAGGGCCTGAATAAGCCCAAAAAAACCCGCTCGACAAGAGTTAAGGTCAATCAAGAAATCGATCTGAACATGTTTTTTTCTATGTGAATGAGGGAGACAAAAGGCATAACTGCCTGTAGCGAATGCCTACCCCAGAGTTGAAAGAGTGACAGGGCCAAAATCATACAGTCATACGGCCCATATGAACAAAGCCTATTGAAGAGGCAAGAGGCTAGCAGTGACCATTTCTAGACTCGACGTAGTAAATAAGCTTTACACTATATCAATTATCTATCTATTAATATCTATCTCAACCTATATATATGTATATATCTATCTATCAGCAGTATAGCTATATATCTACATTATATCTGTCAGTTTGGTTGGCTGTCTATGAAATATAGAATGTGATATATGGTTCTTGGTATTTTATGTGTTCGTTATATTTCGTTGTATTTGGCTATTGTTTTCCACTCCAGTTGCCTCTGTTTGAACATCTAACGAAGCGATAAGGTTTTCAAAATCCAGGTCTCCTCCCCTCCTATGTATCCATGTGTCCGTCACCAGGGCCTAGGGTTTACAGAAATATTCTGTTAAATGTGTGTGTGTATGTTTGTATGCTTGGCTGTTTTGATGTAATGGTCTACTGTTTGAAATACACAGGTTAACCCTTTGTAGATTATAAAGTATATGACCGTATTTGCTGGCTATCATTAGATGGCTTTATTCCGGGTAGGAAGGGTACATGGAAGGCAGAGGTTGATTGAGATAGTCTTTACCCTTTTCATTCCCACAGATCCCTCTTAAGCTATATACAATTGTCTATTAATAGCTAGAATAAACTGTCAAAACGAGGATCAAATGGTTTATAGGTTGAACTCTAATCTACTGGTTGAAATGGTGTAGTGCTGGAAATGTATTGGTTGAAAACAGTGGTCTGCTGGTTGACATACATTGGTTGTACTTGTCAATATGTGATGTATACTGGTTTATTTCTTTTTAATTGATTGTAAACTGCAAATCTCCCATAAGAAATCGCAATTATTTGAAAGATTGTGTAGTCAAATATGGTGCTAATTATATAAACCTGGTCTTAATATGATGCAGATACATAGTATTTTCATATTTTTCCATTAAGTATCGATAAATTACCTGCCAACGGTTTCAATTTACCATCAGTTGAAATTAAACCGACTATAGTTTAGCATTATCTGGTGCCACATCTCGGAGGTTATAATTATATTTTTCATAGTCTTATTGAGGGTTTTGAGTGCTAATGCCATTGTTGACCAATGTATTTTCAATTTCTCCATTGACTATGAAAACCGCCACCTCAGACCCCCATCTAACTTAAAAAAAAAAAAAAAAAAAAAAAAAAAAAACCCCGCCACCTAGACCCCCTTCAAGATAAATACCGTATGTACATTTTTCGATTGGAAATGATCCAAGCCAAAGGCCGGCTTCTTCTAAGTTGTAGGCTAAAAGGAAGACAGATGAGGCATATGGGAGAAAGATTAGTGAACAGTTTCTGAATGACACGAAAGCATACTACAGAGCTGTGCAAGAAGCCAGAGGGAAGAAGACTGAGTATCTCAGGTGGTAGGATGAGGGACATGAATGGGGAAGTGGTAGAGGGTGATGGTGTGGTGAAAGTATGGAAAGATCATTTTAGTAGCTTAGCTGTAAAAAATAGGGGGAAGGCAAAGATCTCATCCATAGGAATGGAGAGAGGTAGAATAAACAGGGTAGTTGAAAGCCAGATAAGCAGAGAAGAAGTAAAAGAAGCAATCAATAGACTTAAAATGGGCAAAGCTGCTGGAGTAGATAACATCCCAGGTGAAATGCTGAGATATGGAGGAGAAGAAGCTGTTGACATAATGCATAGGTTATGTAAATTAGCATGGGAAAAGGAAAGTGTACCAGAGGACTGGAGGAAAGCAGTGATAGTACCCTTGTACAAAGGGAAGGGTAGTAAAGAAGAGTGTAAGAATTATAGGGGAATTAGCTTGCTTAGCATACCTGGAAAGGTACACACAAGAGTAGTAACACAGAGGCTACAGAAGATAACGGATGACAAAATAGGCGAGGAACAGGGAGGTTTCAGAAAGGGCAGGGGCTGCGTTGACCAGATAGCCTCAATGCGATTGTTGGTAGAGAAGTATCTGGCCAAAAACAAAAAACTCTATGCAGCATTCATGGATTTGGAAAAAGCCTACGACAAAGTAGACTGGGAGGGCCTGTGGGATGTGTTAACAGTATATGGTGTGGGAGGAAAGTTGCTAATGGCAGTAAAATCTTTTTATAGGAATGCAATGGCAAATGTGAAGGTAGGGGATAAGTTAAGTGAAAGTGTTGAGGTCAATGTAGGTGTAAGACAGGGATGTGCCATGTCAGCTTGGTTGTTCAATATATACATGGATAGAGTGATTAGGGAATGTAGGGCTGTATCAATGGGTGTGGGAGCTAGACTGGAATCAGAGGGAAGAACATGGAAGATTTTAACATGCCTATATGCGGACGATGCAGTCCTGTTGGCGGAAAATGCTGAAGAACTTCAGAGAGTGGTCACTGACTTTGACAGGGTATGTGAAAATAGAAAGTTAAAGGTCAATGTAGGGAAATGTAAGGTAATGGTGTTTGAGAGAAGAATGCATGAAACTATAGATTTTAAGGAAAAATATAGAATCAAGAAAGAACACAAGAAAAGTTGTAAAATAAAATTGAAAAATGAAGTACTAGAAGAGGTTGAAAGTTTCAAGTATTTGGGAGCTGTACTATGCAAATATGGTAAAATAGAGAGTGAGATAAAAAGAGAGAAAAATGCAAGGGAGAAAAGTGATTGGAGAACTTGATAGTATTCTCAAAGGAAGAATGGTTAGCCAGGAAGTCAAAAAGTCACTGAGAAACAGTGTGCTGCTCCCAACACCCTCGTATGGAAGCGAGACATGGACAGCAAGTGACGAGGACCTCTTCAAACTAAGAGATGTGGAGATGAGTTTTTTCAGAATGGCAGCTGGCATCAATAGGCTAGATGGGCCAAGTAATAGGGAAGTGTACAAGTCCTTTGGAATGGAAGAGCAGGCTTTGGGCATTGATTGTGGTGTGGTTGAGTGGATAAAGAGAAGTACTTTGAGGTGGTATGGTCATGTTCAGAGAACGGATGAAGACAGAATGCCAAGAAAGATATATGGGAGTTAGGTGAGTGGAACCGCTAGTAGTGGAAGACCACCTATGGTATGGGAAAAGAAAGTGGACAAATATATTGAAGAAATACTTCCACGTAGTGGAAGGGGCATTGTGGCACGGGCAAAGGAGGCATGTCTTGACAAAGTAGCTTGGAGACGTTTCTGTCATGGCCATCCTCTAGTGGGGGTTTCCCAGGGGGAAGCAAGGCGTCGGAGATGATGATGATGATGATGATGATGTAGGCTCGCTATCGCTCGCCAGAAAAAAATGACACCCGAATAGGGTGAAGTGTTTTATAATCGCCAAACACATATGGTGAAAAGTTATAAAACCTCCAAACCAAGTTAGTGAAACAGGGCGGTTCCAAACAGAGTCATCCTGCACCAGACATGGTTAAGGGGATATGGGGTATTTTTCTAGACCCCCTTCTCCCTCATGTTTAGCCCCATTAGTTTTCAGTTTTAAAATGTTTGCCCCATTAGTTTGTCATGTTAAGACCTTTCGCCCGATTTGGTTGTCAATATTAAGATCCTACGTGCTATTTAGGTGACGATTTTTTTTTTTTTTTGGCGATTGATAGCGAACCTGCAATTTTGGAAGGACATTTTCTACCGGAAAAGGTACAAAATATTCTACAAGGGTGATCTAATGGAAGATATTTTTAAGTTTTGTGGAGGTCTAGGGAGGAAACTAGAACAATAATGAAGAAATCGACCAAAACATTTACCATACCCCCTTACATGGTTTACTGGTTGACAAGTACTAGTTGAATTGGTCTACTGGTTGCTGGTTGAAATTTGCTTGCTGGTTAAAAAAGTACCGGTTGAAATGGTTTACTGGTTGAAATATTCTGCTGGTGGATAAGTACTGGTATAATTGGTTTACTGGTTGAAATAGTTAACTGGTTGAGAATCGCTGGTTGAAATGGTCTACTGGCTAAGAAGTACTGGTTGAAATATTCTGGTGGTGGATTAGTACTGGTTGAATTGGTTTACTGGTTGAGAAGTACTGGTTCAAATGGTTAACTGGTTGAGAATCACTGGTTGAAATGGTCTACTGGTTTAGACGTACTGGTTGAAATGGTCTACTTGTGATATGTACTGGTTGAAATGGTCTAACGGTTGAGAAGTACTGGTGGCAATGGTCTACTGGTTGAGAAGTACTGGTAGAAATGGTCTACTTGTCATATAAGAACATAAGAACATAAGTCATATGTACTGGTTGAAATATTTTACTGGTTAAGTACCGGTTGAGGTAGCATTCAAGGAGACTACTGCAGGACTCTTCTTCTTCTGCTTCTTACCTCTGACCGGGTATAGGCTATCCTAGTGTTTACTAGCCTATACCCCTTTAAAAGGACATTAGCCTAACCTAACAACCTTACCTAACCTATCCTAGTATTATAGGTGGGGGCTGCCGCCCCCACACCCCCGCTTTGGCTTAGATTGTTGGTGTACTTGTCTGAGAAGTGGCTATTTTTCAATTTGTTGATAACGAAAATCCTCCATGCGGACTATATGGAGAAAAATATGGCGAATCTATTGGTGCCTATTTTCACTAATAAATTATTTCTCATAACGTCGCACTAGTGTCCTTGAATATTATCCCGGTTGACATGATCTACTGGTTGAATTAGTCTACCGGTTGAGAAGTACTGGCTGTATTGGTCTATTGGTTGAGTTGTGCTGTCACCTCTTACATTCATTGGGATCATTCTACACGTCACAGGCCAGTTAAGGGGGGATGGGTGTATGTATATAGAAAAAAAAAAAAAAAAAAAAAAAATTGCTCATTTATGTATCTTTTTGCTATTCTTTATAGTTTCCTCCGTCGACCTCTTTCAAGCTTACAAAAACACCCGCGCAAGACCCTCCTTGAAGTATAATTTGTACATTTGTCGAACAGGCTAAATTACAGGCTCGCTAGGAAAAAATTAACTCCTAAATGACATGGAAAGTCTTAATATTGACATAGAAATGGGCTGAAAGGTTTTATAATTGCCGAACTAATGGGCTGAACGTCTAAAAATCTTAAAACTAATGGGGCTAAACATGAGGAAAAGGGGGACCAGAAAAACGACCCATACCCCCTTAACAGCCCCCAAGACGACGTTATTGCTGCACAAACTTCCATAAAGGAGACGAATAGGACAGCGAATAATGTTGGTCCATCAATTGTACCTGCGACTAGGAGAGGTATTCCTAAGCTACATAATAATATTCTCCATGTAGGTAAGTGAATGGGAGTTGCAGGGGCTGGTAAATATGCTTGGAACAGTGTGTGAAACACGGATTATCAGGGTAAATGCTGGGATGAGCAAGGTTATGGTCTTTGAAAGGGGTGCAGCCACAGAGTTTGAGGTGAAGTTGAACAGTCAGGCTATGGAGAATGTCAGCTCATTCAAGTATCTAGGCAGTGTGTTGAATAATGATGGGAGTATGGATGAAAAAGTGCTGGAGAGGGTGCAACAGGGGAAGAGGGTTCTAGGAACGCTGATAGCAGTAACAAGAAATAGGGTGGTCAGCATGGAAGTAAAGAAGTTCTTGCATGACAATGTGGTAATTCCGACATTGACTTATGGGAGCGAAACATGGACGTTGGTGAAGAGACTCAAAACAAGAGTGAGAGGGGTGGAAATGAGTTACCTGATAAGTGCGTGCAATGTTACATGGAGGAATAGACACACAAATGAGGAAGTACGTCAGAGGTGTGGAGTGGATGTAGATATGCTGGAAAGTGTGAAAAGGAACACTTTGTGTTGGTTTAGCCACGTGGAAAGTATGGGAAGCAAGAGAATGACTAAGAGAGTATACAAGAGTGAGATGGAAGGACAGAGAGGGAGATGTAAACCGAATGAGAGGTGGAAGGATGGAATGAAGAAGTATATGAGGAAGTCGGTGCTGGATGGGAGGAGGGGCGTCGAATGACTGGGGACAGAGGTGCATGGGGTAGTTTCACTCATGGCCACCCCTTCGGGGATCACGGCGTCCGACATTAGACAGATACTGTAGATAGATAGGTAAGTAAACCTGTGTGTGCTGTCTTGTAATATGGTTCAACGTCTCGGTGGTTATTATGATATTTTGTTATATTGTTATTGAGGGTCTTAATGGCTAATGCCATTTTTTACCAATGAATTTTCAGTTTCTCCCTTGACTAAGAAAAACGCCACCTCAGACCCCCATCTAACTAGAAAGAAAACGCCACCCAGACCTCTTTCAAGATAACTATGTACATTTTTCGATAGGAAAATCTCCCAGCCAAAGGCCGGCTTCTCCTAAATTGGGGAGGGGATAGCACAGTGGATAGCGTCATGAACTGCAGACCAAATGGACATCAGTTCGAGTCCACGCCAAACGTCAAGGTTTGTTCCGAGGTGATCTGATCGTTCTTGCTGTTCTACCATTTTTTAGCTACACTGACAAGTCAAGAAAATAGCTCTTATATCGTCACAAATTTATAACATAGAAGATGCCCGACCATATTCAAAGATGCTTTGAGCAGCTGCTCTCTCCAAATCGAGTGACGTGTATATATAGAGTAGACGTGCCGTTTTGCCCAAAATCAAAACGGCATACCCAACTCTGCGATGGGTTACCATCATCACTACTAATACCATCATCAATCACCATCAACATAATCACTACTACTGCCATCATCACTACAACTGCCACAATCATCACGAGTACTGTCATCATCATCATTACTATGATCATCAACACTACTACAATTACAATTATCACTACTACTCTCACCATCATCACTGTCCATTGTCACTAGCATCTTAATCACTATCATCATTGATACTACAACTATCAACCATCATTACTAATATCATCACCACCATCTTACAATCATCATTACTACTGTTAACATCATCACTACTACTATAACCATCATCATTACTACTGTCACAAATATTACCATAATTTATTCTACTGTCACCATCATCACTACTACTGCCATCATCACCATTACTATGAACTTCATCACCACAACTATCGTCATCACTACAAATTTCACCATCCTCACTACTACTCACCATCATCACTAATACTCACACCATCGTCACTACCATCATCACTACTGTCATTATTATCACTACAACTATCATCACGACTATTTACTAATTTTTTACTAATTTACTACTATTTACTAATGACCATCATTACTACTACTGTCACCATCATATCTACTACTGTCATCATCATCAATACAACTACAACCATGATCACTACAATTATCACCATTATCACTACAATCACCATCAATCCAAATATTACTACCATCACTTCTAATGCCAACTAAACTAACTTAACCTAGTAAATGCGTAGCGAGATGTTTTCGCTACCAGAACGCCATCATTGCTGGGGGGGGGGGGGGGCAAAACCATATTTTTGACCTAAAATCATAATGTTACGACTGAGGTTTAAATATATCAGGGCTCTTATTCATTGGACTAGTAATGGCATAAATGCTACAACGGAAAGCGCTAGATCCAACCTCTGATGTATATTCCCAGTGAACAAAGAACACAAATACTCTACAGAGTTCTATATGCAATAATAGGCTATCAAACTCTCAATAAATGTGCGTCTACTCTAGGCTTAATGTTATGTGAAAACAGCCTATTACTACCTATAACCGAAGGTGCTTGGTTATGGTATGCAAAGTAAGGTGGTAAGAGAAGTTACAGCTTACGTTACTTTAATCAATAAATGTCAGGCACTCCTGCATGAAAGAAAGTGCACTAAAGTACTTCAACACCAACAAGGAATCTTCTTTAAATGTTAGATGCTATAAAGATGCTCGTATCGGAAATGGAACCCAAAAAGGCAGGCAGCGGAACAATGCTCGTGCAGGCTATGCACACAAAAAGGCAGAATATATAATGCCGTCGGAGCCAAGAATATCCTAAACACTACAACAATAATAATCGCCACGACAATGCAGTATTCCTATCAACAAAAAGAGCCTAAGTCGTTTGTGTTTCCATAAATCAAACTAGGCTGCGAAATACTTGTGTAATCATAAATGGGTATGCATAAAAAGAGTAATTAGGTTAATATACTTAATGTCTACCCTGACTGATAAAGTCTAGCTAGAGTCAATGATACGAGATACTGGTGCGCATGGCATGCCGCATAGCCTAGTGCAAATCTCAAGTCTGTGCGTCAAATATTACGTTATAGGGAAGGGTAGCTCTCTTGAGAAACCTTAATACCGAAGTATTAAGCGTTCTCCTGGCGTACCTCAAAGACAAACAACGAGCTTAGAACAGTGCAGAATGGTATAGGCAAAAAGCCCTCATTCGTGCATGATCTACTCTCAATGGCACACAGACTAGAATTTACTCAATCAACTCCAGTTCTCAGGTATGTCGTGCATCTTTTTCCTAAAGCCAGCACTCATAGGAAACAATACCTTATAATATTAGACCCCTAGTCTAGCATTATCTAATCCAGCAGAACACTAATAATTATAGGAAGCGGTACTAAACAATATGAATACCAACCAATGCTTCGTGATCAACTTATCTTAACACAAACATACATGGGTTATATCAGACCTTAACGCACAATACAACTGGCCAGCATGAAGCTGATTTTGCAGAGTTAACCAGAGGGGGTATAATATTAATAAAAGGTGGTGAAAGATATGGAAAATGAGAGGGATAGGCAGAGGAAAAGATTCTCAGGTGCATGACGGGGGACAGTTATCAAAGGATAAAGAGAGATGCGTTCTAGAAACCAGATCTGAGGGAGAGAGTGGCGAGGAACCCTCCAACTATCGTCCAATTGCTCTTATCTCTTGTCTTTCTAAAGTTTTTGAAACTATTCTTGCTTCCAAATTTCTTAAGCATTTCTCTTCTCATAATCTGCTCTCAGATCGCCAGTATGGCTTCCTTAAGGGTTGCTCTACTGGTGATCTTCTTTCATATCTTACTAACTCTTGGTCATCCTCCTTTCGGGACTTCGGTGAGACTTTTTCTATTGCACTAGACATATCGAAAGCCTTCGATAGAGTCTGGCATAAATCTTTAATTTCTAAACTACCCTCCTTCGGTTTCTATCCCTCCATCTGTGCCTTTGTCTCTAATTTCCTTTCCGGCCGTTCCATAGCCGCGGTTGTGGACGGCCATTGTTCACTTCCTCACTCTATAAACTCCGGTGTTCCTCAGGGCTCTGTCCTATCTCCTATTCTCTTCTAATTTTTATAAATGATCTCCTTAACTGTACCTTAATTCCCATCCATTCATACGCAGACGACTCAACCTTGCACTACTCCATTAGTTTTTCAGAACGCCCAGCCAGCAATCCCTCAACGACAAACGTAATGAAGCCATAGAACTCTTAAATTCTGATCTAAATACTATTTCCAATTGGGGCAGAGAAAACCTTGTTAACTTTAATGCTTCCAAAACCCAATTTCTCCATCTATCTACCCGTCAGGATCTCCCAGCGGACTATCCCTTATTCTTCAACAATACAAAAATCAACCCTTCATCTTCTCTCAATATTCTTGGTGTCTCTTTTCTTCTGCTCTCATTTGGAAGGACCATATTACCAGTCTTGCTAAGGCAGCCTCCCAGAAGCTGGGTGTGCTCAACCGCCTTAGGGGGTTCTTTTCCCCTGTACAGCTTCTTGCTCTGTACAGGGGCATAGTGCGCCCTTGTATTGAGTATTGTTCACATGTGTGGGGAGGTTCCTCTCACACTGCTCTCCTAGACAAAGTTGAAAGGAAGGCCTTTCGTATCATTAACTCCCGTCCACTCACCAACTCTCTGCAATCTCTCTCTCTCCGCCGCAATGTTGCATCTCTCTCGCTATTCTATCGCTACTATAATCAGTGTTCCTCAGAGCTATCCCAGTGCATACCACCTCCTTTACGTAGGGCACGTGGTACCCGTCTTGCAACTCAATCCCACCCCTACTCTGTGCAACTCTCCAACCCAAGAGTGAAACGTTACTCTCAAACTTTCTTCTACTCAACAGCTGAGCTCTGGAACTCTCTCCCAGAATCAGTCTTTCCCTCTTCCTATGACTTAAATTGCTTCAAACTCCGTGTGTCCAGGCATTTTTTCTCGAACGTCCCTTGATTTTGGCCCTGTCACTCTTTCAACTATGGGGGAGGCACTCGCTATAGGCAGTTATGCCTTTTGCCTCCCTCAATCACATAGAAAAAAAAAAATATATATATATATACCGGGACTAGTTTGCACCGCGCAGAGTACAGCGGTAACAAGTCCTCTAGCCACTAGCAAAGAAGCTAGCAACATGGTAAGGACCTCCCTCAACCAACCCCCACGAGGCAGCCAGCCGTGACGTCATCGAGCGGGACAAAAACACTGCGCGCCCCCTCTCACTCTGTTCTATTCTCTCTCTCTCTCTCCCAGATCCCATCATTACTAGTTAATGATAAAACATATACTTTACATTTAAATATATAAAGCCTTGACATGGGTGAAAACAAAGAGCCTTTCTGGACTGCCCATGACACGAGCTTTCATATGACATAAAGCACACCCTAATACATAAACTGTAGCCACATCCACTGCCCTGGCGATCCTAGCGAGTCACTGTAGGACAAGCCATGCAGTTCTAACGGAGTGGTTAATGTCACACCCTCCCCCAAGAATTTTCTCAGAGGCCCCAAGGCTCACAAAAATCTGATGGTTAGAACCCATGCTATATCTCTACTTCCCATAACCCAGCGGCAGTAAAATATCTGGCACAGTTCCTCAACAAAACATTTTACAAAATTATAACCCTCCCCAACACAATAGGTTAAATTATATGTAGTTATCCTCCTCAAGAACGAGCTTCTCTAGCCCAGCATTCTGAGAGGAGTGCAACTCAGAATTACTGCTATAATATACTGAAAAAATTCAACTATCAAAGAGTTTTTATTTGATTTTTATGTTTTTAATTTGTTTATTTCGGCTGCACTATTTTTATTTTTTTTTTTTTTCTATGTGATTGAGGGAGGCAAAAGGCATAACTGCCTATAGCGAGTGCCTCCCCCATAGTTGAAAGAGTGACAGGGCCAAAATCAAGGGACGTTCGAGCCAAAATGCCTGGACACACAGAGTTTGAAGCAATTTAAGTCATAGGAAGAGGGAAAGACTGATTCTGGGAGAGAGTTCCAGAGCTCAGCTGTTGAGTAGAAGAAAGTTTGAGAGTAACGTTTCACTCTTGGGTTGGAGAGTTGCACAGAGTAGGGGTGGGATTGAGTTGCAAGACGGGTACCACGTGCCCTACGTAAAGGAGGTGGTATGCACTGGGATAGCTCTGAGGAACACTGATTATTATAGTAGCGATAGAATAGCGAGAGAGATGCAACATTGCGGCGGAGAGAGAGAGAGATTGCAGAGAGTTGGTGAGTGGACGGGAGTTAATGATACGAAAGGCCTTCCTTTCAACTTTGTCTAGGAGAGCGGTGTGAGAGGAACCTCCCCACACATGTGAACAATACTCAATACAAGGGCGCACTATGCCCCTGTACAGAGCAAGAAGCTGTGCAGGGGAAAAGAACCCCCTAAGGCGGTTGAGCACACCCAGCTTCTGGGAGGCTGCCTTAGCAAGACTGGTAATATGGTCCTTCCAAATGAGAGCAGAAGAAAAAGAGACACCAAGAATATTGAGAGAAGATGAAGGGTTGATTTTTGTATTGTTGAAGAATAAGGGATAGTCCGCTGGGAGATCCTGACGGGTAGATAGATGGAGAAATTGGGTTTTGGAAGCATTAAAGTTAACAAGGTTTTCTCTGCCCCAATTGGAAATAGTATTTAGATCAGAATTTAAGAGTTCTATGGCTTCATTACGTTTGTCGTTGAGGGATTGCTGGCTGGGGCGTTCTGAAAAACTAATGGAGTAGTGTAAGGTTGAGTCGTCTGCGTATGAATGGATGGGAATTAAGGTACAGTTAAGGAGATCATTTATAAAAATTAGAAAGAGAATAGGAGATAGGACAGAGCCCTGAGGAACACCGGAGTTATAGGGTGAGGAAGTGAACAATGGCCGTCCACAACCGCGGCTATGGAACGGCCGGAAAGGAAATTAGAGACAAAGGCACAGATGGAGGGATAGAAACCGAAGGAGGGTAGTTTAGAAATTAAAGATTTATGCCAGACTCTATCGAAGGCTTTCGATATGTCTAGTGCAATAGAAAAAGTCTCACCGAAGTCCCGGAAGGAGGATGACCAAGAGTTAGTAAGATATGAAAGAAGATCACCAGTAGAGCGACCCTTAAGGAAGCCATACTGGCGATCTGAGAGCAGATTATGAGAAGAGAAATGCTTAAGAAATTTGGAAGCAAGAATAGTTTCAAAAACTTTAGAAAGACAAGAGATAAGAGCAATTGGACGATAGTTGGAGGGTTGAGAGCGGTCACCCTTCTTTGGGACAGGTTGAATGTGAGCAAACTTCCAGCATGAAGGGAAGACGTTAGAGGATAGACAGAGACGAAAGAGTTTGCCTAGGCAGGGAGTCAGCACGGAAGCACAGTTTTTGAGAACAACAGGAGGAGGAACACCGTCCGGACCGTACGCCTTATTAGTGTTAAGCCCAGAGAGGGTAGAAAGTACATCTTTAGAAGAGATTAGGATATTAGGCATAAGTAAGAGAGAGGAGGGCGGAGAGGGAGGAATAGCACCGGAATCATCCAAGGTGGATGGAGGGGCAAGCCTAGTTTTTGTCTTCTATACTGAACGCTCAACTCCTGCTTTACGACCCAATACGCTGGGCTAAACCACGAGCCAACAAGCACCAAGCGCAAAATACTATTCAAACTAAAGCAGGAGGCTACCCGTGTGTTAATCTACCCAGGATCATATACCCTTGAACGACCATCTGCAACCACGTTATCACAACCGGAAATATGGCGTATGTCCAGGTTATATACCAATAACCTTAGTGACCACCTGGTCAGCCTCATATTCCGATTGTGAAACTGGTCCAAGAACTTGAGAGGGTGATGATCTGGGTAAACTATAACGACCGGACCATAGGCTGGAACATAGACCTCGAAATGCCCCAGTGCAAGTACAATTTATTTTTTTATTTTTTTTTTCTATGTGATTGAGGGAGGGAAAAGGCATAACTGCCTATAGCGAGTGCCTCCCCCACAGCTGAAAGAGTGACAGGGCCAAAATCAAGGGACGTTCGAGCCAAAATGCCTGGACACACGGAGTTTGAAGCAATTTAAGTCATAGGAAGAGGGAAAGACTGATTCTGGGAGAGAGTTCCCGAGCTCAGATGTTGAGTAGAAGAAAGTTTGAGAGTAACGTTTCACTCTTGGGTTGGAGAGTTGCACAGAGTAGGGGTGTGATTGAGTTGCAAGACGGGTACCACGTGCCCTACGTAAAGGAGGTGGTATGCACTGGGATAGCTCTGAGGAACACTGATTATTATAGTAGCGATAGGATAGCGAGAGAGATGCAACATTGCGGCGGAGAGAGAGAGATTGCAGAGAGTTGGTGAGTGGACGGGAGTTAATGATACGAAAGGCCTTCCTTTCAACTTTGTCTAGGAGAGAGGTGTGAGAGGAACCTCCCACACATGTGAACAATACTCAATACAAGGATGCACTATGCCCCTGTACAGAGCAAGAAGCTGTGCAGGGGATAAAGAACCCCCTAAGGCGGTTGAGCACACCCAGCTTCTGGGAGGCTGCCTTAGCAAGACTGGTAATATGGTCCTTCCAAATGAGAGCAGAAGAAAAAGAGACACCAAGAATATTGAGAGAAGATGAAGGGTTAATTTTTGTATTGTTGAAGAATAAGGGATAGTCCGCTGGGAGATCCTGACGGGTAGATAGATGGAGAAATTGGGTTTTGGAAGCATTAAAGTTAACAAGGTTTTCTCTGCCCCAATTGGAAATAGTATTTAGATCAGAATTTAAGAGTTCTATGGCTTCATTACGTTTGTCGTTGAGGGATTGCTGGCTGGGGCGTTCTGAAAAACTAATGGAGTAGTGTAAGGTTGAGTCGTCTGCGTATGAATGGATGGGAATTAAGGTACAGTTAAGGAGATCATTTATAAAAATTAGAAAGAGAATAGGAGATAGGACAGAGCCCTGAGGAACACCAGAGTTTATAGGGTGAGGAAGTGAACAATGGCCGTCCACAACCGCAGCTATGGAACGGCCGGAAAGGAAATTAGAGACAAAGGCACAGATGGAGGGATAGAAACCGAAGGAGGGTAGTTTAGAAATTAAAGATTTATGCCAGACTCTATCGAAGGCTTTCGATATGTCTAGTGCAATAGAAAAAGTCTCACCGAAGTCCCGAAGGAGGATGACCAAGAGTTAGTAAGATATGAAAGAAGATCACCAGTAGAGCGACCCTTAACCTGACAAGCGCGATATAGACGTAGGTGCTAGGGTAGTTATTTGTGCATTTCTAGCCCTGGATTCTGACAGAATTCGTTATATTTACAATATAAACCATTATTTGTTTTCGGTATGCTTTTATTTTACATATATGATGTATATATGAACCTTCAAGAGTGCTAAAATAAGTGGGAAAAGCATTTGGGTGGTGAAAAACGAAGATATTGGCCACCCGGTCATAATCTCAGGCGAGAGAGAGAGACAGGCAGCCTTCCCCTCTCGCTGTCTGGGAGTCAACTGAGAAGAGCGGGGCGGTGTGTGCCGGTGTCTGGGTGTTGCATAACGATCTTTTATGCAACCCACTTGTGCTACATTATCGCGGGAGAGAAAAATAACCGATAAATTATGATAATAAGAGGAAAAATAGGTGATAATTGAGGAGGGGAGGGAGGGGGGAATAAGGTGGGGAAGGAGGGGAGGGGGGTGGGTGAGATTTACATGGATGAGTACTGGAGGGGAATTATCTCACCTAGAGACAAATTCCTTTGTTTTGATAGGCCCTTTTTTTTTATGGAAGGCTTTTTTTATGGTCCTGCTTCCGTGAGGCCTATCGCGTTCCCTATAGGAAGCCTTCCGTGAGGCCTATCGCGCTTGCCGGGTTAAGGAAGCCATACTGGCGATCTGAGAGCAGATTATGAGAAGAGAAATGCTTAAGATATTGGAAGCAAGAATAGTTTCAAAAACTTTAGAAAGACAAGAGATAAGAGCAATTGGACGACAGTTGGAGGGTTGAGAGCGGTCACCCTTCTTTGGGACAGGTTGAATGTGAGCAAACTTCCAGCATGAAGGAAAGACGTTAGAGAATAGACAGAGACGAAAGAGTTTGCCTAGGCAGGGAGTCAGCACGGAAGCACAGTTTTTGAGAACAACAGGAGGAACACCGTCCGGACCGTACGCCTAATTAGTGTTAAGCCCAGAGAGGGTAGAAAGTACATCTTTAGAAGAGATTAGGATATTAGGCATAAGTAAGAGAGAGGAGGGCGGAGAGGGAGGAATAGCACCGGAATCATCGAAGGTGGAGTTTCTAGCAAAAGTTTGAGCGAAGAGTTTAGCTTTGTCAGAGGAAGAAGTGATGGTTGTGCCATCAGAGTGGGAAAGGGGAGGGAAAGACGAGGAAGAGAAATTGTTGGAGAGGTAATTGGCTAGATGCCAGAAAGCTTGGGAAGAGCTAGAGTTGGATAGTTCAGTGCATTTATTATTGATGAAAGAGTGTTTGGCAAGTCGAAGAACAGATTTGGCTTGATTCCGGGCAGAAACATATGAAGAATGAGAGTCTTGAGTGTTAAGGCGTCGGTACCGTTTGAATGCTTCCTCCTTATTGCGAACAGCAGTAGAACTGGCGTGAGTAAACCAAGATTTTTTAGCATTAGACTGAGAGAAAGAGAATGGAATGTATGCTTCCATGCCCGACAGGATTACCTCGGTAATGCGTTCAGCACTCTCCGAGGGTCCTCGGCCATGGAAGCAGAAATCATTCCATGGGAAATCAAAGAAGTACTGCCGAAGAGCCTCCCGGTCGGCAGCGCCAAAGTGCCACAAGCGCCGCCGGCTAGGAGGATCGGGTGGCTGTACTGGAGAGATAGGACAGGTGACAGAGATAAGTTTATGGTCGGAGGAGCCCAAAGGAGAGAAAAGATCGACAGTATAAGAAGAATGGTTAGAAGTTAGAAACAGGTCAAGAATGTTGGGCCGATCTCCGATACGATCCGGGATACGGGTGGGTTGCTGAACTAACTGCTCTAGGTCATTTAGGATAGAAAAGACGTAGGCTTGTTCACCAGGTGGATCAGTAGTGTGAGAGGAGAGCCATTGGCGGTGGTGAACGTTGAAATCTCCTAAGATGGAGATTTCTGAGAAAGGAGAAATTGCCAGCAGCTCCCTCTCGACAACAGAGCAGCTCCCCTGGGCTGAATTGAACTTCTCCGAGCAGAAACTAACAGGATGCTCCAGCCCATCATCGTCCTTTTTCACAAGGACGGCATCAGCCCCCACACCACTAGCCTCCGTTGCTAGTTGGAAAGGTAGGCTAAAGTCAGGGGCCCTGAGGATCGGGTGAGTGCACAACAGGTGTTTTACTTCTCTAAACACCTTCTCACACTCAGGCGCCCATTTGAACTTCTTATCCTTCCAGTTATCCTCCACCTGAGCTTGACTGTCCCGTTCTCCTTCTCCACCTTGACTGCTAAACGTCATCACAGGCACAGTGAGAGGCTCAGGGGGGTGCCTCCCATACTCCTTCATGAGATTAACACGACATAACTGATTGCGCTTCAGTCTGTCTGGAGTGGCTACCAAGTAATCCAGGTCTGATAGCTCCTCCACCACCCTATAAGGACCAGCGTACTTCGCGGATAAGGGGTGACCTACAAGGGGCAGTAGAATCAACACCTCCTGACCCACGTGAAACTCCCTGAGTCCAACCTTGAGGTCGTACCTGTCCTTCCTGAGGGCCTGAGAGCTAGTCAAATTACGGCCAGCCAACTCCAGACTGCGCAACATCCGTTCTCGACTGTTGAGGACACACTTGAGCATAGAACAAGGTTTTTCTGCGCCCTCCCATACTTCTTCAACCATATGGAGAGGCCCTCTGACACGGTGTCCAAAGACGAGCTCATTAGGGCTGAATCCCAAACTCTCCCCAGGTACCTCCCGCACAGCAAACAAAACACATGGCAGGCCAAGATCCCAATCCTTCCCACTCTCAAAGCAACAACAACGAAGCACAGATTTCAAGGCTGAGTGCCATCGCTCTAACACACCCTGGCTCACCGGATGATACGCAGATGACACAACCCTAACAATCTCATGCTGCGGCATTGCTTGAACAAAGAGGCTAGAAGTGAAGTTGGATCCTTGGACTGACTGAATCCCCTGCGGGTAACCATACCGGGAAAAATACACTAGCAAGCTTCGGACCACCGTCTTCGCCGACCCATTTCTCATAGGGTACGCGTCAGGGTACCTTGTCGCTACATCTCCCAACTGTGCATCACTGTCCTCCTTCAACTCTTTCGTCTTTTTAAGCCCATCCTCTGCCTTTTCAGGAACAGTTACTGGGTCTTCTCCAGACTCGAAATGTGGTCCTAATAATGAGTCCCCGAGAAGGTCCGTTGATACTAAACTCTCATCCGCATCAACTTTCAACCCCTTCTCGGTACCCTTCATCCGCTGATCTAAAGATTGCTGACCAGAATGTGACTCCCTGGATGCAGGATCTCCGGTGACAACACACGCCATAGGCTGCACCGGACACTTCTCAACCCACTCCTGCTCCTCCCTACTCACATCGGCCGGCTTCTCGGCAACGACCAAGGGTGGAGCCTCAGAAGTAGGTCCCGCAAAGTCGTTGCCGAGAAGGAGGTCGATGCCCCCAACAGGTAACTTCTCCACAATTCCTACATCCAGGTCCCGAGTCACACCATCAACTTCCACCTTCATTCTTACAAGCGGGTATGACCTTGTCGCATTAACTCCCTGAACCACAACCACCCGCGCCGTATTGACAGGTTTACCAGTGAATTTTCTCAACAGTGTTTGCGATGCCCCAGTGTCATGCAAAATTCTCACCTCATGTCTTCTACCCCCCCACTCCACACAACCGAGTCCCCTGTGGTCACTAAAGGCATCACGGACAGGGAATAAGCCTTCCGGATCCTTCTGCACTGGCAGTGTATTTACCTCGGAAGAAATGCCTCTAACAAACTCCGATGTCCTCTTGAACACTCCAATGCCATGAGCAAAAGACACGGCTGCCGGAGGAGGTCGACTAGGGCACTCATTTGCCTTATGACCCTCCTGGTGGCAACTAAAACACATAAATTTCGGTTTCGGCTTATACTGTGATGTAAAAGGCCCCTGACTTTTCACATACGGTGTGGTGTAAGGTTTGGATTCAGTTTAGTTTTATGGCTCTTCTGTTTAAATGTGTCATTGTTACGGGGAGGGGGAGGATAACGGTCCTTAGCATTTACATCGTACTTCTGTGAGGACCCGCAACCCCGAATCAACGACAGCCGTCGATCAGCCATTTCTGCTGCTTCGACTAGAGTTCTTGGGTTTTTCTCCTTTAAGTTCAAAGTTAGATCACCGCCCGTGCTCTTAAAGAACTGCTCCAACATCATCAACTGCTTAATTTCATCAAATGTTGTGACCTTCTCAGATCGGAGCCAGTTCCCCATAGCATCGGACAAGTCCCGGGCGTGTTCCAAAAAGGTGCTATCTCTTCCCTTAGTTACACCCCGGAACTTCAAACGGTACGTTTCTGGTTGCAGTTCGTAAGCCCTCAGGACAGCCTCCTTGAGATCCTCATACACAATACATGACTCCAAAGGTAACGGATCGTAGGCTTTAAGACCCTTGCCTATTAATCTAGAGGATACAAGTGCTGCCCATTTATTCTCTGGCCACTGGTGTTCCTGGCACTTCTCAAAGCGTGCAAAAAATTCTGTTACACCACTCTCATCAAACACCGGAACCAGTTTCAATAAGTGCGAGAGAGATTGATCATGAGCACGGTTACCAGCCCCAAGTCGCTGTCCCGTTGTCTCTACTCGCGACTTCTCTACGTCCATGTCGGCACAGTACCTAGTCGACTCTAAATCAGCTTGGATTTTTGCTAGCTCTGTTTGCTGCTGAAGCTCACATACCCTGATAGCCTTTCTCTCTTCGATCTTAGCTAATTCGAGCTGAAGCAATAATTCTGGAGTAAACCCTTGAGGAGGTGAAGGTGCTACAATGTTTGAAATTACCGGTGGTCCCCCCAGGGGCAACCCACCCTGCCGGTCCCCACCCAACTGTGGACGCGTACTCGGGGTCGGCAAACTACTGGGATGGCTGGGAGTCGAGTGTAGGGGAAGCATGGCCGAAGAGCTCTGAGCACTCAACCCATCTCGCTCACCAGTCACCCTGCCCAGTACACACGTTATCAAGTTATCCCTGGTCATGCTGCTAGTAACCGCATGACCGATAGCTGTGGCCAGGCATTGAAGACCGTACCGATTCACACCCTCCAACCGCTCGGCAGTAACAGGCCATTGCAAAAATATCCTAGCATCCTCCTCACAGTTCACCTGATTAACCATATCATCATACTGCTGTTCCTCAGTTTCGACATTACGTACTGTGTCTCCATTCTCCTCTGATCCGGTATAAGACATGATGCTCACAAAAATTTCCCACCTCAATATTCAGAAAAGAAGTACCCCAAACTCTTATACCTCAATATACACACAAAAATTCTCGGAAATACTCAAGGGCTATACTATGTTGCCAAAAAAATTATTCTTGCTGATCCCCGCAAAATATTCCCCAAAACAACAAATGTTCCCTGCTAATAAATGTAGGTTCACCAAATCCTAGGTAAGGTCGTCATTTGTTACGACTGAGGTTTAAATATATCAGGGCTCTTATTCATTGGACTAGTAATGGCATAAATGCTACAACGGAAAGCGCTAGATCCAACCTCTGATGTATATTCCCAGTGAACAAAGAACACAAATACTCTACTGAGTTCTATATGCAATAATAGGCTATCAAACTCTCAATAAATGTGCGTCTACTCTAGGCTTAATGTTATGTGAAAACAGCCTATTACTACCTATAACCGAAGGTGCTTGGTTATGGTATGCAAAGTAAGGTGGTAAGAGAAGTTACAGCTTACGTTACTTTAATCAATAAATGTCAGGCACTCCTGCATGAAAGAAAGTGCACTAAAGTCCTTCAACACCAACAAGGAACCTTCTTTAAATGTTAGATGCTATAAAGATGCTCGTATCGGAAATGGAACCCAAAAAGGCAGGCAGCGGAACAATGCTCGTGCAGGCTATGCACACAAAAAGGCAGAATATATAATGCCATCGGAGCCAAGAATATCCTAAACACTACAACAATAATAATCGCCACGACAATGCAGTATTCCTATCAACAAAAAGAGCCTAAGTCGTTTGTGTCTCCATAAATCAAACTAGGCTGCGAAATGCTTGTGTAATCATAAATGGGTATGCATAAAAAGAGTAATTAGGTTAATATACTTAATGTCTACTGTGACTGATAACGTCTAGCTAGAGTCAATGATACGAGATACTGGTGCGCATGGCATGCCGCATAGCCTAGTGCAAATCTCAAGTCTGTGCGTCAAATATTACGTTATAGGGAAGGGTAGCTCTCTTGAGAAACCTTAATACCGAAGTATTAAGCGTTCTCCTGGCGTACCTCAAAGACAAACAACGAGCTTAGAACAGTGCAGAATGGTATAGGCAAAAAGCCCTCATGCGTGCATGCTCTACTCTCAATGGCACACAGACTAGAATTTACTCAATCAACTCCAGTTCTCAGGTATGTCATGCAGCTTTTTCCTAAAGCCAGCACTCATAGGAAACAATACCTTATAATAACAGACCCCTAGTCTAGCATTATCTAATCCAGCAGAACACTAATAATTATAGGAAGCGGTACTAAACAATATGAATGCCAACTAATGCTTCGTGATCAACTTATCTTAACACTAACATACATGGGTTATATCAGACCTTAACGCACAATACAACTGGCCAGCATGAAGCTGATTTTGCAGAGTTAACCAGAAGGGGTATAATATTAATAAAAGGTGGTGAAAGATATGGAAAATGAGAGGGATAGGCAGAGGAAAAGATTCTCAGGTGCATGACGGGGGACAGGTATCAAAGGATAAAGAGAGATGCATTCTAGAAACCAGATCTGAGGGAGAGAGTGGCGAGGAACCTGTATATATACCGGGACTAGTTTGCACCGCGCAGAGTACAGCGGTAACAAGTCCTCTAGCCACTAGCAAAGAAGCTAGCAACATGGTAAGGACCTCCCTCAACCAACCCCCACGAGGCAGCCAGCCGTGACGTCATCGAGCGGGACAAAAACACTGCGCGCCCCCTCTCACTCTGTTCTACTCTCTCTCTCTCTCCCAGATCCCATCATTACTAGTTAATGATAAAACATATACTTTACAATTAAATATATAAAGCTTTGATATGGGTGAAAACAAAGAGCCTTTCTGGACTGCCCATGACACAAGCTTTCATATGATATAAAGCACACCCTAATACATAAACTGTAGCCACATCCACTGCCCTGGCGATCCTAGCGAGTCACTGTAGGACAAGCCATGCGGTTCTAACGGAATGGTTAACGTCACAATAACAAGTCTAGTTCAGTCAGTGACAGGAGAAGGTTGTGTTAATCTGAGCTCCTGCCCGGACCACTTACCAGTGACCTTTAGTGACCATTACACCTACCTGTGTTTGGGGGCAGTGCACTCGTGTTATATAAAAGTGTTATAGCTCAGTTTTTAGCTGTTAGTTTACTTGTTTTTGTTTTTCTGTACTTAGTTTCTTGCTCCTCGCTAAGCTTATTGGGATCATGGCAGGTATGGAGTGCGAGTCTCTAACTGATCTGCATCATCTTTTTCTCCAGGTAAGAGAGGAGATGGTTGTGGTGAAGGAAGAGGTTTTGGCTCTAAGGGAGGTTAATGTTAAAATTCAGAGGGAAGTGGATTTGATTAAAGACGAAAATCTAGCTTTCAAACTTAGCCAAGAGGAAATAAAGTCAAGTAAGAGAAAAAGGGAGGAAGTTGATGAAAAATTGTATTCATGGCAGGTTGTTAAAAATACGGGTGGGAAAGTCACACTCAAAAAGCAGGATAGTAGAATAGGTATGAGTGTGACAAATACATTCCCTCCTTTGCGAGACGAATGTGAGGGAAAAGATAGTCAGGATAAGGGAGGGATAACCGAAGTGCCTGCCGCCGACTCAGCTCCAACCGCTGACGCTGTGCTACCTACCACCACCACTACCCCCACCACCACCACCACCAAGGGAGCTTCTGCCACCACCAGGGGTTCTCCAACTGCAGCTGCTGGATCCTCCCGAGGGAAAGGTAAGTCTGTGTCGATTGTGGGCGACTCAATGGTAAGACATTTAGTTAGGGCTACCCGCACTAAACTTAGGAAGGTTGTGTGTCTGCCTGGCCATGGAGTTGGGAGGGTTTTAGAGAAGATGGACCACATCTTGGAAGATAGTGGAAATAACCCCATCATCAGTCTCAGTGCCGGGAGTAACGATGTTGGTAAGGGTAGAAGTGAGGAACTGCTGCAGCAGTATCGGGATGTGTTAGATAAAGTTAGGATGAAGGGAGGGATCCCTGTAGTACATTGTATCCTACCCAGAAGAGGAGTTCCCAAGGAATGGACATCCAGGGCGATTGGTGTCAATTGCCGTTTGGAGAAATATTGCAAAGAAAAAGCAATACCATTCATTGATAACTGGGATAGTTTCTATGGGAGAGATAGGATGTACGCAAGGGATGGGGTTCATCTTTCACGGTTAGGGGTTTCTACATTAGCTAGTTCTTTAGATAGGGGGGGTTGTGGGGTTTTGAACAGAAATATTGAGAGTGTAAATGAGAGGTTAAATGGAACAATTTTAGCGTCAGGCGAAAGCGATAAGGATATTCAGTCTTATGCTAAAAATGATGACTATAATGCAAATGATAGTAGTGATGGTGCAACGGAAGATGGAAATGTCGTTAGAAATAAAGGTAAATTAGGTATAAAGAAAAGAAGTAAATTGAGAGTATATTACACAAACTGTAGGAGTCTATGTAACAAAATGAACGAACTTAGAGCCCTTGTTAGCAAAGAAAATATAGACATAATAGCGCTAACTGAAACGTGGATTAATACAGAAACCAGGCATTTTTTAGCAGAATTTGATATACCAGGATATAGTTTGTTTAAATATGACCGAACAAGTAAGAGGGGTGGCGGTATAGCAGTGTTTGTCAGGAGTACATTAAAAAGCTGTATTAAATCAGGTATTAGACTAAATAACGATAATGAAAGTGTTAGGGTAGAGGTTAACGAAGGTAGTGAGACCATAGTTATTGGAGTTATGTATAGACCGCCAAATATGAGTAGAAATGACGGAACGTCATTTTGGGAGGAGATTAAAATGGCATCAAGGTTTAGCAATGTGTGCATTATGGGGGATTTTAATTTTCCGAATATAGATTGGCAGCATCAAATAGGAGACTCGGATTCTGAGGAGTTTATAGAGGTAGTACAAGATAGTTTTTTATTTCAATTCATAGATACGCCGACTAGAGGTAATAATATTCTCAATTTAGTTTTCAGTAACAATGAACATATGGTAAATAATGTAGAGATAGGGGACCACCTAGGAAATAGTGACCACAATTCTGTGTATTTTAATATACAATGGAAAGGTAATACCAGAGAGAATACAACATTAATACCTGACTTTAGAAAAGCCAATTATGGGGGGTTAACCCTCTCACGACCATAGGACGCAGAGGTTGCCAGATTAGCAATAAGAAATAGATTACTCTCTCTGTTATAATTACCTCTCCAAAAATTAGTTTTCTGCCCACAGCTAACTCAAAGACAACTGCAGAGGTTGAAGTAAACAAACTAAAGGTTTATAGATACCCCTGACGGTAACAAAGGATATAAAGTATCCCTAATAGGCTCAAAAATTGCGTCCGGATGTGAGAGGGTTAAGAAGAGCCCTATTAGCTGACCCTATGGTCAAAAAATTAAGTCGATCCAGGTGTCCAAATGAGTGTACCCCTTCTCAGGCACCTGTCATATTAAGTCAGGAAGAGACGTCAACCTTGGTAGATACATACGATAATTTTATCAAGTCAGTATTCAATGCACAAAATAAATACATCCCCAAAAGAAAATTTAGATCAACACAGAACCAACCCAAATGGATGAATAATAGACTATTAGATCTTCTAGGACAAAAGAGAGGAATATATAGAAAAATTAGGAAAGGCGAAATTCACCTACTTGCTTACTATCAGAATCTATCAAGACAGGTAAAACAGGATATTAGGAAAGAAAAATGAAATTATGAAATTAAGGTTGCCAATGACTCAAAAAATAATCCTAAAGCTTTTTACCAACTATATAAATCCAAGGTTATAGATGTAATTGGTCCCATTAAAACTTCGATAGGAGAAATGACAGAAAATGATTTAGAAATGTGCAGTACATTAAATAGTCAATTTCTTTCCGTTTTCACTAATGAAAATTTGGCCCAGTTTCCAGAAGTCCGTAAGGTATATAGCGATAGTATAGAAAATAGGTTAAGTACGGTTACTATAAGTAGAAATGATGTGCTTAAGGAAATTGACAGACTAAAACCTCATAAATCGCCTGGTCCTGATGAGGTATATGCTAGAGTATGAAAAGAATGTAGGGCTGAGTTAAGTTACCCATTAACATTTGTATTTAACAAGTCATTGGAGACAGGTATAGTTCCACAAGCTTGGAAGCTTGCAAACGTAGTTCCGATCTTCAAAAAAGGTAACAAATCAATAGCATCCAATTACCGTCCCATTAGTCTTACATCAATCATAGGAAAGCTACTAGAGTCAATTATTGCTAGTAAAATTAGAAACCACTTAGATACATTTAATTTAATAAATTCTTCTCAGCATGGATTCACTCAGGGACGTTCTTGCCTTACTAATTTGCTTAGTTTTTTCTCGGAGGTATATGAAGCAGTAGATAATGACAAGTCATATGATATAATATATTTAGATTTCAGTAAAGCTTTCGACAGAGTCCCCCATGAGAGATTGATGAGAAAGGTTGAGGCGCATGGAATAGGTGGGGCGTTGTTGGGATGGATTAGGTCATGGCTAATTGGTAGGAAGCAGAGAGTCAGCATATATGGTACGAAGTCAGAATGGGGAGCAGTCAAAAGTGGTGTCCCCCAGGGATCTGTATTAGGTCCTCTGTTGTTTGTGATATACATAAATGACCTTGATTTAGGTATAACTAGTAGGATAAGTAAATTTGCAGACGATACCAAAATGGGGAGAACAATTGATTCAGTTAGAGATATAGAGTGCCTCCAAAGGGATCTAGATACCTTACACGAATGGTCAGTAAATTGGCAGATGAAGTTTAACATTGACAAATGCAAGGTATTAAAGATAGGGAAGATGCATACAAATGTTAAATATAAACTAGCTAATGTGGAATTAGAAAACTCGAATTGTGAGAAAGATCTAGGTGAGTTTGTTAGCAATGATTTGAAGCCTAGACAACAGTGTATAAGCGTTCGAAACAAGGCAAACAGGATTCTCGGGTTCATCTCTAGGAGTGTGAGTAACAGAACTGCTGATGTTATCTTAAAACTTTACTTGTCATTAGTGAGACCCCATATGGCTTATGCTGTTCAATTTTGGTGTCCTTATTACAGAATGGACATAAATTCATTGGAGAGAGTACAACGTAGAATGACAAAAATGATCCATAATATTAGAAATCTTCCGTATAAAGAAAGGTTGAAGAAATTAGGCTTACATTCATTAGAGAGACGCAGAGTTAGAGGGGATATGATAGAGGTGTTCAAGTGGGTTAGTGGGATTAACAAAGGGGACATGACAAATGTACTAAAGCTCAGTGATAGCGAAAGAACTCGTACCAATGGTTTCAAATTAGATAAATTTCGTTTCAGAAAAGATATAGGCAAATTTTGGTTTGGTAACAGAGTTGTAGATGGGTGGAATGGACTACCAAGTGCTATAGTGGGATTAAAAACGATAGGGAGCTTTAAGATAAAATTGGATAAGCATATAGACGAGAAGGGTTGGGTGTGAAGGGGGATCAGCAGGGTTGGGCCAATCAGCGCTCTGCAGACCCCGTAATCCTGCGTTAATCTCTAACCGTTTTGGTAAGATGATCCTCAGGGTATTAGAGTGTTGAGCCTATAATTGGGCTTTGTAATTGGGGTTGTGTGGGACAGGGATCTGCCTTGCTTAGGCCAATCGGCTTTCTGCAGACTCCCATTTTCTTATGTTCTTATGTTAACTATTGCATAAATTCAAAAAATCTGTTTTGACTGACGTTTGCATTCACGCAACAAATGTTAGTGTGAAATTTGGTGAAAATCCGTCCACCAGTCTAGGAGGAGTTCCGAGACAGACGGACGACGACGACGACAGAATTTTTTTTTGTGTGGTACCCACTATACAGGGGGGCGATACCAAACTCTGCTTATGCAGAGTTGATAATGTGTCGTCATCTAGTGTGGCAGAAAGAAAGCAACCAACATCTTGAAGCTCCACTGGCAACATCTAGTATGACACAAATGGAGCACCCAACATCTCGAAGCTTCAATCGATAATCTCTGGGCCTCGTAAGAGTTATAGGCTACTGAACAGCCTACAGTCCCGAGGTTGATACAAATAAAAGAAAACAAAAGTAAAGATGAACATGTGTGCTGTACTTTATGTCCAGTATTCAATAAATGTATATTAATCGTAGTCATGTGCTGTACTTATAACTGTCTTTATGGTGTAATTGTTAGAGTGTTCAAGATCTGTGTGTGGTAACCCAGATTCGAATACCCGGTGGATCGCATGCTTTCATTAATTTCATTGGAAGGTGTTTGGTGTGATGAGTGAAATAAATATATTAGATTATATAAATAGTATATGTGTATAGTTACGACTGACAGTAGAGGCTTCTAGTCCATGGACTAACACGGACAAGTAAATACTCAGCACCTTCGTAGCCTCAACTTGTAACACAGCCTATCGCAACAGAACAGAGCTCATTCGCAACATCCAGGCTCTCTGGGGACCAAAGGTGCAGACAATCCCCGAACTGGTTCAGTTATACACACAATGCAGAAACTGGAACCCCTAGTTGTGGTGAAAAGATATCTTGAGCCACAACTATCAACAAAACTCAGTACCGAATGGCAATACTGAGGAGGATCCTTCCTAAGCTGCACAAAGAAGAGAAAGCTCCGATTTAAGTTACGTGAATGCAATTACGTTAAATACATGCCAATAATGAATGCAAACTTAATTAATCAAACACTGGTTAAAATAAAACTGCAATCAACCACCACCCACTTAAGCTGTCCAGACCATTGGTTGGCCTGGGCCGAAGTAATCCTCCCTGTAACAGAAAGACTAATGAAGTCCTCCACCCTCTACTTCGAACCAGGCGCCCCAATAGTCTGGACCCCTAACTGAATAAATGCACATAAAAGAAGTAAATAACTATCAGCTGGTAATCAACACACGCCACTGCAGGAAATAAATAAACCCTGTTATGCCAGCGAGGAATATTTTCGTATCCCTCCACCAATACCGAAGTATACTGGTAGCCGGCTGATTCGGACCATGGCTGATTCGGCCCAGGCTCATTCGGACCACATTAATTCGTCCCAGGCTTACTCGGCCCAGGCTCATTCGACCACAATATATTCGTCCTAGGCTTACTCGGCCCATTCGGACCATGATCATTATCATATGAAATTATTATGATTATTTTGATTTAATGTAGTTTTATTAATCTTGTTATTAGGTTTCGTACATAGTAGGCTATAATGCTGTTTATATAATATATACATTTATCGAAGGAGTAGATATAAATAAACACTATTATTTTTGTATGATTTTGATTAACCTCTCGGCTGCGCATGGGGGGTATGAGACACCACACTCCTGTGCTGACGTATTTGAGCTGTTCCCATCACTAACATCGTTATTTTACCATAAATAGCATTAATACTTATCCATATGCGCCTATTATAGGTTGATTATAAAGGTATTAACCTGTTACAACAATAAAACAAGTGGAAACAGTGTTTGGATGGTCAAAATCGGCGATACAGGCCGGGAGTTACATAATGTATGGCTGAGGCAATCTCCCTGCCCTCCACCCCTCCCCTTGTCTGGAGAGACACTGTTCCGCAATAGTCTCTCTCTCGCTCTTTCCCACGCTTGGTAACAGTGATGACAACGCCCTGCTACCAACTCACTAATGTTAGCACGAAAATTAACCACAGAATAAGGGAATAACAGGGAAAATAGGTGATAACTGAAGGAGGGGAGGAAAGTGGGGAAGGAGGGGATATTTGGCATGGCCCAGGGGCAATACAAAAATAAAAACATTTGTATTTATTTTTTATTTTTTGGTGTTTTAAATGGATTTTTTTCCCCCTTACTCTTAAGAGTCTTCCCGCAGTCCGCCGGGGGAACTCTTAAGAGTCTCCCAGCAGTTCACGGGTTAATAATTGCTTATAAATACCTACTGTACATATAGTTGTCAATAAAACATAACTGTGATTAATGCTTACAGTTGCCTATATATATAATTATATAGTTGTCAACTTCAATAAAACCTAACTATAGAATGCTAAAATACATTGTCCTGATTTACTGTTTAACACTACGGAGCATAGATCCTGGCACACATTTTCAACATGTAGCTGATGGATATTTGATGTTGAGTATATTGATCCCAAATATCGTCCAAGATCTTTTGAGTTTTTCGGACGGGTTTTCTCAGTCGCCTGCTCAATTTGCCCTTTCTTACAAGCTGGGCTTGGTTGGGGATACTCCTAGCTTCATTATACAGAAGGTCAATTAATAAATAAAAAGGGAGATTTCCTTTTCTCGCACGCCTATTAAGGAGGTTGTGCCATCCCTCCACATCATTGTTGGTGCGAACACTTCTACCAAAATAATACACTAATGTTCTCTACTGTCCAAGTTTTATTATATACCCAGTTATTTTCTACGTAAATCATGAATTCATCAAGATGGTGCACTTCTTTTGCTTTGTCTTTCAATTCATTGAAAGCCACTTGAATGTCGTCAGGTGGCAAAAATGGGAGGGCAAACACTTTTCTCAAGTGCTTATGTACCGAGTCTTTCTGCAGGTACATATTTTGAAGGCCTGTTTCTTGAACTTTCCTCCAGAGTGCCTGTCCGAAATGGAAGGCACACCCATGAATTTTAGGTTCATGGAAAACCCCTCTCAAACCTTTCCATAACCCTTTTTCGTAGTCTACTACAAATGAAGTCACTGCATAATCCACTGGATTAAGCATATCTAGTATCGCCCTAAAAACAGTTTTGTAGTCTTTGCTTCCTTTCCCGGACATCACACAAAAACACAATGGGAGTTGCTTCATATCATCCCCTGATTTGATAAAAGAGTGTATAGATAAGAGTTGGTAAAAGGGAGACTTGATTACTTTAAAAGTTCCGTCAATAAACCAAGTCTTGGCTTTTCCTAATAATACCAACTGCTGACCCGTGGCGAAGATGAAATGCCGTTTTTTCTGCGTTAGTGTTTATACTTACTGAATATATAATGATTATATGTACTGTATCCAACTTTTATTCACTAGCTATAATAGTTTCTGAATAAAAAGTGTATAATGTCACATATACACCTACGTACCTGTGTTTCCGCATTTGATATGTTGCCATCCATCGCATGTATCACAGGTAATGACCACTAACCACCTTCTGACACACTAAGTAATTATCCATTGTGTCTTGCCGGTGGGAAATAATTAGTTGTACTGACTGACACTTTGTCATCAACCCTTTATATAGAAAACAAGATTGATATTTGAACCAGTCTGGTTCGTTAGTAGACATCGATATTTAGCAGAATAACTAGCTATAATACGGTTTTAGTACATTAATTAATACATATAACCAAATTCTATGGTGATGGGCTGGTCTATCAGAGTGAGACCTGAGCGATCTCTGCCATACCCATAGCTTACTCTGACTGTTCCTTTTACTTATATATTTTCTAGATCTCATGTGATGGCGTCTCTTCCGTGGATTGACCTCCCAATCTACCAAGATTGGAAGCTAAAGCGTCACATTATTCCTTTGCCCCTCAACTGTCTCTTCATAATTGCTGAGGGGCACAGGGCCCTGGGTGGGGCTTTGGTTTCCCGGGCGTTTACGCACCCTCTCAGCTCCCCGCCTTGGAGTGGCTTCGGTCACCCAGGCTTTATTGTGGTCGGGAGGGAGGGTTCTGTGGGGGCGCTCGTTTATGGCCTTGGCCTTACTCGGGGACTTGGGGCTGTTCGGCCAGGCATCTTGGGGAACAACAACAACAACAACCAAATTCTATACTATTTATCCATAATAAACCTACATAATTACTGTATTTGTGTTTAATATCGATGTTTACAGGCTCAGATATTGAAAGGGTGGGAGTTGAATTGCCACCGGATGTAATTTTTTTTTTTTTGCAAAAATCTCAGTTTTCTTTAGGATAGATACATAAATAGATAGGGACATAGCGATTCCAAAATGATCAATATAGCCATCTATACCGTTTTTATGTTGTCGAAGCAAATAAGGGTTGTGAAAGGCCGAGTTAGTCTAGCAACCGCCGAACTTCCTTATAGCCTAAAACCCGCAAGTGGTCAATTGAACCATTTAATAATTTTAATGGTTGCGAGACAAAATTAAAAGTTCCCGCCAATCCAATGTTGATTTATTTTTGGTTCAATGTTATTTTAATACCACGAATTTTGTTGATATATTTGAAGATAAATTTTGAATCGATATGCTCTAAAGATCATAAGAAAATTTGTTTTAACCCTCGGCAAAACTTAATAAAAAAGTATGGTACTAAAATGTCTTTTTCGTAACAAGGTTGTCAATACGGTACTTCCAGTTATCGATAGCTCTAAAGATCATATGAAAATGTGTTAAACCCTCGGAAAAACCTAATATAAAAGTATGGTACTAAAATTTAATTTTCGTAACAAGGTTGTCAATAAGGTACTTTCCCGTTATCAATGTACAATCAAAGCTGAAGATTGCAGAGTAAACACCGTAGACTTCATCGAGTTTTCTTTCACCTTCGTATAATCGACAGCCATTTTTTTTTTTTTTTTTACCAAGGGATTAGTACTCAACCAGCGGGGGTGTGGGGGCAGCAGCCCCCACCCATAATACTAGGTTAGGTTAGGTAAGGTTGTTAGGTTAGGCTAATGTCTTTTCAAATCACTATCGGGGGCATGTCAAAACATTGATCAATATGCCTAATGGGGAAAATAGGTTTTTCCGAGATTTCTAATTAATTACAAACGCTATTATATTGATGCAAATGAACAATTTCTTTTATAAAAAACACTCAGAAAATTCGTGGTATTAAAATAACATTTTTCCTTATTTTTTATTATAGTGGTTGAATTGTCGTGTATTTTATAAGTTTATAGTTCAAAACATTACAATGGTCCGAATCAGCCACTGAATGGTCCGAATCAGCCAATGCTATGGACCGAATGAGCCAATGCTATGGGCCGAATGAGCCTCTATATGGTCCGAATCAGCCATGGTCCGAATCAGCCATGGTCCGAATCAGCCGGCATTCTACTGGCTACCATAACAAAGCCATGGTTGCGGCTCAAGAAACACAGAAAGGAAGAATAACTATATAGGAAAACACCTATAACTCTGCAGGTACAATAGGAGGGACAAACACAAGCCACACACACGTCCTTAGAATCCGTCTGAGTTACGTTAATATACAAAATTAATAAACACAGAAGTAAATGCCAACAAATAAATAAGTATAAACAAATGCCAATGTGAGAGATTTGAGAGAGGGAGGTCTTGTTCCCTCAAACGTTAAATACGGACTGACTGGTGTGACGCTCCTGCATAGTAGACACGTGCGGGCATGCGCGCGCGTCGGCTGCCCAGCCGTTTAGAAACCGGCTGGCGGCAGCCGGCCGGCCGGCTTTTCCTTAGTATATATCCTACGACAATGTAACTAATGTCTGGGATATTCTTGTGTTATTTCACAGCTTGAAGCTGCTCTTATTCTTAACCAACACATCTTAGTATATTTTATTCTCGATAGTTGATTGTTTCATTATAATATATAAGATGTAAGTCTAGTGAGAGTGGGAGGAGACGAGCGGGAGAGAGAGACCGGCTGGGGGACGTTGCTTTGCGCGGGCGCGGAATAGACTAGCTTGGGACGAGCCTGATGTTGCCATTTGGTCGCAACGTTAGGCTTAGTTTCGACTCACGCACGGGGTAGAGGATTTTGACCCGGCAATGGTGTTGAGTGTTGCCAAGCATGGGATGTATTTCGCATGCCTAGGGTGGGGTCCAGACAGATTCAAGACTCAGAGCTCACCTCACTGTCGTACCCTTCGGACCCCCTTGATATCTATCCCTCTCAACCCCACTTAGAAACTTTCTCTCTTACTTTGTATACCTTCTTTCCACTACTTCACCAATCTATTTAATTATCCCATCCCCTTGATAGACCTTATATCTATTATTGTATTAACGACGAGCTCTCAGATAATTAGATAGGATTTTGGGCCTTATGCAGAGATGTAATTGTTAATGAGACCTAGGAAACTTTTTTGTTGTCTCATATTTGGTGGTTTCATGCTTGCTAGTGTGTTCTTGTGGCAGGTGAGCAGGGGCTAGACCGGAGGGGAGGCTTTTTGCGATCCTTTAAGTAAAGTCTGCTGGTGCGAGTCCTGTGGACCTGCACGACTTTACTAGGATACCCGTGGGAGTCAGGGGGCATTTTCTTGTCTGTGTGCCTGTGTGTCTAGTGTTGTGTTGTGTGAGGGCCCTTGCCTAGTCCACTCAGCACTGCGCTAGCACGCCTTGCGTTTGTTTTAGGGTCGCCAGGAGAGAGTCAGATACTTGGGATCTGAGTCTCTCAAGAGAGCACCCTTTCAATTAGAGTACTTTGGCGCACAGACTTGGGAACGTCCATAGGCTAGAGCAGGTGGCTCAGCCCGGGTATCCGAAGCCTATATCCTTCCGGCTAGACCTCTGCCACCTGGCAGATTAACAGCTAGCGGTTTATTATATCTGTATGCTTGTTATTGTGCCACAGTTTACCGTCTTTGTGAGCATTGTGAGTCAGGGTGTGGCTTAGAGACTCTGTCCGAGCAGGCTTGCCTGACTAAGAGTGAGAAGCACACCTGTATGTGGTTATGTTGCGAGTGGCTGCCTTTATTTAATTATACCTATGCCATTATACACTGTAGGTCCTATCACTAGTATTTATTCGTGCTTATTAGTTAAGAGTTCTCTAAATCCTTAACGTACTTTCTTTGCTAAGCATCAGATCCTACAGTAGCCGCATGCAGTTTAGACACCTGCATCTTGTCTACCTGTACGATGTTTTGAGGACTGTTTGCTCTCACCTTCTTTCACGCAGGGGTGATTAGTTGTATTAATTAACGTAACGTTAAATGTACTTTCTTCTAGTTTGTTATTAAATTGTTTCTGCAATTTAATTCCGTTATCTATCTTTTACTTGAAGCTTTAAGTCAACTTAATTGTGTGATCTTTTATATAGCCTGCTTGACTATCAGCAGTCTATAGTGCGTGCACCCTGTAACCGAGTCATAGGATACCTCGTTGTCCAGGCAGGACTCTTGACGGTTTAGGGTGGTTTGTTGCCTGGGTTTATAGATAAGGGTTGGATCTAGCGTTTTCCGTTGTTGCTTGTTGCCGCATACCTAGTCCAATAGAAAGAGCCCAGTGTTTATATATCCCAGGACGTAACACTGGTGTTCAGCGGGTATTCACTGACACCACCAGATGGCTCTACCTGAACCAGCTTGGACGATGGTTCCTTTTTGTACAATGTAACCAATGTAACGTAATGTACAATGTAAGGAGGACCACATAGGATTAAATAACTAAATACAAAATGTATGCAATGCATTACATATATAATTATATGCATTGTGTTAATGTATTATTAATAGCCCCCAATAAACTAATAAACAATTAAAACATCTGCAGACGACAGCCACTGAGAATGGAAACGCAAAGTGACCACGTCATTGAACGAAATAATAAGAATATGAAGCAGGCGATCATATACTGGGACAGACGATAATATACGGATAATATGAAGCAGGGTTGATCACTGCTTCACGCACTATTGAAATTACCGCGAGACTTATGATATATTCACCCTGTGAATATAATATTATGACCAATGCAACATAGTAATTTATAGGCTATAATATTATAGACTATTTATAAACTATATAAAGCTTACGATGAAGGAACATCGTCACACCCTTACCGTGGGGGGGAAATTTTCAAGGCAATGAAAATTTCGCAACATAGCACAACCTCACTATATCCAATAAACACATAATAAGCACATAGTTATATATTTTTTTAGTTTTGATACTATACAGAGTATATTTTTTTTGTAAATTTTACTTTACTGTTACTAACATAAAATTATACCATTCATCTCATCACCACCCCAACACATCCCAGTCGGCCCCACAAGAAATCAATGCATCCTATGGTAGGCTACCCTGCTCGGCCCTTGACTTGCACAATGGCTGGCGCACACGGCCGTCACGATCACACCCCATGACCCTGTGACAGGCAATCCGCTAGGACATTATCCACTCCCTTGATATGCTGAATTGTAAGGGAATATTCCTGTAGCATAAGGCTCCACCGAGTCAATCGCTGATTCTTGTTCCAAAACCGACTGAGAAATTGCAAAGGGTGATGATCAGAATAAATAACAATATTGGGACCGAAGGAAGACAAATACACTGAAAAAAAAAATCCAGAGGCAAAACCAAAGACAGCAACTCCTTCTCAATCACAGAATAATTGCGTTGGGCCTTATTACATTTCTTAGAAAAATATGAGACCGGATGTTCAACACTATCCTTGGAGTCTTGAAGCAATACAGCCCCAGCGCCGACGTCGCTCGCATCAACAGCTAACTTGAAAGGCTTGGAGAAGCCTGGTGCACGCAATATTGGATGACAGCAAAGGAGTGCTTTCACATCCCTGAATGCTAGCTCACATTTATCAGTCCAACAAAAAATTACCTCATTCTTGAGGAGATCAGTGAGGGGAACCAGTACAGTTGAATAATTTTGTATGAAACGGTGATAGTACCCTATCATACCGAGAAAGCATCGCACTCCCCGCTTATTCTTGGGCACCTCAAAAGCTCTTATCGCCTCAACTTTGGCATTCGTGGAAGCAACTCTACCCTGCCCCACGATGTAACCGAGGTACTGCACTTGTGCCTTGACGAATTCACACTTGTCCAAATTCACCACTAGACCCGCCTCACTGAGTCGTCAAAATAGAGTAGTGACATTATTCAGGTGGGCTTCCCAGGATGTGTCATATACTACCACATCGTCTATATAGACTGAAATTTGGCACCCCATCCACAACCTGATCCATCAGATGCTGAAAAGTGGCTGGGGCGTTTTTCAGTCCATATGGCATTACCTTACACTGGTACACACCACCTGCCACCACAAAACTGGCAATTTGCTGTGTGCGAGGTGTCAAGGGGACCTGCCAACAGCCCTTCTGTAGGTCCACCTTAGTGTTGTGGGCAGCCCCTATAGAGTCAACGGAATAATCTACCCGAGGGAGAGAGTAAGAGTCAGTGCGGGAGAGGTCGTTCACGCGCCTGAAGTCAATACAAAAACGCACTTTGCCACCCGGCTTAGGCTGCAGGGTGACAGGAAATGCCCACTCACTCCACACACGCTCAATCAAACCCTTCTCCAACATATAATCTAGTTCGGCCTGAAGGGTTTGAGCTCGGGCAGGATTCAGACGATAGGGAGCCAGCTTTATCGGTTTATTATCCTCCACATCAATGTCGTGGACCGCCAAAGTGGTCAGCCCAGGCGCATCCCTAAACACCAAAGGATACTGTTACAACCGACTAAACAAAGCCTGGCTACGGGACTCGTTGAGATGCACCAGCTTAGCCCACAAAGCCTCTGAATTGTTATTACACCAGGCCCCAGCCGACACTGCATAGGGAAAATTCCCATGAAACATATCTCCCTCCTCCTCCTCCTTCGTGTCTAATACAGCCAGGACCTGCACTCCAACACCCTGAGACTTGCTGACTGCAACTCCAACATTCCCTTTCCCCATCCACTGCTCCTTTGAATGTGCCTGTCCAGCCCAAGAATCAGCAAGCCTGGGGGTCCTCTGCACATCGACAAAAGAGTCGCGGCCCCCTTCATTGGCGATGCTTGACGCGCACACTGCCTGCGCAGAGCCAGTGTCAGATCCATCCCCAGAACCATGGTTTAATAACAATAAGCATGCATCAGAACCAAAGGGAGACACAGTCGGGGGACGATAATAGGGTTTTAACATGTTGACATGACATAACTGGTGTGCCTTCTTGCAGTCAGGGGTAGCTACAAGGTAATCCAGGTCTCCCACTTTTTGTATTATCTTGTAGGACCCACTAAACTTCGCTCTCAACGGCTGACCAACCAAAGGGAGGAGCACAAGCACCTCCTCACCCGGAGCAAACTCCCTCAACTTGGCTTTCTGGTCATACCGAGCTTTCATCTTACGCCGTTCCCCAACAAGATTAACCTGTGCAAACTGGAGAGCCGTGACCAACCGTTCCGGAGTCTTCAAAACAAAGTCCAACAAACCAACCTCTGGGACTTGCACATCTCCTTCCCAGGCCTCCCTCACCACCGCCAGAGGACCTCGAACCCTATGCCCAAATACCAACTCATTAGGCGAAAACCCTAGGGATTCCGAGGGGACCTCCCGGATGGCAAAAAGGACTAAGGGAAATTGCTTGGTCCCAATCACGGTCATGGTCGAAGCAGAACTTGCGCAGTGCCGATTTGATAGTTTGATGGGCTCTCTCAAGTGCTCCCTGTGTCTGCGGATGATAGGCAGACGATAGGATCTGCTCGACCACAAGTTCCTGCAACAATTGTTTGAACATGTTAGAGGTGAAATTTGACCCACGGTCAGACTGGATCTCTTTGGAGAGTCCATAACGGGTGAAAAAATCTAGCAATTTACGACTGATTACTTTAGTACGTGAGCTAGGCAGTGGAATAGCCTCTGGATACCTAGTTGCAACATCCAGAATGGTCAACAAATACTGGTTTCCGGCCGAGGTGCGGGGCAAGGGTCCCACCATATCAATGATGACACGGTGAAAAGGGATACCTGCAGCGGGTATAGGCTGTAAAGGGGCAACAGGAATGCTCTGGTTAGGTTTCCCCACCAGCTGACACACATGACACGACTGTAGGAAGTCTGCTACCGCAGCAGACATTCGTGGCCACCAAAAATACTGAGACAGCCTGTCAAGCGTTTTTCTGACTCCAAGGTGGCCTGCTAGAGGAGCTGCGTGGGCCAGGTGTATCAGCTCTTGTCGAAACATCTGCGGCAACACCAGCTGGTCAAACAACTCCTCTCCACCCCTACATCCAGAACCCCCACGTCTGAAGAACAACCCTTAACGTACAAAAATTTTCCCTGCACCGTCAGAACGGTTACACACCTTGCCCACCTGGCTAAAGAGAGGTACCAACTCCTCATCTGCCTGCTGGCACCGCATTAATTCAGCTGGAGCCACCGCCGCCAACCCCTCATGCGACATATAATGGGGCAAGGTTGTTGGCGAAATGATAACTGTGCCACCCGTAGGGCCCCCATTATCGTCTTCCTCACCACCTCTGGCATCAGAGTCTGCTAAAGGATCTAAGTCAACAAGCATCCCAGTATCACACAAATCACTCTGGGCACCAACACAGTTCGTGGGAGATATTGGTAGTGCGCCCTCTTGGCTGTCCACTCCCTCCTCTGAACTATCTATCACGTCATCAACTCTGTCTTCCTCCTCAAAAAATTCATCCTGACTCGCGACCTTGGCCGTTGACCGCGTTGCAGCACATACAGGATAAATCTCAGAGTCGTGGTCGTCGGGAACATCAGGCAGAATAACACTGGAGACACACACTGGCGGTGGGAAAAACCTGGTCACCCGCCATATCAGCACCAAGCAAAAAATACACTCCTTCCATGGGCAAAATCTCCACGACTGCTACAGGTGCAGAAGTCGCTACAGGGCACCTCAATGACATCTGAACCAGGGGGTGACATGCTTCAGAATTAACCCCCACGCACCAGCACAAAGTCGTCCCCTTTAGTGTCCATCCCAGGCAACCGAACACACAAAGACTGTCGGGCCCCTGAGTCCCTGAACACCTTAACAGGGAAGACTTGTCCATTCTCCAGCTCTACCTCCCAGTCATGCAAAAAGGTACGCCCCCAAACCTGTGGGTCTTCCAAACTACTACCAGCGATACCCGGGGAGTCCCCAACTGGGTTCACAGTCGTCTGGCCTGGGAAGGTCCCCTTCCCAGACTTAACACAGACAACGCCCTGCAACTCCCCCCGTAGCCCGAATCCCCCATCAGCTGGGACGCCCACCAACAATGATACGGGTTTGCTCACCGACTGCTTCCATTTTGGGTAATTAGGCTTTATGTGCCCCTTCTGCCGACAAAAGTAGCATACCACTTGACGTGAATCATAAGTACTAAACTTACTAGCATTTGTATTAACCGCACCCGTTCTCTCCCCACCTGCCTTGGGTGCGGACGGTGTACTGACGGGCACTACACCACCTGCATTCTGCCGATGCGCACCAGCTGATTTACCTGAACCCCTGCCCCCAGTACTGTGCAAGGCCAACATCCTATCATCCGCCCACAATGCTGCCTCCCGAGTCCGCTTCATTCGCTTCTCTCGGATTTTTGCACAGATTTCTTTATCCACCCCATTGCAGAAGAGTTCAAGGAGGAGCAGTTCCCGGAATTCAACATAGTTGGTAATGTTTTCACTCAGCAACCAGCGATCTAGGGCGTCTCTTAAATATTTCTTAAACTCGACGTGACTCTCATGAGGTCTTTTACGAGCATTTCTAAACAAAAGACGGTAGGTCTCGGGTCTTAACTCGTATGCCTGTAGTACACATCTTTTGAAAAGCTCATAGTCGGTCAGTTCCTTTGCCGTGAGTCTGTCATATGCCTCTAGGCCCTTACCTTTTAATACGCTGGCTGCTAGTGTGACCCACCGGCCCTGATCCCACCCAAACTCTTGCACCTTTTTTTCGAAGCGAAGGAACCACTCCGATACCTTCACTTCGTCAATAGCGGGCACAAGCTTGAGGCTGCGGACCAGACATGTCTCCACCGACTCAACCCGACCACTTCCACCCGGTGCACCTCCCACCTCTCGCTGATACTGCCAGCGCTCTCTCTCCTTCTGTCTTCCCTCATGCTGTCTTTCTCTCTCCCTTTCTTCCCTCTGTCTTTCCTCATGCTGTCTTTCTCTCTCCCTTTCTTTGGCCTGATGCCTCATTCTCTCTCTCTCCAACTCTATCTCCAGCATGCGCACAGAAATATCAGGATTAACAACAGCAAGGGGGTTCGAAGTTACCGTTGGGCGAATTATCTGGGTGGGGTGAGCCGGGGTAAACCCTGGACGGTGGGCATTTCCGGGCAAAAAGCGGAATGGGGAACGATAATCTATTACTGGTGTTGTTGCTGGGGTTGTTACTGGTGTAGTGTGTGAGAACATGGGTCACTTGAGTGGGGAACCTTCCCGCGAGTGTGACAACGGCCGCAGGCACTCCCGGGGTCCCCAAACCAGGCGAGTCCTCTGACATCCGGCTCATGCTGCTTGGGGGACTTATGATGCCTGCTACATTGGACACACTCACGGGCGACGATGACCTGTCGCCCCCCCTGCCCCTGCCCCCCCCCCCCCCCCCCCCCCTTGGGAGATCATCCACTCAACCACCAATGCCTCACACTCCTCCTTTTGGAGCTCAGTGCAACTCCGACCAGTCAACAAAGCTGCCACCAGCAATAATTCGTCTCGTCCACGGCGAGCAATCTCGGACCGATCAGGCTGGGCGAGGAGGAATGCCCTAGCGTCCGACTCGGTCACGAGATACAATGAAACACTACTCGCCATGGTTGAGTAGTCGTATCAAATGCAATATAAACAAAAGGACTGTGTGGGCAACCCTCAAAAATCACCAAAAAAATTCACAAAGAAAAAAAATTAAAGTGGTGGTTGATATATTATACATAAAACAAAAAGTTATTCAGCTTAAAAAGGATCCTGGCGAGGTCGCCACTGTTACGACTGACAGTAGAGGCTTCTAGTCCATGGACTAACACAGACAAGTAAATACTCAGCACCTCCGTAGCCTCAACTTGTAACACAGCCTATCGCAACAGAACAGAGCTCATTTGCAACATCCAGGCTCTCTGGGGACCAATGGTGCAGACAATCCCCCAAATGGTTCCGTTATACACACAATGCAGAAACTGGAACCCCTAGTTGTGGTGAAAAGATATCTTGAGCCACAACTATCAACAAAACTCAGTACCGAATGGCAAAACTGAGGAGGATCCTTCCTAAGCTGCACAAAGAAGAGAAAGCTCTGATTTAAGTTACGTTAATGCAATTACGTTAAATACATGCCAATAATGAATGCAAACTTAATGAATCAAACACTGGTCAAAATAAAACTCCAATCAACCACCACCCACTTAACCCTTTCACGCACATATGACGCAGAGGTTGCCAGATTAGCAATAAGAAATAGAGTTCTCTCACTCTTATAATTACCTCTCCAAAATTAGTTTTCTGCCCACAGCTAACTCAAAGACAACTGCAGAGGTTGAAGTAACTAAACTAAAGGTTTCTAAATACCCCTGATGGTAACAAAGGCTTGAAAGTATCTCCAATAGGCTCAATATCGTGTCATATGTCGGAGAGGGTTAAGCTGTCCAGACCATTGGTTGGCCTGGGCCGAAGTAATCCTCCCTGTAACAGAAAGACTAATGAAGTCATCCACCCTCTACTTCGAACCAGGCGCCCCAATAGTCTGGACCCCTAACTGAATATGCACATAAAAGAAATAAATAACTATCGGCTGGTAATCAACACACGCCACTGCAGGAAATAAATAAACCCTGTTATGCCAGCGAGGAATATTTTCGTATCCCTCGACCAATACCGAAGTTTACTGGATACCATAACAAAGCCATGGTTGAGGCTCAAGAAACACAGAAAGGAAGAACAACTATATAGGAAAACACATATAACTCTGCAGGTACAATAGGAGGGACAAACACAAGCCACACACACGTCCTTAGAATCCGTCTAAGTTACGTTAATATACAAAATGAATACACAAAGAAGTAAATGCCAACAAATAAATAAGTATAAACAAATGCCAATATGAGAGAATTGAGAGAGGGAGGTCTTGTTCCCTCGAATGTTAAATGCGGACTGACTGGTGTTCAGCGGGTATTCACTGACACCACCAGATGTCTCTACCTGAACCAGCTTGGACGATGGTTCCTTTTTGTACAATGTAATCAATGTAACGTAATGTACAATGTGAGGAGGACCACACAGGATTAAATAACTAAATACAAAATGTATGCAATGCATAACATATATACAGTATATATGCATTGTGTTAATGTATTATTAATAGCCCCCAATAAACTAATAAACAATTAAAACATCTGCAGACGACAGCCACTGAGAATGGAAACGCAAAGTGACCACGTCATTGAACGAAATAATAAGAAGCAGGCGATCATATACTGGGACAGACGATAATATATGGATAATATGAAGCAGAGTTGATAACTGCTTCACGCACTATTGAAATTACGGCGAGACTTATGATATATTCACCCTATGACATAGTAATTTATAGGCTATATAGCCTATTTATAAACTATATAAAGCTTACGATGAAGGAACATCGTCACAGTATCTGTGGCCAGCTGGGGTGATTCTGGTTTTGGTAGTGCTGATGGTCAAAACTATGTTTTGACCCCCCCTCCAGTGATGTCTGGTGATGAGGGGTGGTAGAGGGCTTGCTGGGGAATATGGGTATGTTGATGGATGTTATTAGGGATAAAGAGGTTTGTTTGTTTGGTTGTTGACCATCAGTCCTCTCTCTGTGTCAGGATTGTTGACATGCCAGGCCGACGACTTGGCGTTGAAGTCACCACCCAGGATGATGTTGGAGATGTTTTAAATAGGTTATATTGTGGGGTGTAATTATTTGGTACTGTGGGGGACGTTTGGGGAGGGAGGTATCTACTTATGATGGTTATGTGTGATTTGTTGCAAGTGCGTATTTTGATTGATTGTACTTCTGTAGGGGTATCGTGAGGAGAGAGGAGATATTTTATATGTGCTCTAGTATCAAAGAAGCGTATTGATGTATGTAACAGGGTGATGAGTCCACCTCCGACGGCCCGGTCTTGTCTAATGGTGGTGTAGTTATGAAATGTGGGTGATTTTTGTGTTCTGTGTAGTTTTGCTTCTTGTAAGATGGCAATGTGTATATTGTGTTGTTTGATGAAGTGTAAGAGGTCTTGTTTTGTTGGTGTTTATGCCATTTATGTTTGATTGAAGGATGTAGATGTTATTTGTACGGTGTGTGTTAGGTACTGCTGCACGGGGATGTGGTGAGGGTGGGGTTTGAGGTAAACACTCTATCTCTCTCCCTCTACTCCAACCCTACTCTCCCTCTACAAAACTCACCCATGCAACCCCATCCTCTCTCTCTACTCTCACCCTATTAAATATCCCTTCTACAGACCACTAGACCTTTTCTTAACCCGGGAGCTGCGGGGAGACTCTTAAGAGTTCCCCCGGCGCACTGCGGGGAGACTCTTAAGAGTCAGAGAAAAAAAAAATCAACTTTTGACATCGAAATTTTTTTTTTTTTTTTTTTTTTTTTTTTTTTTTTTTGGCCCCTGGGCCATGCAAAATCTCAGTCCTCTACCTCCCCTCCTTCCCCACTTTCCTCCTCTCCTTCAGTTATCACCTATTTTCCCTGTTATTCCCTTATTCTGAGGTATATTTTCGTGCTAACATTAGAAATCCGATTGGAGGGTGTGGTCATCACTGATAGCAAGCGAGTGCAAAGAGAGAGAGAGAGTATCGATCGACTGTGTCTCAGTGGCCTTGGGGGAAATTGGCGGGAAAGCAGATTGCCTCACCCATACATTATACAACTCGCGGGCTATATCTCCGATTTTGACCATCCAAACGCTGTTTTCACTCGTTTTATTGTTGTTTCAGGTTAATACCTTTATAATCAACCCATAATAGGCGCATATGGATAAGTATTAATGCTATTAATGGCACAATGAATATTTTAGTGACGGAAACACCTCAAATACGTCAGCACAGGGGGACGTTTCCAATTACCCCCATGCGCACTTCAGAGGTTAAACATCTCTCTGTAAAATTTTCGGTCCCTTTCAAATCATCTAAATAACTCCCTTATTATAAACTACCTACAGTAACCTATTTTTACATATAAATCTCTCTTATACACAAATTTGTCTATCTCACTAACTCTCACTATATAGAACATCCCGAATTACAATCCCCACATCCCATTATCTAAATCCTTCTTGCAAAAATCTTGGTCTGCCACACTCAATCTATAGAAAGATCCCTCTCTATAAGCTTAAATATCTCCTCCTTGTCTAAATACCTCCTTTGATTTGTCCCACACCAACTCCCAGCTGCCTATCCATTGTAATTCCTAGTTTTCAATAACTCCCTCTCACTCTATCACTCTCATCTCTCTCTCTCTCTCCTCCCAACTCCCCCCCCCCCCCCCCCCAACCCCAACCCCAACAAAAGGCACCGCCGTCCCCTCAACAACTTCCGCTTTACGAGGAGTGCCTCACCCGGGTGAATACAGCCCCCCAATAAACTAATTCTCTCCCTCTCTCTCTCTCCTCCCAACTCCTCACCCCCCCCCCCCCAACCCCAACTAAAGGCACCGCCTCTCTCCCCTCCAACGACTTCCGTTTTACGAGGAGTGCCCCACCAGGGTGAATACAGCCACCCAATAAACTAATCCTCTCGCTCTCTCTCCCTTTCGTTCTCTCTCTCTCATTCTCTCACTTCCATTTTCTCACTCTCACCCCCCCTTCTCTCTCTCTCTCTCTCTCCATCTCTCTCTCCCTTTCGTGCTCTCTCATTCTCACTCACTCTCTCTCTCTCTCTCTCTTTCTCTTTTCCTCTCATCCCAATTAATTTCCCCCCCCCCCACTCTCTCTTTCTTTCTTCTCCTCTCATCCCTAGTTGGGCCCCCCCCCCCCCCCCGGGCTGCACCGCTCCGAAGCTGCCGCCAAGTGTCAACAAGTACCACCGGCCACTCTATCCCACCCCTTCAAACCCCGGTTTATGAGGGGAAATAGGGGTACAAAATAAGGGCCCCTAGGACCATCCCCCCCACCCCCAAAACCCGTCCCAATTTTTTTTTAAATTGCCGACGTAACAGAAACTACCCTCACCCCCCACCAACACCTTGCAACCTGCATCATCAACATCGGAACAACTTTTAAGGGAAGTGACCACTCCAACATTTTGTACCTTTCGTTTTTGCAAATTCTCCCTCACTAACCCCAAATCATGGCACCGATCAGAATTAAATGCCCCTCCTGTAACAAGAACTACTACAAGGAATGGTATCCGCGTCATGGGTATCCAAATGCCAAGTGTTTTATGTGTTTAACTGGTGAAAACTTTTTGCTCTTGGAGTGCACATTAGAAGCACACAAGGCACAGGCTGACGAACTGAAGCGAGATAATCTCACACTAAAGGAGACTGTAGGTGTACTTTCGCATCAAAATTTCTTACTAAAAGAGCGAGTAAAGGACATAGAGAGTAAGCAAGTCGACGTTGTTAAAAATCTTCAAAAAGAAAACCCATCCAATGATCTATTTCAGACAGTAGTCAACAGGCGTAACAAAAACAAATCCCAAGGGAATGGGAAAACGACAACAGATATCCCTATCAAAAACAGATTTGCTGTTCTCGCCGAAAACAATGAACACGAGGTAACTGACCACGTGAATGGGAATGGGAATGGGAAAGCGACACCAGGTAACCCTATCAAAAACAGATTTGCACACGAGGTAACTGACCACGTGAAAGCAAGCTCGAAAGGCAAGAAAATTCCTGACGGGAAAACAACGAAACCATCAAATCACGGAGTCAGCGGGAAGGAGAAACTCACCCTAGTCTATGGTGACAGGCTCATGCGAGGTCAAGGAGCTACCTTTGCCACCAAGAACAGAGGAAAAAGGTCAGTAAAGGTCATTCCAGGCGGTAAAGTCGAACATATCTTGAAAGACATAACTAACTCCGCCATACCAGAGGGCACCTGTGTAGTCGTCAATGTTGGTTCAAATGACTGCTTTGACGGAGGTAAGGCCCCAATTAAGACCATAGAAAAAGATTTCGAGAACCAAATTAAAGTCATGAAAAGGAAGACCACGAAATGTGTGGTAAGCGGCGTCATACCCCGGATTAAAACAAGCTCATACGGACAAAATAGAGCCATAGAAGTTAACAACGCAGTAAAGGTCATGTGCGAACAAGAGAAGGTACTGTATGTGGACAATTGGACCACCTTTGTAGGGAACTCGTCCCTGTACAGCGGAGATGGCATTCATTTATCAGAAAAAGGCGTTCAGCACATGAGTGACACCCTAAATCAAGCAACCTACATTGCCCATGAAAACAACGCCAGTCAGGACCGAGAGATAACTATGCTAATAGACTCCTCTGAGTATTGACATCGCTACCCCCGGAAAAGCCCTCCCACAACCCCACCCAATCAAACTCCACCCGCACAGTTAAGAGAAATAAATAACCCCGCCCAACCCTTCCAAGTCCATCACAACCATTTAAACGAAACCGTCAACCCCAATGGCCCACAAGTTGCGAAAATTTACCTACCTGAACCACAAAACAAACTAAACAACCCCACCCAACCACATCCAAGCCAACCAACCAACTGAATGAATTTGACAACCCGCCGCGGCTTCAAGTCACAACCCCAAACCCATCCTCACCAATAAGAAAAACAAATCCAGCGCATGCTGAGAGAAATGATATAAAAATAATATCCATAAATGCCTGCTCAATAAGAAATAAAATAGACGAATTCAAATGTCTGTTATTAAATGAGAAAGTTGACGTTATTTGTATAACGGAAACACATCTGAACCTTAAAAATAAAGATCTACTTCATGAATATCACATAGAGCCATATACATTTTTTCATAAAGACCGTAACAATGGAAAACAAAGAGCAATGTACGTTGCAACCTACTTAAACCCAGTTGAGGTGACTATCCCCGAAAGTAATGCAGAAATAGTGTGCGTCAAAATAAATACAAAAAACATGAACTTAAATATCACTACAGCGTACCGACCACCGAGACTAACTGTTGCCGATGATACAATTTGTTATGAAATACTAGAGAAAACCCTTAATTCCGACGAAACAGTTTTACTAGGTGACTATAACCTCCCCCTAATTGACTGGAATACCCTGACCGGAAAAAATGCTGAGTCACGCCTAATGACAAGCTTCATCCAGGACAATGTTTTGACTCAACACGTAAAACAGCCGACGCGAGACAGGAATATATTAGACCTCGTAATCACTACACAAGAAAATCTATTATCAAACCTGGATGTAGGTGAACATCTGGCAACGTCCGATCATAAAATCTTAAGAATCAACGTTATAAGCAAATATTCCACAGTAAAAACAACAGTAATGGTTTCAGACTTCAAAAACGCAAATTATGACGGACTTAAGGAATCGCTATCAAACATACACTCAAACCTCATAAATATAAACGAAGTAAATGAACTATGGGGACATTTTAAGTCTACAATTACAGAAGCGCATAAACAATTTGTACCCATGAAACCAAAACGTAATACGAAATCAAGTATGCCCCCTTTTTTTTTTTTTTTTTTTTTTTTTAAGAGACAATGAACGGAGGAAGGAAAAACACAGATAAAACAAAAAGGTCCATGTGCCTAAAGGCATCCTCCATTCATAAAATGTTTGTAACAACTGGATTTAAACATTTGTAGATTGTAAGTTTGTGGAAAGCAATTCGAGGGAAGTGAATTCCAAAGAGTAGTAGCTCTGGGGATAAATGAATTCTGATAAGCAGAAGTTCTGCATTGTGGAGGAGAAAGTGTAAATTCATGGCCGCTCTCAGCTGCCCTAGTTCTACGGGGAAAGATGTGGAGAGGCGGCACAATTGAAGCAAGTTCCTCGGAACAATTACTGTGAAAATATCTGTAGAATAATGCAAGGGATGCAACGTTTCTTCGTATGGCTAATGTAGGAAAGTCCTGTGTGATTGCAGGGTTATTGATTAATCTAATAGCTTTATTTTGTACAGTAGAGACATTGGCAAGGCAATAAGGAAAAGAAATCAACTCCACAAACTTGTAAAAAATAACACAAACACTGAAGTAATTAAAAACTTGTACAAAAATAGTAAAAGGGAAGTGAACAAAATAATTAGGGCGAACAAACAAAATTACGAAATGACTATTGCCAGAGAGAGTGCCACAAACCCCCCAAAATTCTACAGTTACGTAAATAAAAATAAACAGATCAAAAGCGGAATCGGACCGCTAATAAAAGATGGCCAGACAATAACAGGTGACACAAACACGGCAAATCTGCTCAACAAATATTTTGGCTCAGTTTTCACAGAAGTTATCGATCATACCCCTGAAAATAACACCTCAACTCATGTGATAGGAGATTTCACCATCAGTGTTAGCGAAGTACAAAGCAAATTGAGTAATTTAAATGTAAATAAGACCCCGGGACCCTACATGCTCCTCCCAAAAATAATTAAGAATGTTAAGGACGAAATAGCAAAACCCCTGACACAACTATTTAACTTATCATTACTACAGGGGATTGTACCGAGTGATTGGAAAGATGCGAACATTACGCCGATATACAAGAAGGGTAGCAAGGCCAAAGCGAGTAATTACAGACCAATTAGTCTAACTTCAATTGTAGGAAAAATCATGGAAAAAAATCCTTAGAGATAAGATAGTAGATTACCTCGAATCAAACAACCTAATCAAAAATAGTCAACACGGCTTTAGATCAAATAAGTCATGCCTAACAAATTTGATTGAATTTTATAACAAACTATTCACATATAACGACATGACGAAATCACTAGATATAATCTTCTTTGACTTTCAAAAAGCTTTCGACAAGGTGCCTCACCGAAAACTATTGGCTAAACTGGAGAGGATAGGTATCAAAGGTGAAATTCATTCTTGGATACAAAATTGGCTTACAGACAGAAGACAGAGAGTGGTGATAAATGGAGTGGAATCGGAGTGGGAGCCTGTCACTAGTGGAGTTCCACAGGGTTCAGTCCTTGGACCGGTCCTGTTTCTCATTTACATTAACGATATTGATGTAGGGGTAAACAACACCATTTCCAAATTCGCCGACGATACAAAAATAGGAAATACAGTCCTGAACGAAGATGATAGAAATGCGTTGCAATCTGATTTGAACAAGATATCAGAGTGGTCGAAAAAATGGCAGATGCCCTTCAATGTCGATAAATGTCAGGTGCTGCAGGTTGGTAGCAGAAATATGAAATACAAATACGAAATGAATGGCAAACAAATAAAAACCGCAACGGTAGTAAAAGACCTAGGGGTACTAATATCTGAAAACCTAAACACTTCCGACCAATGTATAGCAGCTGCAAATAAGGTAAACATAGCATTGGGCTTTATTAAACGAAAATTTACATATAAACATGAGAACGTAATAGTGCCACTGTTCAAAAGTATGGTGAGGCCCCACCTTGAATATGGTGTGCAGTTCTGGTCACCTTATCTGATCAAGGACATTGTAAGACTAGAGTCAGTACAGCGTAGAGCGACGAAGATGATACCTTTATTAAGAAATAAACCAAATGAAGAAAGACTTAAACGATTGAACCTGTTCTCATTAAAAAAGAGGAGGTTGAGGGGTCAGCTTATTGAGTGCTTTAAGATACTAAAAGGTTTCGACAAAGTCGATGTAAATGCACTATTCACATTAAAAAATACTAATCAAACTCGCGGAAATGGAATGAAATTAAAAACCAAAAAGGCACACCTAGATGTCACAAAGAGTTTCTTCACCTACAGTGTGGCGACAGAGTGGAATAAACTACCAGCGAGGGTGGTGGAGCGCGACACAATAAACGCTTTCAAGGGAAGGCTTGACCTCTATCTGCAGAGGGCTGGGGTGATATGAAAAAAAACATTATGTATGTATGTGTATGTGTGTGCACTGTACAGTATGTATATATATGTATGTATGTGTGTATGTATGTATGTGTATATGTGTATGTGTGTATATATATGTACCGGTGTATATATATATATATATATATATATATATATATATATATATATATATATATATATAGTTTGTAAGGCCAGACTGCCTAGTAAGGACCTTGAGGTCTGTGTGGTCTGTGTATCTATGTAGCTCTCTCTCCACCCACTTTATTGGTATGAATAAAATAATAGTACAGGTCATACTATATAATATATAACATACACGTTTTGTTAGCAAACTACAAACTAGCGACAAATTAGATTAACAGAAGTAGTAAACTATTATTATTTACATGAGTTACCTTTGTAGTGTCAAAATATGTCGACCTGTGGATGACTTACCTCAAGCATGAGAGTCACAGTGAATACTGAGTCGGTGGGATATTGATTACATTGATCAGGATTCATTAAGATTGGTAATATCATTATCAAGATTCTAAATTACCTGTGGCCAGAAAGAAAACATTGCATATGATCACATTGTTACATTAAGCCAAATGGTAGAGGTATGGCATGTCTGATTTATAATTATATTTAACAATTAATTTACATCGAGGCAAATTTGTTGATAAAGCATTTCCCTCAGGAATATCAGCATATTTAGAGTAGCTGGCAACAGTGTTTAAACTTAGATACAAAATTCCTCTCTGGTTATGGCGATTTAAAGTCGATTTTGCTGTGCATCAGGGTAAACAACCCCTTCCCTCCCCCAAAGGGATAATTTGAGTCTCGTTTCACCTTTATTGCTCTCTGACATTAGGTTGAAATTAGTATGGATCTTCATAAAGAGCTCCTTACCAAAACTTCTGCTGAAAATACACACTTCCTACTCGACAGGCTTACCAACATTTATCAGGGTAAATTCTATGACCTTAACTATTCACCTATAGTATACCAATCTAATTCTTTCTGATTAACTTGCTCTATAGACGAATGCTAATAATTGATGTGTGCTAACCTACAGTAGAAACAATAAATAAAATAATTACTAAAGTATATGAAAAATCTGTTGGTATCACGGAAGAGCCAAGTCTGGTTTCTCAGAGAGAGAGAGAGATAGAGAGAGAGAGAAGTTGCACTGTGTTAATCGATTTATGTAGTAAATATGGTATTGATAAATCATTTTTGCATTACCTTGGTAACAGTGAGACTATGAGTAACTACATGTAAACTCAGGTTATTAGATATCACAAATAGACCAGAGTATACACAGATAATATTATTCCACACATATAGTTATTTATACTGATATGTTATACTCTTTGCATGTGGTTTGTTACATATTGCCAAGTCTGATAATATAAGATAATGTGATACAGGGGGAAATATTTACCTAGAGTAAATTACCCTCGAGAATTGCAATCTATTTTTTCCCCAACACATTATTTCCTTGATCTATTTACTTTACTATGCCTGTCTAATACATATCAATTAAATAAATATAATTACTGAAGTTAATTGAGTATACCTTTATCAATTGTTCATATTACCGCAAACATAATGTTTATCAACAGGACAATTAATATTTGTCATTGTTATATTGCATTGCGCAATAATCTTGTATGATCAAGTAACACATTTATTTTGAAATTAATTGAAAAAAAGCTAGATAATCGAATGAGTTACCTCGGCATATAGAAGCTTATGAAGGTGATACTTTCACGTCCACCTCCTCTCGGGAGATAAGGTTGTCTGGCAATAGATGAATATATAGATAGATAGATAGATAGATAGATAATCAGATTAGCGAGTTCACGAAATATGATATGACATCAAGATTTGTGTGCAATGATTAACCGAAGTTGTAAGAGGAAGCATAAACAAGCGAACAGGGGATCGTCCAAAGGGATCCTAATGCATCATTCATATAAACATAACTATATTTAAGCCAATTAGTGAAATATGCTGAAAATGTGTGCAAAACTAATACAAAGTAAAGAGTAAGTAAGGCCATGCCAGTATAAAAAGAGATACAATATATAGTACATAAATAAATTTAGCTTTATAATTTTCCACCCGTCCACGAACACAAAACCTCTATGCATTCGTGTCCCGATCGCCCTTTAAGCACACACACGCACGCACACACACACACACTGAAATATCCTAAATTTAGTTATTATACATTCATCCACCAGTCTAAACAATCCCACCACAACTCCTCCACCTCCACCCACCTTGTTAGTCACCTCGCCACCCTTACCTCCCTCCATCCCTTAGTGACAACTATACTCTATTTTTTTCCAGCTGATCGTAAATTGAATCTCTTATTAGCTGATATCTCGATACTTAATGGAAATATATGAAATTACTATGGCTGTGTGTCATATTAATGCCAAGTTTTCAGAATAAACATCATCTTTCGCTACAAAATCTACCTTATAGCCGAGTAACAAAGATAGAAACATGACAATTTACCCTCAGCTGGGAAAAATAGACTAGAGGATAGAAAAAAGTCCGAGCTCGGAGAGGGAGAGGAAGGTGGATAATTATACATGGCCGCGTCAGTATAATGTTACTTCGTGGTGCTACTTCAAAATATATTCTTCTCAAGTTCTCATCATATTGCTGAATAAATTTCATAATGTGATTCATTAAAGGTGTAAATGGATATATATAATAGTGTTACTTTCAACATTCTGTATACCTCTTATAACCTAGAGAGAGAGAGAGAGAGAGAGAGAGAGACACGTTTCAGTTACTGAAAGAGGGAATCTACTGTTCATTACGAATTAGTTACGGGAACATTATTGTATGAACAAGTAGAAGTAAATAAGTTTAACATTTGTCGGGAATTTAGATAAAGAGGTTAAATTGCATATCACTGGTACATGAAATATCCCAACAAATAGTTATAATATATTTACCAACGACGTAGTCCATGGGTGTAATCCAGTCCCCCACACACGGCTAATTCAATTGCATGACATGTAGGAATGTTCACATAATACAATATCGATACAATGAACTTAGCTTAGAAGACTGGTGATGTAGGACTGTTGTTATAGATTAATATTTGTAGCACATGGTGAACTGTGGGTTGAGTCAGAGCCGGGGGGGGGGGGGGGGGGAAAGATGTTGGCTGTATGGTGTTGATTGAGAGACTAAAGGGCCGGCGTCCGATCGCTTCGCGAAATTACATATGGCTGCCGGCTCATAATAATTATAACCCATAACTTGGTTTCATGATACATCTAGAGCTGATTTAGATATTTATACATTACAGTTAATATTTAACCTATACTTAAGAATAAACTACAATACACAAAGAACCAGCCAAAATCGTACATGCGATACGATACCGCCAAATTCAAATGTCCTATTGGACCTAAAACTGTCGGGATCATTACCCTATTCCCGACATATTGCCCGCCACCAAATATGATATACAGGAGGTATATACAGAGAACAAAAAAAAGGACATCGAAGTCAAAGATCACCTTGTTTGATCTTTGATCTCCAAAGATCCACGGAACTCATGGCCGCCCTCCTTTTGGGACGAGCGCCACCTGAAGCCTGAGGAGGATCATCCTTCTCATCATCCCCACCTTGAGGAGCACTGTCACCAGCACTCTCCCACAGAGGGGTATCAGTAGAGACGCCAGGATCATTCGGCAGTTCTACATCCTGCTCCAAGGGATATAACCTTACGACTGGGCGAGTAGTAACCCCAGTCGAAGTTCGTATTCTAGCAACCCTTATAAGACCATCAATGCCCTGGAACAAATCGATAATCCTCCCAAGCTTCCAAAATAACCTAGGACGCTCATCATGAATCAGGAAGATATCCCCGATACGAGGCCATCGTTGATTCGTCCCTTTGATCTTATTAGAGTGACGCTCGCGAAGAGACAGCAAATATTCTTGGGTCCACCGTTTCCATAGATCGTCGGACACCTTCTTTACATACTGGAAGCGACGACGTGTGGCATCAGCATTGCCGAACGTAGGGTCATGCAGATCTTCGTCATTTACGGACGATCTAGGAAAGGTATTAAGGGTTCGTCCACGTGTTAGCATAGAAGGTGAAATGGGTAAGAGGTCATCAACATCTGCCGAGGTATAGGTCAAGGGCCTGTCATTGACTGACATCTCAATTTCTATTAAGATGGTTTGCAACTCCCGTCTGGTCACCAGTGCCCTTCCTAATACCTTCTTCATGGCAGATTTGACGATACAGATTGTTCTCTCCCAAATCGCCCCGAACCATGGTGCACGTGCTGGTATAAATCTCCACTGACAACCCTTTCCAGTGAGGGTAGCCACAACCTGCAAGTCATCCATTAAACTCTGGATACTTAGAGGCCCCGACAAAACAAGTCGCATTATCGCTCATAATAATTTGAGGGAAACCATTGCGGCCTGCAAAGCGTCTTAGAGTATGCAAAAAACCCTCACTGGATAGGTCGTCAATCAATTCAATATGAATCGCTCTGGTTACCGCACATGTGAATAGAATGGCATATACCTTTATGATATTACCGGGCGATTCTCTAACATGAATCGCTCCGGTGTAGTCTACCCCGGTTACCTGAAATGGTTCAGTCCTTTGTACCCTGAACTCAGGCAAGGGAGGTAGATCTACTGGGGAGTAAGGCTTACCCTGTAATCTTTTACATATAGTACAGCTATTGTGGATCCCATTAATTGCTTGTCGCATCTTAGGGATCCACCAACGTTGTCGCATATACGCCAGAACATAATTTACGCCATAATGTAGGCAGGTCCTATGGCATTGGCGAATCAACAGTTTGGTAATCAAATGAGAGGAGCTAAGGAGGACAGGATATTTCTCAGAATCAATAATGTCCGCCTTTTGTATCCTGTCTCTACACTTAATTATGCCTCCTTCCATATATAATCCTAGCTGCCTCATTAAGTTTGAGGGTTTGGCCTTTGACTCCTTGCTCAGGATTTGATGTTCAGTAGGATAAGATTCCTTTTGTACTAAACATATTAGTTTCGCTTCTGCTGATCTCAATTCATGGAGTCTGATATGCTTCGAATCTTCACTAAGGAAAGACCCGTGAGCCCGACTTCTCATGTTGTTAATGAAACGGTATATCCATGCAAATACCCATATTACTTGATCATAGCTGCCGTAACGTTCCCACTCTACCAACTTGTTATCCTGATGTGTAGTACTCACAGTCGAACTACTTAACACATCATCTTGGGGCCGACTTGAAGGATCAGATATGCAATCCCTGAAATCCTGAGGCCATTCAGTTGGAGATTTAAGCCATGGAGGTCCATGCCACCAAATAGAGGATGACATAAACTGTTGCGCCTAGATCCCCCGGGAAATTATGTCACTGGGGTTATCCCTGGTGCTCATATAGCGAAATTTAGCTGTAGGAACTAAGTTATGTATCTCATCAGTGCGATTAGAAACATAAACAGGTAACACTTTCTGGCTGTGTACCCATGAAAGTGCTATTTGACTGTCGCTCCAGACATAGACGTTATTAACCCATAACTAGCGGCGCGCAACATAAGTCGAGTATAATAAATCTGGACTATCTGGCGGCGCTCGACATAGGTCGTGTGGCAATTTCAGCACGTAATGTTGCTGAGAGAGAGAGACAAGTGGTGGCAGGAGAGTATCGAGCGTATGACTGCTCCAGACCACCGCGGCGAACCTACTGACACGAATCCCACCTCCTCCCTCCCTCTCTCACTCGCTACATACGGAATTGTATGGGGAAAGTGGCGAATTACATGCATTTTGCACTCGCGTTGCGCGGTTGTTGCAAGAAAACTAGCCATCATAAAAGGATCGTTATGGTGTCATTGGAAAGCTCTGTTTATGCCCTTTCAGGGATAGATACTTGTTTTACGCTCTGGGTCTTATTTAGGCATGAAAATGATCACGTAAACAGCCCTATTTTGGGTAAAAACACCCCGCTGGTGGCTACATATTATATACCGCCTAGGCCGCTCTTAAGGTGTTAATCTGTAGTATGTCTGCATAAGCATCCAGTGTAAACTTTATTAGACGAGCAGACAGAAGCAATGCAGTAAGTTCTAAGTTAGGAACTGTAATCTTCTTTATAGGGGCTACTTTGGCCTTTGCTATTGCCAGTTTCGCATCACTACCATTGCATATGTATATGGCAGTACCGTACGCACTATTACTAGCATCAGAAAAGGCATGTAGATCCACCTGTTGACCACTAATAACCTGACGATGAAGTTGGACCTTGCAACATGTGGAAAAGTCCGACCGAATCAATCGCCAAGTATCTTGTAACTCAGTCGGGAGGGGCGTGTCCCAATCTAGTTTTAGCCGCCACAGTTGCTGTAAAAACAAACGAGCACGGATAGTTACAGGCAGCAAAAAACCTAGGGGATCAAGCACCCTCGCTGACAAGCTTAAGCAGTTTCGCTTGGTCATAAGCTCACTGCCGCATGGGGTGTGACAGAAGGATATACAATCTGTGGTAGTGTCCCATTTGTGGCCTAAAAACTTCACCTCACTATTCTCAGTAGCTACACCGTCAGAAGCAAATTGACCTTTCAAAAGACCACTATTAGTGGCCCATTCTCTTAAGTATAAATGAGCCTTGGCAAATATATCGCGGATCTCCCAGCATCCCTCGAGCAACAAATCTTCATCGTCTCCAGTGCCTTGAAGATTGTCCACATAGATCCCCTGCTTGATCTCATTCTTGAAGTCAGGATCTAGTCCAGCCTCCTGAAAATGACGCAAGATAGTAGCGTTGAGAAGGAACTGGGAACAGGTCGCCCCGAATAAGACGACTCTGAACCTGTAGACCAGATACTCTGAATCTAGATCCATTGGGTCCCGTGGCCATAAAAATCTTGTCGAGTCCCTGTCTTCACGATGGAGTTGAAGCATCAGGAAGGCCTTCTCAATATCGGCGACCCATGCAAACTTATGACATCTGAAGCGCAACATAACTTGCGCGAGATCAGAGACCAGGGACGGACCCGTGTACAGACAATCATTCAGGCTATAGGAGCGATCACTGGATTTAGCAGAGCAATCATACACAATACGAACAGGAGTGGTGGAACTGTCCTTTTTAATCCCATGGTGAGCAAGGTAATGGATGTTATCCCCATACTCACTGAGATCTACTCTCTCCACAAATCCACGTTGTACCTGCTCGGCTAAAACTGCCGCATAAGTCTTGCAATAATTTGGATCCTTGACAAACTGCTTCTGAAGGCCACGTAATCTACCAAGTGCTACTTGGAAATTAGTAGGTAATTTTACTCTTGTTATCATTCCAAGGGAGCCTTACCACATACTGACCCCTGCCAGAGTCATACGTTACAGTCTCTTCATACGAGCTTAACGCTAGCTTGGACTCACGATCAAGTTCATGTGGGTCAATTCCAATATTGTCCAAGTCCCATAGCTTATCTATATCAGCACATGTATTATCAGGCACATTTGGCCTAATATATTTATCTATGGGGCTTACTGATACCTTGAGGACCGTAACCACCTCCACCTGTGTGTCTTGAGAGGAAGTGGCATAGGATCCAGAAATGGCATACCCTTGGATCGTGGGGAGCATTATTAGCGTATCTACCCGCCGATATCCAGGGTGAACCAGGTCGTAGTAATAATCAGCTCCGACCAGTAGCATAATACCTTGGTTAGCAGAGAGTTGATCATCAGCCAGTTTATAACCCTTGCTTCTGAGATATTTCAAATGTGGTTGAATCTCTGATGCTATATAAAAACTGGGTAGTGTGTCGACCACAACAGCCTTGATGGGACATACCTTTCTTCTACAAACATAGGAAATCTCCACAATATCATAGTCACTGGAATCTACTTCACCAGTGAAACCATGGAGACGCAAATTCTCTTGACCCTTGCTGGTACACTTGAGCTGGGGTAATGATGACCGCAGAACGAATGACCTCTGTGAGCACTGGTCAAGTAAGGTGCGCGTCATTATAGTATTATTATTACTCCCCACTACTGGCAGCATCATAGTAGGAAGCAATTGACATTCTCGAGAAGCAATGGACATGGCAGATACTTTATCACCCTCGCTCTTACCTTTCTCATGTGACTCTTTGGGGGTTCTCCCCTTTTCTTTGCCGTCGTGCTGATCAGACTGGGTGCAAAGGGAAAACCAATGTTTCCCCTTGCAATACTTACAAGGTTTGATGTAGGAATTGGTGCAATTACTGTTGAAGTGGTCTCTTGCCAGACAGCTGGTACATAACTTAAGCGATTTAGCCTTGCCAATCTTCTGTGTAGCCTTAGGATACTTAGGACACTGATACCACAGATGACCGTGGACACTGCACAACTTACAACCTAATGATATTGGCCTTTTCTGTTTAGGAGAAGTCTGTACCAGGAAAGCTGCAGTGGATGGCGACATCTCCACTTGTCGGTAGTTTCCAGTACTCTCCATATTGAAGACTTCAGTCTGGTACACCTGCACTAACGCTTCCAAGTTTAGTGGAGAATCGCTTAGTTGACGTCTTACGATTTCCTTTAGGGGAGAGGGTATCTTGTTCAAGACATTTACACTAAAGATCTCCTTCTTGGTGATGGCCATTGTCTCCATAGATCGGAGGAGGCTCTCAAAGGAGGCATAGTACTCCTTTAGGTCCGTCACATCATAGGATGGAGGATCTAGAGTGAAGAATTTAGTAATTAATGCAGTCTTGATGACTTCCACTCTCCCGTAAGTTCTCTTCAGCAACTCCACTGCAGACTCGTAGCTGGTAGCTTCTAGCTTGTACCCATCGATCAATTTCAATGCCTCCCCTTTCAATTGACCACGGAGATATGTGAACCTTTGGATGGATGTGAGTGTTTTATTATGATGGACGGAACGCTCAAAGATATCCCAAAATCCAGTCCAGGCAGCCGAATCCCCGGAAGAGGTAGGCAAAGTAAGCTTCGGCAGGTTAAAACCAGTCGCCTTTGGTGCACCGGTATCCTTAACAGAGGTTGATTCTTGGGTGGAAGATAGTCTGGCTAAGGCTGTATTAACGTCCTCAAAGTACTCAAGATCTGCCGACATTTCTTCTTCCACATCGTCAGTAATTGTCAATAAACCATATACCTGCTGAGCGTAATTATCGTAAGTGGCTAGCGATTTAGTAACAGTAGCGAATTTACCCTTAATCTGATCAGCTGTGGCACTTAATAAAAAATCATCAAGATCTCTTAAACACCTATTTAAACTTCCCTTCATCCCTCCCTTAAGAATCTTAAGTTTCTTTAAATCTGTCATCGTTAAGTCTATTAGGCTATTAACTCTCTAAACTATAAAGCAAACTATTACACAAATTAATTTAAATTACAAAATGTGGCAATAGCATTGCCACTCCCAATTTGGAAACGGTCATTAGGCTACTAGCTGCAGTAGGAAGAATTAATTGAATAAGAAATTGACAAGTAGCAGAAACAAACTAGGGCTAGAGAAAGAAGGGTAAATGAAAAGAACTGACTAGGCTAGTATTAGGCCTAGCCCAGCTGCCCATCCCACAATCACGAGGTCTGTTGGCTGTCAATCGCTTAGGAATCAACAGAGACCGAACCCCATGACCGTAATTAGGCAACTAGGCTATAACATTTAATTAAACGAGTCACATGAGAACCCTCCCCACCGGCAAAACTGAGAAAAGAGTCTCATATGGCCTAAAGGCTAAACTGAAAGTCACCAAGTAGGCTACCACGAACAGTGTCATCAAAACAACCACAGACACTCAGTAGGCCTAACAACAAAAACCGCGAGAAATGGTAGCAAACTGTGACACCCTCACACACATACCTAGCCCAGCAAACCCCCAAACAAGGTAAGCAGCACCACGCCGAAAAAAGTGGGAAACTAGTCCCCCCAAACTATAACCGTGATGGGGCACCACCGAAAAAACACAGGGATAGCCAGGCAACGTAGGCAACATAAAAAAACGCAAGGGCAGTCTGCCCAACTTCTAGCGCGGCAGCCATTTGTAACACCAAGCGAAAGCGGATGCAAACATAACTATTATTACTGCAATAATGTAAGTACATCCGGTTCGAAGGACCACTATTTGTCGGGAATTTAGATAAAGAGGTTAAATTGCATATCACTGGTACATGAAATATCCCAACAAATAGTTATAATATATTTACCAACGACGTAGTCGATGGGTGTAATCCAGTCCCCCACACACGGCTAATTCAATTGCATGACATGTAGGAATGTACACATAATACAATATCGATACAATGAACTTAGCTTAGAGGACTGGTGATGTAGGACTGTTGTTATAGATTAGTATTTGTAGCATATGGTGAACTGTGGGTTGAGTCAGAGCCGGGGGGAAGATGTTGGCTGTATGGTGTTGATTGAGAGACTAAAGGGCCGGCGTCCGATCGCTTCGCGAAATTACATATGGCTGCCGGCTCATAATAATTATAACCCATAACTTGGTTTCATGATACATCTAGAGCTGATGTAGATATTTATACATTACAGTTAATATTTAACCTATACTTAAGAATAAACTACAATACACAAAGAACCAGCCGAAATCGTACATGCGATACGATACCGCGAAATTCAAATGTCCTATTGGACCTAAAACTGTCGGGATCATTACCCTATTCCCGACAACATTCGTCACTGTATGTTATAGAACGTCACCTCCTCCCATTGTGTCCTACCCTTTTAACACTACGACAAGCTCCCTCCCTTCCCAACAAGCTGCGCCATCTATGGGGAAAAATCTTCGATTGATTCAGGGAGGGGAGTGTGAGATCTTACTATATTCAGAGCGAACAAACTACACAACGGATTTACCCAAACCCTATGACTAGGTGGCCCACGCGGAATTGCGGCCGAGTGTACGTGCATGAGTCCAAGACCAAGATGGCCACCAGTCGCCATGGTAACCAGGGCTTGCAACTCGTCGGTACTTATAAAACTTGAATCTATGCACTTATCACACTGTAACTTCACTTATAATGACATTATGTGATACATGTTGCTAATATATGAACTATGAAGGCACACATGATGCTCGGGTGGAGTAAATAACCGTCACTCGAAAACTGGATGCATCGTACATCTGCCATGCTGCCGCGCTCAGCTGTGGTATGGCGGCGGGAGGTTTGAAGATCGCCCGGCACCATCTGATGGCTGATGATCCCCCCCCCCCCCTTTAGGACCCCCAAATGACCGAGGTGAGTGTTTTTTTGTTTTGTTATTCTTCATCTCTCACCTATTTAAGCTATTCAAACAAAAACACAAAATTCGCAAAATCTGCTGGTCCCACAGCGTATTTTTATTATTAATTAGCTGGGGTTCAGTGAGTTAACTATGGGTTCACATGCAATCTTTATCTACCATATACTGCAGTTGGCGAGATTCCTTACCTACTCAGAGCTGCAAAGGCCATATAAGCTTAGAGTTTTCCAGATTGTCTAAGGAGATACCACAGCATCTTCCTTCTCCAACATATGTGATATCTGGCATATGTGATCAAATACAAAACTCTTCATCACCAAAGATGGTAATTTGCGGTTGCTTACAATTTGTGCATCACAGTAGGTCACTGGTTTTCAAGATACAATCTTTTACATATAACTTATTCCCAACACTGAACTAATGAAGATACATTCGGATAGCAATGTCTATAGCCCACTCATTAATATTCGAATGGGAAAAATTTGACCCAATTATTTCATTGAAACTTGTTAGAATTCGGTCTGGGCTACATATCTGGCCCTAGGGCGCAGCGTACTTAGTGGAAAAGTGCCCGTCCGAGCGTTTTCTAAGCTATGTAACTCACTGCAATACAAGGGTTTGTGTAATTGCTACCCAACCGTATTTGTTGAAGATTATCACCAGCGACTGTTTTTGCGCCTTGACCCTGACCAAACATAATATATTATATCCACTTAGTATAATTTTATTGAATGTTAATCTAATCATGTACTACACCCAACTGCACTATGAATAGCCAAATGATTAAGTGAGAGGACAGAATATTCATGTTCAAATATCGAACTGGGAAACTTTCACAACTGAAACAGAACAACAGCTTGAAACTCTAAGCAGAACACATATTACAAACATCAACGATGCTGTAGGCAATTTCAATATAATTATTAAAAACGCAGAGAAAAAACACATTCCTAAATGTAACCGAGAGCAACACAACCCCAATTTTACACCATAAATTAAAGACCTCATCAGACAATGTGACACACTAAAACACTCCGACACACAGGACACTTCACAACAAATACAAGCACAAAACACTCAAATTAACAACAAAATACTAAACCAACAAACACTAAACTGGAATAGTTACCTCCAAACACTTGATCACAAAACAAAAAAACAGAAAACTCTACAAAACACTGAACGGCATAACACCCTCCAACAGCAATACAACACAATCACATGCTGCCATCACAACAATAATACACCATACCTTTAAACAAACAACAAGCAAATATTCTCATCAATCATATTGATAATTATTCAGAAAAGGTTCGCCGCCTTATTATATAAAATGTATTAGGGACAATGCGGGTCTATGGAATCCTTATATTATACTCACGTATAATCCAATGAGGGAGAATTAATTTTGATCACATAATATAATACCCGATATTAATGGAAGACCACAAAGTCCCATCACTCTCAGAGCTCCATCGAATGTCCTCGCTGACGAAAACGACTATTCCCTACAGACCTGGACTATGCACCATTCATTAACAGACCTGGACTATGCACCATTCATTAACAGACAAACAAAGCACATAATCACCAACGTCAAGTACTCATCCGCCTGTGGTCCAGACAAAACAAATAGCATACACCTCAGAGAGGTGGACCACAAGACATTCAAGCACTCGCCTACATATCAAACTGCAGCTATTCACACAGCATAATACCAGACATCTAGAAGCATGATGTCATTATCACAATCCCCAAACCAAAGAAAGACCCTACGCTACACTCCTCACACCGCCTCATTACTCTCCTTTGCACCCCCTCAAAAGTTACCGAACACCTCAAATTACAACTAACTACACCTCACATTCCCCTAGCTACATCACAACACGGCTTTAGGCCACTACATTCCACAAACACCTATCATACAGACAGACCTCTCACAAAAAAATGTTGGTAAATATATAGGAGACGCAACAATATAGGTAACACATGTCTAATGGTAGTTTTAGGTTCCTATGATCATATGCTTCATTGCTATATAATTTAAATCCCCGGGAAAACAAAACAAAATCTTGGGATTTTTCATTTTTTTCTTGGGATTTTTTTCATTAACCTAACCAAAAAACCTAACCTAACCTAACCTAATTGTATTTGGGGGCTATTAGGTTAGGTTAGATTCGTTTTTTTGGTTAGGTTTTAATGACTCAAAACAATAAAATCCCAAGAAAAAAATGAAAAATGCCAAGATTTTTTGTTTTTCCCGAGGATAAAAATTATATAGCAATGAAGTATATGACGATAGGAACCAAAAACTAGCATTATAAATTTCTTACCTATATTGTTGCGTCTCCTATATATTGACCAAAATGATTAATGGCATCAATTCAGCTAGGCCACCACACAAAACACTTCTTGTAACAATTGACAATAATTATGTGTTTGATGCCATTCCCCGTCCCAACCTTACAAACACAATGTTCAACACAAACATACACAATAACACAAACATATGGCTGATCAATTATCTAACAGGCAGATGTGCCCATGTAAGATTTGCTGGCCAGTCATCCAACATCAGATATTTCACAAACGGAGTCCCTCAAGGATCCATCTTGTCACCAACACTTTTCAACCTATACATGCATGACCTACCCATACCTTACATACCCCAGATATACACAGCCTCTTACGCAAACAACATAACACTCACATGTACACATCGAGATGCAAACATAGCCGCACAACTCTCCAAACCATACCTCAACACACTACATGACTGGTTTACCGCAAACAGACTCAAACTTGCCCCAGTCAAATCTATAGCAATCCTTCTCACAAACTGGACAGTTGAACATAGTCAGATCATCCACCTCACCTTAAACAATCTATCCATATCACACACACACACACACACACGCACATAATCCTTGGTCTAACATACGATACACCTATGTCATTTAAACAACACATTACAAGAATTAAAAACATACTGACACCAAGACTAAACATCCTAGAGTCACTTGCCCACACAACATTTGGATATAACAAAGAAACTGCTACCACAGTATACAAAGAAAATGTACATTCAGGGATGGAATATGCTAGCCCTACTTTGGTCTCTAACCACTCGGAGACACATCACAACACCCTACAAACCATACAGAACAAAGCCCTCACAATAATCACTGGCTGCACAGTTACCACACCTACAGACCATAGTGGGGCAGATAACTGGAATAATCGTTCATTTCTGGAAACAAGCACCAAAATTGGCACACATACTCCTTGGGGATTGCTCCTTTGATAAAACCCGTTAGCCACCTAAAAATTCAAGATGGCGGCCATTTTTCAAGATGGCCGCCATTGAATATACAGAAACATTGCATTTCGCAATAAAATCGCAAAGACTTGTTCTATTTGAATGATCTTGGTGTCAAATCATACATTTTTCACTATGTAGAATCCGAATTTGGAACCATGGACTTACTAACTAGCTTCCTTGTACCATAATATCAGTCCCGGAATCATAATTAGGGTAAAAAGTGCCCATATCATAGGCACCATCAGTCCGATATATTATTGGATGTACATGTAGGCAGTAGGCCTATACTTGTTTGTCACTTATTGTCTTGCTGCCTGGATGAGTATACTACAACGCTTCTAAACCTCGCATCTGCAGCTGCACAGTGCCGTGCAGGTCAGACCAAAGCAGTAGCATTTGCATCGACCGCAGCATTCCGACTTGCATCCACACTTGGTCAGCTGCTGGCAACTCTCTGCAATGGATGGGAGCTCTGTCCAAATGATATGCCACAGATCTCCTTTCTTGGTCCAGCCCCAGTTGGCAGGAGTCTGCGTTTCTGGTTGACGTACTGTTGACTGACTCCAGATGCAGCCCGCCTGGTAGGCAGCACACTTCACATGCTGCTTCAGTGTTGCTCGGGTTGGAGGAATGACTTCGTACGGCCTCTGCTTCCGAGCAAACATGTCCAACCTCGCATCATCGACACCTTCACCTGTGCTGGATCTGTCTTACATCATGACCACGAACTTCTCCAAGGTCTCCAGGTCTTCATCATCAACTACCGGTGGGTACTGGCTGAGTTTGCTGAAGACACCGGAAGCCTCATCACAAACATCCCAGGTTTGCCAAGCAGACTTCTTCCCTTTGCCACGGAATGCTGAAACGACATCGCAGCCAGTGAAGGCATGGAAGAAGAGCATCCCTTTGCTCTTTTCTGCAAGAGTGCAACACAAGTCATGTAGAGGAACCCACCTCAGGTTCTGTCCTTGGCCAAAGGTAACCCACAACTGCTGCAGACCTAGCTCCTGAAGTGCCTGCAGAACACTGACTGCAATGACGACAACATCTGTGTCGCTGGCTTTGACCATGATGACTTTGCTGCCTGCTTCTGTTGCATGCCTGGCATGCACAAAGATCTGCGTGTAAGCTTCTTCATGACTACACGGTGTCACCCCTGCCAGATTGATAGTGCGGTTGCTGACAGCATCTTCCTTGGTCACAATGACCACATTTGGTGTGGCCACACATGCAATCTTATCAGCCAGAAAGTTGAACAGCTCGGCTTTGTTGTCATTTTCTCTCAGGAAGTTTCGCCAGTTTGAGGGAATTTTGCCCTTCCCTGTCACCCTGCGTCTCACTCCGCGTCCTCGCTTTGATCTAATTTCAGCTTTCAGACTAGATGGCCGGTAGACATCAAACACAATGTCTGTTCTCTTGTACTTGGTAGAGTATGCTTGTATTCTAGGAAGGACATCGAGCATTGCGTACTCTTCGAACGTCTTTGAACTCCGTGGGGGCAGACTGTTCACCAACGCTGCACCATCAATGATGATAGTGTCGGCGTCCGGCTCTGCCTCAGGGGTTGTAACTTGGCTCTGAAGAATGGTAGTGAGGTTGGATTTCTGACAGGTGTGGAGCTTTCCACCATCACTGAGGACAGCAGGATGTGACTGGTTCTCATGACGGAAGAACTCCTTCAAGTCACACTCTCTGCTCTGGCATGATATGAACAGCTTGGAGAACAGTTGACAGTCTTCCTTCAGCACTTTTTGCTTTGAAGAGTCAACAGAGGCTGGTGCCTGTCGGAAAAAGTCAACCCTGTTCTTCTTGATTGCTTCATAGAAGGTGGATTCGTCTTCCCCTTCCAGTCCCTTCATCAGTCCAGGCCTCAGCAGACTGGTGTCTGGGTGTGTCACACCACTCTGGGGAGGAGAGGGTTTCTTTTTGGTGAAGAAGGCAGGCTGGACATTGGTGAAGGAGTCTGGAAGTTCTGGAACTGTCTTCACTTCCTCCTCTCCGAACTTCAGCTGTCCACGCTCTTCACCTTTGTCTTCTTTGGTTGGGTGCTGGAAAACAGAGACGCTGGTTCCATGGAAAGAAGTGGTCGCTGTCGTTGCAGTGGGATTGTGGTCTATGTTGTCCATGGCTGATGTGGTGAACAGCCCTTTTCGCAGAACTGGTGGACAGACCACCCCATCCTCCACGTACTTGCTGACTGTTGCATCTCCCAGCTGTGCAGATATCTGTAGCACCCTGTCGTATGAAATGCTGATGCCATGCTCGTTAAGCATTTCCACCAACTTTCTCTTTCTGGTCTTTGTGTAGACGGACATCCCATGTAAACAGGGAATGGGGTCTCTCTGTCTTTGGAGTGTCTGTGAGTTGCTGCTCCTTCTTTGTACCTTGCGTAGCAGTTGTACTGAAGCAGCTGAGCAATTGCTAGATCTGTCTTTGATGCGCCAAACCTCAGTTGAGATTTGATGTCCGCTCCGTGTTCAAGCATGGCCACAAACTGAAGAAGAGTGAGTGGAATGGCCTGCTCGATGCACCCCTCATGGAAGGTTCCATCAAATGTGGACTTGTGTTCCAGCATATGTCTTCGCAAGATGTTAGCTGCTTTGCTCAGGATAATAGCTTCACTATAATAGTCAGAGGCTTCTGACAAGACAAAGCCCACATCTTTCTGGAAAGCCAGAAGAACATCCCTTCCCTGCTTGTGCACTTCTAACTCAGGTATTTCTGACAGCAGTTTTTCCTTCAGTCTTGTGGAGTTGACAGCAGGTGCATCAACACCCAGCTGTTCCAGGCGCTGGGCATACTGGTGAACTATGTCTGCAAGTCGGAAGACTGCAGGACCCTCGCCAGATCTGGTGGTCTCCACTAGATATGTGACTAGCTCTGAGAATGCCTGTGGGTGGGCATCCTCTTCGGGTGCATGTTCCTGTTCCTGTCTCTTGGTGGATCTTGAGGTACATCCTCTCTCTATTGTACAGGTCTGTCAAGCATGTAAAATGGTATTTGAGCTCCTGTGCAATAGCATCTCCACCGCTGAGTCTTGCAAGAAGTTTTCCGTCATTTAAAGTTTGGGCACATTCATTAAGTCTGTTATTGAGGTTCATCATCATAACTTGTCTGAGTTCAGAGGATGGGGCTTCTTTGTCACATGTAACACGTTTGGCCTTCAAGGCTGGTTCTACGCAGCTTGGTCTGGCATTCTACTGACTGAGCACTCTCTGCTCTTCTTTTTCTGGCTCTCTCCAGTTTCGTGTTGTTGAACATAAGGCGACAACTTTGGTGATACTGCACCTTGTTCCTCCTCAGAGTTTCTTCAATGCCACCACCATCATCAAGTCTGGCTGGATCCAGAACAATAGGCATCTCATTAATTACGTGAAAGAGGGGAATAGTAGTCGCAATCATAGTGTAGCCATCATGTTCTTGTGGTTGTTGTGCACGTGGTGACTTGAGCTCTTCACTCTTCTTCTTCTGGCAAAGACAACACTTGCTCCAGTCAGTCCGGAATTTAGACGGTCCTGGATCTGTATTTGCCATCTTGGTGAATACAGTATGATAATTATCTGTAACACAGATATAATAGATAACAGATAATCACAGTATATAACAGATAATCACAGTATGATATAACACAGTATGTTATATGATAACAGATATAACAGATAATCACAGTATGATAATTATCTGTATTCAGTGAATCAAGACCGAGGGGTTATCCTTTTACCACCTTGATCACAATCATGCACAATAAGGTATGGGATACGACTAGGTTCGGGAATAAAAATATATGACCTACACCTAGCCCGATCGTTCATCCAGTATCATTTAAGTCCCGTGCGATCTGTACACCATCCAGGTAACTACATGCAAAGCAATGTAAAGCCCCGTTACCCTTGGCTAGGCTCTCCCGCGCTGGCACACCCTGTCAATTCAGGCGCGGCTATCTAACTAAACATCTATGTTAAACTACATGTAATCTACAGTAGCTAACTGATGCGGGGCTTATTAGACAGCATTTGGAACACTTAACTAATTATTTAGCTATACTAAACTAATTATTCAGCTGATACTGAACCCCATGCTGAGTTTCACAGCAGCGGTGCCACCAGTGTGCCCTGGCTGTGCGTTGACATCCGCTCTGTTGAGCTACTACTCTACACCTTCCGCTGCAAGTCTCTCAACCACCCACCGCATCGTGTCATGTCCAGTTTGGAAGCCTTGTACAAGAAGATGCTACACATACTAAACCTCTAACACTACTACGATATACACTACCATGCATTTTAGCCGAGTCAGACGTAACATGAACCTCTAATTTAGCAGAATATTAGGATTCCGGGACTGATATTATGGTACAAGGAAGCTAGTGAGTAAGTCCATGGTTCCAAATTCGGATTCTACATAGTGACAAATGTATGATTTAACACCAAGATCATTCAAATAGGACAAATCTTTGCGATTTGATTGCGAAATGCAATATTTCTGTATATTCAATGGCGGCCATCTTGAAAAATGGCCACCATCTTGAATTTTTAGGTGGCTAACGAGTTTTATCAAAAGAGCAATCCCCAAGGAGAATGTGTGCCAAATTTGGTGCTTGTTTCCGGAAATAAACGATTCTCGTGAAATTTGCAGTTATCTGCTCCACTACACCTACACCAGGAAACCAAAGTCCTCAAAATCAAGGATCACATTGATATGAAAGACAAAGTTTCTCGACGCAGCCTCCACAAACCAACACCACCTACTACACTGCATGACAGAACACCTACACACACCAAAAAACATCAACACAATACCTTAGCACTTGTTATCCAGCACACACACTGTCTTCACTCCAATCAAACCAGCCTCCAGAAGCATATACTTACTTAAATCACCCGTTGATCCATCCAGTCACTGAGAGACAACACTCACCTACATGCATGGCCCTCTGAAGTCCATCCCTCAGAAACCTTCCTTTCCCGTGAGGACAGAGTCTACCTGGCTAAACTGCGATGTGAGCACCATCTAGTCCTTCCGAGTTGTTAGAACAGGCTGGATGACTACATCCAGGACACCTGTCCGGATTGTAACATAACACCACACTCTATCAAACACATTATGGAACACGGCATAACACACAGCCACTTTCGTCAACAATACAACACACACTCCTTGAGAACTTTGTGGGAAAACCTAGCCTCGGCTATGGCCTTCTTTAAGAGCTCGGGGCGTTTCGGCCAGGCAACTTAGGGAACGATTACTACTACTACTACCTTCCTACCGTGAAAACCTACTCCTTAATGAGCGAAATAAGAAGAGACAAATTGTTAGCTTTTAACATTTATGAGATTTTATGTTTGCTTTCAATAACTAACACTCAGCTTCAATATCTTTGTTCATTATGGGATGGACGACACCCACCCCACACATCTAAATATACGTCTGTAAGTTTAGCACTAACAATACTGAACTGTGCAGAGTTTGACCATAAGGGCTGTAATTGGACAATATCGGAATTAATAATGCATAACTCAAAACTGAAAAACCCTCATAACCTTCATTAGACGTACCTGTAATAAATAAACACACACACACACACACACACACACACACACACACACACACACACACACACACACACACATTTATATTTGCTTGTACGCATACTAAATTCTAATCTCATAGTACACACTGCTATCGAGTAATATTTAACTTTTGACTAATCGAATGGGATGCAATATCATTTTTATCCAGGATATTTTAATACCAAATACAAATATTGATAAACAAATCTATACAATAATTAATAAAACATGAAATTAGACTTGCCACTCATTGCTAAAGCAATAGATGTCAGGAAAACTATGTATTGGGATATATTGAACTATGTATTGGGATATATTAAACTATGTATTGGGATATATTAAACTCTGTATTGGGATATATTAAACTCTGTATTGGGATATATTAAACTATGTATTGGGATATATTAAACTATGTATTGGGATATATTAAACTATGTATTGGGATATATTAAACTCTGTATTGGGATATATTAAACTATGTATTGGGATATATTAAACTATGTATTGGGATATATTGAACTATGTATTGGGATATATTAAACTATGTATTGGGATATATTAAACTATGTATTGGGATATATTAAACTCTGTATTGGGATATATTAAACTATGTATTGGGATATATTAAACTATGTATTGGGATATATTAAACTATGTATTGGGATATATTAAACTATGTATTGGGATATATTAAACTATGTATTGGGATATATTAAACTCTGTATTGGGATATATTAAACTATGTATTGGGATATATTGAACTATGTATTGGGATATATTAAACTATGTATTGGGATATATTAAACTATGTATTGGGATATATTAAACTATGTATTGGGATATATTAAACTATGTATTGGGATATATTAAACTATGTATTGGGATATATTAAACTATGTATTGGGATATATTAAACTATGTATTGGGATATATTAAACTATGTATTGGGATATATTAAACTATGTATTGGGATATATTAAACTATGTATTGGGATATATTAAACTATGTATTGGGATATATTAAACTATGTATTGGGATATATTAAACTATGTATTGGGATATATTAAACTATGTATTGGGATATATTAAACTATGTATTGGGATATATTAAACTATGTATTGGGATATATTAAACTATGTATTGGGATATATTAAACTATGTATTGGGATATATTAAACTATGTATTGGGATATATTAAACTATGTATTGGGATATATTAAACATATTTAAATAGAATAGCTAAAACAAGGCAGGGATCCAAACCAAATTATTGGAAAGCGTGTATTTCAATTTATATTTCTTATATATATTTTTTTAATTTACGAAATTTGGAAATGCATATGGATATATGCATAGGGAGGGAATTGAGTGGAAGCTACCTATACTGCTGTTTGCGGATGATACAGTTCTGATGAGTGATAATGAATGGGAGTTGCAGGGTCTGGTAAATGAGTTTGGAACAGTGTGCGAAAAACGGAATTTGAAGGTAAATACGGGGAAGAGCAAGGTTATGGTCTTCGAAAGGGGTGAAGTCACAGAGTGTGAGGTGAAGCTGAACGGTCAGGCTATGGAGATCGTCAACTCTTTTAAGTATCTGGGCAGTGTGTTGAGTAAAGATGGGACTATGGATGAAGAGGTGCGGGAGAGGGTACAACAGGGGAAGAGGGTTGTAGGAACGCTAAAAGCAGTAACAAGAAATAGGGTGGTCAGTATGGAAGTGAAGAAGTCCTTGCATGACAGTGTGGTAATCCCGACACTGACTTACGGAAGCGAAGCATGGACGTTGGTTGAGAGACTCAGACCAAGAGTGAGAGCAGTGGAAATGAATTACTTAAGGAGTGCATGCGGAGTTACATGGAGGGATAGACAGACTAATGAGGAAGTAAGAAGGAGGTGTGGTGTGGAGGTAGATGTGCTGGAAAGTGTGAAAAGGAACAACTTGAGATGGTTCGGCCATATGGAACGTATGGAAAGCGAGAGAATGACTAAGAGGGTGTACGAGAGCTAGGTGGAGGGACAGAGGGGGAGAGGTAGACCGAATATGAGGTGGAAGGATGGAGTGAGGAACTACATGAACGAAGGCGGTGCTGGTTGGGGGGAGGGGCGTCGACTGACTGGGGACAGAGGTGCATCGGGGCGGTTCGTTCGTGGCCACTCCTTCGGGGATCACGGCGTCAGGCAATAGATAGATAGATAGATAGATATGGATATACATGATCCTGCTCAGTAAATTTAGAAGGCAAAGACATATGCACAGATAATTACATTTCATATATTTGTTTATGCATTTACTAATTTTGGAAATGCATATTGATATACATGATAATGCTCAGTAAGTTTAGAAGGAAAAAGAAAGCATGCACAGTTAGTCATAGCACTTTGTGGAATTCTTATGTTTGTCTTAAGGGGTGATTGTTAATTTTATTGGTCGATTTGTTCATTAATTTATTAGATACATTTGTCCTCCCTAGACCTCCGTCAAAATAAAAGTACAACTCCAGGATCCCCCTTCAAGATATAATTGTACAGGTTTCGGTTTCGGCCGGGATATAGAAGTGACACCTACTAAAATGGACACCTACATAACACAAACACATTTTAATATTGGCAAAGAAAAGGGGCGAGAGGTCATAAAATCGCCAAACTAATGGGCCAAACTTCTGAAAATCTGAGAAGTAATGGGGCTAAACATGAGGGAGAAGGGTGACCAGAAAAAGCGACCATCTCTTCTTAAACTATTGTATTACATTTTATATATTGAACTACCATTACTTCCTCGTCTTTCCCTCCACTTTTCCACCCCAATGTCACCGCCCATCACTTCTTACTGTGACAAAGCTGAACTCTTTGCTCAAACTATTGCCAAGCATTGTACATTGTATGATTCTTGTGCTATTCCTCCCTCTCTACTCCCCTCTATCTTACTTATGCCTAATATCTTAATCTCTTCTAAGGATGTACAGTTGGCCACATAAGTTCTGTTCCTTTTCGTGATCTTATGTATGAAAGTAAATATAGTATGAATGAATTGAGAGTGGTCTCTTTTAGTTATCAGTTGACTAATCAGAGGAATTAACCACTGCATAAGAAAATACACTCTTAATTCAATCATGTGCACTATATTTCCATGTATAATAAAACAGAACTTATGTGGCCAACTGTATATTCTGCTCTCTCTGGGCTTCAGACTGAGAGGGTGTATGAACCATTTGGTGTTCGTTCGGTTGTATTTAGAAACAACTATTCCTCCGTGCTGACTCTCTACGGAAGCAAACATTTCCGTGTCTTAATTTCCTTTAATATTTAATATCTGTTTATGTTGGATGTTTGCTATTTTTCTCTATGTATGCATGAGACAAAAAACAGACCTGCATGTAACTTAAATCTCCTCCAAAGGCGAAAGAGTGACAAAAAGCAATATTCACGGTACGTTGGGGTCTAAGTGTCTGGTCACGCAAAATTTGAAGCAGTTAGAGTCATAGGCTGAATGAAAGATAGATTAAGGGAATGATTTCCAGAGTTAGCTTGTTGAGTAGAAAAGAGACTGGGAGTATCCATTTATGCTTAGGTTAAATAGCTGGACAGAATAGGGGATGGAATGTGTTGGAAGGCGAATGGAACCAACATGTCTTAAGGGAGAGGGTGTGTACTGAAAGAGCTCTGAAGAACACTGATTAATATAATAGTGGTAGAAGAGGGAGAGAGATGCAACGTTGTGGCGTGTAGAAAGAGACTGTAGGAGTTAGTAAAAGGTGGTGAGTTATAAGACGTAAAGCTTTGAACTCTACCCTTTCAAGAAGTGTGGTATGGGTGGAACCTCCCCACACATGTGAACAGTACTTGATACATGGGCGGACATTGGCCCTTTACAGAGCAAGAAGCTGTCAATGAGTAAAATATCCATGGTTGAGCACAACTAGCTTCTGGGAAGCTGTTTTAGCAAAAGTGGTAATATGATCGTTCCCAAAAAGGTCGGGAGAAAAAAATAAAAAAACACTAAGAATACAGAGAGAAGATGAAAGCTCCAATAGTTTTGCAATGTTAAGAACTATTCCCCCAATTCTGTCAATTTTAAGACTTTCGTGGCATTTAGGTGTTGATTTTGTTTTCCTGGGGAGCAATAGCGAGCTTGTAATTTAGAAGGAACCAGTCTTTGGCCGGGATATTTGACTACCGAAAATGTACAAGTTTATCTCAAAGGTGGGTTACGGGGGCGTATTTTTTAACTTGATGGAGGTCTAGGGAGCAAATTATAAACCTCCCTTAAGCCATTTCGAAACTTCCTCTTCCTGTTTATGTTTTTGTTTTCACTTTACACTTTGAGACCACTTCTTCTCATCTTCTTCCTCCGTCACCCCTTTCAATCTTCAAAGACAAGTTCCGAATATTTTAGGCTATAGTAAAGCATTGTATTGTTTCGTTTGCATTCAACACTGATTCAAGTAGGTTCGTTACCATTTACGCTCTTGACTGTACCGCTACTATATTTAATTTTCTTATTACTGACATTCAAAATATCACATGTTATACGCCAAATATGTCTTAGTTTTAGAACCACAATACCGGTACAATAATATGAGCAAGGTGGAGACTATATTCCTCCAGAAAGTTGATGGAAGGTTCATGGGACACATATGAAGTCATGAATCGTCACATTACAGTGATTTCAACGACAGTATAATACCTGCTGATAATATAATACATAACATTATATTATATTTTGCTGAATTATATTACAATATAATTATTATATATACAAGTTAAATTATAAGTTATATATCTGCTTTGGTCAAACACACACACACACAAACTCACATATATTTGGGTACCGAACAGGCATGTAAGAGATGGGGAATTTTGCTGAGATAGAGTGAGGGGAGAGGAGAATAGGCAGAGAATATCGGGTTAAGCTGCTTTCACACATACACGATCTTGGTCACAACGACCACGATACGGAAAATGCACGTTAATTAGGGGAAAAGTGACACGATTTTAGCATGAGACGACCGTGGGAAGATGGTGTAACAACGGTAACAGGACGATCAATAACTGAGCTACGACAGATCCACGACGGTCACGATGGAAGGGCAAGACCAGGTACAATCTAGGGAGACGAACCCATGGCGACAGATGACAGCGGCACGCCGTGGACGACAATTGTCATGAAATGTTCCATGCTATTGTCTTGTCGCTGTCTTGCCACGTCTTTTTGCTCTCCTGCCACATCTTGTTGTCTTGCCACTTCTTGTCACTCTCTCGCCTCGTCTTGTCAATATCGTGCCACAGTTTTGTTGTTGTCATGCCCAGGACTTGTCAGGAGTTATGCTGTAGTGGCACAGAATTTGGTTGTTGTCAGAGTATGTTAGAACTAACTATAACATCGTAGTGGTAACCCGATTCACACCGATGGTGCAACGGTGTCCATCAGCAGAAAATTACGGTGCCACGACGCCACCACGATAGTGCCATAAAAGTACACAATATTTGTATGGGCCATGAGAAAACTCCAAAATGTTTAACACTTTCGAAACCTCCTTGCGCCTAGCCGACATGTGGGGATGCCGTTATAATGGCCCATGACGCGGGCCGACTGTACACAACCACACCATCGATTGACCAAGATCATATATGTGTGAAAGTTCCTTTATATTGTATCAACATGTAAAGGTTATGCCACAAGAATGCATATACTGTATACTGTCTAGAATTCTGACGTACCCCTTTCAATCACAAGCAAGTTATGATTTTGTTCTTATTAATACAAGGCTTTTATAAATCCCATGAGTGACCTCAACCAGTAGATAATCGTGTTTTCAAAGGACCCTCCCTAAGCTGAATAATTCTTCTGGCGGTAGCTGACATGAAAGATAAATCAGAAATAAATATAATTTCTAACATACCAATGTATACAATAGCTAACATAGCGACGTACATACATTTGCTTTGATCATACGCAATCAACCAATAGTAACTAATTACACCTCATAATGTTTCTGAAAGCGTTATAGTATTACAGACCAAATACTTATTAAATGTAATGCATTAAAGATACTATACAAAATTCGCAGTGAGGTTCTTCTCAACATCACTGCAGACTCGTATATGATAATGTCGTCAAACAAAGCATAATATAGTTTAATGTAATGTAATATAATATCAACAGATATACTGTAGTCAAAGTCAGTGTACAGTTTGTACTTTTACGAATCCTGGCTTTATTAGTTCCATGAAGCTATGAATAACTTGCATGAGTAATATTGTTTCTTCCCCAACTCGCTCAATGACATCTGTTATGAAATTGAAGTTGGCGTCAGGTAGAGGTTCTTGAAAACACGGATGTAGACTCGTTTATGACATATATTTTTAAAACAACGGGCATGTAGGAGTATTTTTTTGTTTATGTGGTGATGGAGACAAAAGGCAGAACTGCCTGTAGCGAGTGCTTCCTCCAGCGTTGAAAGAGTGACAGGGCCAAAATCAAGGGACGTTCGAGCCAAAATGCCTAGACACACAGAGTTTTGCAGAGGGAAAGACTGATTCTGAGAGAGAGTTCCAGAGTTCAGCTGTTGAACAGAAGAAAGACTTTCACTCTTGGGTTGGAGAGTTGCACAGAGTAGGGGAGGGATTGTGTTGCAATATGGGGGCTACGTGCTCTACGAAGAGGGGGTGGTATACACTGAGAGAGCTCTGAGGAACACTGGTAATTGTAATAGCGGTAGAATAGCAAGAGAGATGCAACATATATTTGATGTTATAGCTCCACTCAAGGTCCCCGAACAGAGATCCTAAAGCACTCATGAGCCTCCTAGACAGTGGTGATGGTGAGTTAGGTGACCGGGTGACAACCATTATTCCAACTCAACGAGAAACTCTCAACCAGTACTAATCAACCAATGCTGTTAGATTAGGTAAAGTTAGGTTGGGGCTTAAATATGGCACACATTTGGTTAACCTTGGTTGATTTGGCATGGTTTTGTTATCTGTTATGTCGGGTTATAATATTTGATAAGCCGAGATATAGTTTTTATACCGATCCAATTGTGGACTGATAGACCTTGATAAAACTTGACAGGGTCATACCGAGCGTAATCTTCATCAATGAACGGGGTTATTCAATAGGATCATACACAACTCAATAACAACACAACATGAACATACAATTGGTTTTATTATTATAAGTGCAGAAATGGGGACGAAGTGGATCGTCTAATCATAATAGTATCAATCTCTAGGTTACGAATATAGCTGAGTAACCTTGGATGTCTTCTAAATTGTAATAATAATAATAATACAATGAAGAGATTTGGGTACATAGATCCAGGAACTACTCAATAGAAAACGTCCTGAATAACTTGGGCAAATGGCATATATACAACAATGATAAAAAGCATAAAATAAATACAAGCCCTCAATACAATAATTAAATGAGGGTCGAGCGTCTTCCGTGAATAATAAATAAAAAGACAGAATAAAGAATATGATAATTCAAGTAGATGTGGAGGATTGAGGGAAGCAAACAAATGCCCAGGTAGGCGAACGAGTCACACGGTAAGCCCAGGTAGGGATTAGGTAGGGCCGCATATCCTAAGTGACCTTTAAGGAAGGGTGAACTGGTCAGGTCATCTATCTGACTGCGGTGTTGGGAATTAAATATTTTGTTAATGCAACTATAGCTATAGTATAGGTTCAACTGCAAGTCAACTGGTGGCAGACGAACAAGTAATTTAATTCACACAAGATGACTTTTACAAAACCTCAAACGTAGAAGTTCTTATTTTACGTAATATTCTCGTTAAACGATCGTATGTAATGGTAACGAGTCAAGCTTAGGAATTCACATTTAATGAATCAAATAGGATAAATTGTAATTAAGTTAACTCGATGATACAAGTCAAAATTAGAGACAGAGTAACTTAGTTCAAACATGGTTAATTGATTCTGCTCGACTAATACTGGTACAGGTGAAATGTATGTGAAATATTACTAACTTAGACAGTAGTAATTAAAGGGGCGCATATGACGAAGTTATGCTCAGTAATACTTATCGCAGTATTAGAAGTATTCTGAACGCGTTAGCAGAAACTAAATAAAATAACGTACACGGAGTATACGAAGTGTAAGGAAGATGATGGGAAATACAGTAATTAGAAACTATGCGGTCGAGAATTTCTACGCATGAAGAATCGAATGTCACTTACATCAATAATTAAATAAACGAGAATAATAACTCATAAAATAATTACTAAGTATTTACTACGAACAGGCGTGAATAACAAGTTCGAAATTAAGGGAATAAAAGTACTAAGTGGGGTATATCTCGATATGAAATTGGCCGTATGTTCTAGGTAAATATGTATGAACAAGAGAATTAGTTCACGGAATACACTGCGATCTCAACTCGCAAAATACATCACAGAATACACATAAATAGAAAATCTGAGAGCGTGAGGTGGATCAGAATAATTAACACAGGTAAGTAACGTATGCGTAACACGTAAAATGCAAATGGAGTACAAATTGAATACTAAATTAACACTGGTTATTACGATAGCTCAGAAGGATTAATTGATTACTCAACGAAACAGGATCACGGGCACAGATCACAGAATAGATTCACACAGCACGTTTCACATATTTTACATATAATACCTCACAACAATAACACAAACAGAAGATACACAGAGAAACTTAAGTGAGTTGGAGGGCAGGGGTCGAGAGTACAAGTCTGGCCAACGAGAATCGATGGTGGTGGGCAGCCCTTCAGGGTTGTCCGGCGTCACTCGAGCAGAGGTCCAGGATTGTCCGGCGTCACTCGAGCAGAGGTCCAAGGTTCAGCACTTCCGGAAGGCAGGTCGTCCACGGCCAGGGCTAGGGGAGTACTTCAGGCAGGTACTCTCGGAGGGTGTAGGGGCAGGCTGGTACAAGCCAACACTTTTACTTGGCTACTCTGGGCCCGAAGGTTTTAGCATAGTAGTGAGGATTGGTTTGCATACTCTTCTACTATTTCTTGGAGGTCCTATGCAGGATTCTCTTTGACCCTCGGTGCTCTGATCTCGGGATCACAAGGTTATAGGGAGAAAGGTTATGTGATTATTGTGAGGTAAATAATTATCCTAGTCTTGGAAGTTAGGTATTGATAAAATGGCATACCTCCAAGGTATTATCTTACATATATTGTAATAATGAACTCGGCTTAATGCCTGAGCAATCTTACATCAACTAGTATAGGACTTTAATCCTAGTTACATCTTCACACTCTAATATCTGTTCAGGTAGATACAGTTACCTGTAGATTCTTTTACCTATTCTGCTGTCGTCTTTCAGGGTATATGTTAATTACATTTATACCTGTAGGTCTCGGGTTGTCTATGTTGTATTTCCATAAACATATTCTCATTGTATTGTAGATCTGGATGGAATGAAGATGCCGGGTGTTGGATCGTTGACTTAATTTGAAAGCTGGGCGGTGGTTGGTTGATCCAGGTGTCCGGTGATTGGTCCAGGTTCCTGTTCCCAGGTTGAGCGGCAGGTAAATTTGAGAATGGTTTAGAGTGGCCAACTGAGGTATTTTGATAGGGTTAACCAGGGGTGACTTGATCATTCTGTTCCTGGTTGTCTGTTGTTTCTTGGTCTTCTGCTTCGGTTGTGGTAGTCGAAGACTGGCTATCTTGCACTTGATGACTTCTGGGCTTGCTTTTAGTCCCGTCATCTCAGAATCTACTAATTAAAATGGGCTACTGGTTGAGTTGTCCGTGATCCAGTGAGTTGGTGTAAAGGATTGGCAAAAGAGGTGGTGATATATCATATATATATATATATATATATATATATATATATATATATATATATATATATATATATATATAGTGTTTGTGATCTCCCAAGTACCTGATGCACTTCTTGTGACACTCTGCTTCTATTAACCCCTTAATAATAATAATAATAATAGTTCTTAAAGCTAGCGCATGCTAAGCTAGCTAAGGATAGCTCAATAAGGCCGATTAGGCATATTTCCATTGGGGTCCTGTACTACTACCCCATCCCTTTGCTCATGAGGGATGGTAACGACTCAGTGCTTGTGAAAAATCTTTAATGCGCCGAGCGTGGGCGCGAACCCGGGCCTTCTGGGTGGAAGTTCGAGACGCTAGTCACTACACCAAGCGAGCCGCTAACGATTATGACTCATTTTGAAAGTTATTCAAGCTATACTAGACGATATTAATCAGTGAAGAGGGATCTGCATGAGTAAAATGGTTAATTGAGATCGACTTTACCCCTTTCATTACTAGAGGTCTTTCGTAAGCTGCACATAATCGCCAGAAGAAACTGCTACAATGCGTCATGATCCTCAAAGGGTTAACATAGTGGTACGCTGGCTCTAATAAGTCATGTCTCAGCTGTCATTACGTTTGGCTCGCTCTGTGCTGTATTAATGTCTGTCAGATGTTTAATAGGGTGAGTTAGTGTAGGAAAATGTGTATATCTCACTCGAAACAAAGAACAAGATTATTAGATATTACTGATACCAATAATTATTGATCAAAATATACTTGGTGCCGAGGCATCACGTATTTGGCCTACTGTGCTAGTTCACGTGGCACCGGTGGAGGCTGTATTGGTCCAAACTACCTTTATGAAGTTTCTCTGGATAAAAGTACCAGTGAGCCTATAAGGGAAGATTTTCACTTTCTAGGCTTTGTTCGGGACCCCCTTCTCCCTCCTGTTTAGCCCCATTAGTTATGAGATGTCAAGACATGCACTCCATTTTTTGCGATGTTAAGACCTTTCGCCCCATTTCTGTAAATTTTAAGACCTTTCTTGCCATTTGGGTGACGATATTATCCTGGCGAGTGATAGCGAGTCTGTAATTTCGGAGGGACATCTTTCTACCGAAAGAGGCACACAAATATCTTGAAGGAGGGGTTTTGGGGGTATTATCTTAAGCTTGATGAAAGTCTAGGGAGCAATCTAAAAACCTCTCCTTAAGCCGGGGTCGCCGGAGTCGCACAAGCCCTTTTCGAGCAATGTTTATGGGCAATTATGGTCTGGAAGCTTTAAAAATTACACTTTATCAGAGTTCAGCCACCTAACATAGTCTACCTTCAGTCTAGTTACCGATACCAGTGCGAAAAAGTCCCGAAATAATATGAGAAAAACTTGTTCATGGAAACTTGACGGAAAAAGCGCTCGTGTGACAGCGGCTTTAGCAAGACAAGAGGATCATGCTGGAAGGGATTGTTCTTCCAAGGATCTTGAGTGTAGATCTTAAGTGGTGACTGCTACAGGTATTAGTTTCCTTGTAACCCCTTCACTACCGGTGATGCATGTTATACATTATTCTAGCTATGTTTACGCGATTGTATGGAGCTTAAGAAGGATCGATGGTAGCTAAGGGTTTAATAGGGTTATTTGAAGCATTATAAGTGCTAGAGGTCCTTCCTTAGCTAAATATACTTACTTAACAGTAGACAAAATAAAATTAAACGGATGTCATCTGTACTAAAAGGGTTAATACTCAGTGTTGCCCTCTGGTGTTCTGTTTTCCTTCGATCCGAGGTGTTCTTCAATGCCGATATCTAGGAAAACTTGTGAAATGGGGGCATACCAAAATATAAAATAGAATTAACTTAATTTTCAAAATCGTTAAATATAATACCGACACCTATATATATATATATATATATATATATATATATATATATATATATATATATATATATACTGTATATATACATACTACCTATCACTGCTCTCTTCCTTTGAACGTTAACCGTTTTCATAGAAACAAATAAAGAAGAGAGTTTTGCATTTAAGGGGGTATGGTTGTTGTTTTCTGGCCCCCTTCCTCCTCATATTTAGCTCTACTAGTTTTCAGATTTTAAGACTTAGTTTGGCGATTTTAAGACTTTTTTGCCCAATTTCTTTCTCCATATTCAGACTTTTCGTGTAATTTAGGCGTTGATGTTTTTCTGGTGAGTGGTAGCGAGCCTGTAGTTTTTAAGTAACCGGCCTTCTGCCGGGACAACTTTTCTATAACAAATGTACAAATTTATCTTGAAGCGGGGGTCTTGGGGGTGTTATTTAAGCTTGATGGAGGTCTAGAGAGGAAACTAAACAATAACAAAACGATACATAATTAAGCAAATAAATACGCCCATCGCCCCTTAAATTGCCTGCTGTAATGTTGGCTACATTGGAGGCACCAGCTTCCTATGTCTTGGCCCAACTATAGTATTTTATAAGACATACAGTTGAATTGGAAAATCTGCAAGTTAATGCAAAGCTTGCCTCTGTAAATCATCACGATAGAACTGCCTCATTCGCTTCTCAAACTCATTTACATACGATCTCACTGGAAGCCGAGACCAGTTTATTTTGAGTTCCAATTCCTGAGAAACTAATAACTATGCAAATTGACATACAACTGTCCAATCGTTTTCTCTCTTGCATCGTTCGTTCCTATATATCGCTGTCTAATCCATCCTGTTGCCATGAAACAATACAAAGATCTAGCATGTCTAAAGGCAGTGTCACACGAGCTCTTTTTCTGTCAATTTTTACGAGCAATTGTAGTCTGGCAGCTTCAACATGTAAGTTATATCAGAAATCAGCCTCCTAGCATAATCTACCCTCAGTCTAGTATCCGAGTCCGATGTGAAAAAGTCTCAACACATTACGAGAAAAAACTTGCTCATCGAAAATTGCCGGAAAAACTGCTCGTGTGACAACGGCTTAACACGGCATTCTGGTCTTGGGTTACATCCTTTAAAAATATTTGTTTTCTAGTTCATATTGACATTCTTATACTACTAGTTCATATTGACATTCTTATACTACTTGAAAAAAGTTATATAACTCAATTACGGGGTTATCTTCATAAGTGTAATATTAACTTAGTATAATTAATATTACAAAAATGCAATGCCAATGTATTCAGAAATAAGATAACATACTACAGTTCATCCAAAGTAGAGTACTACGATAAGAACAGGAAATTAGTCATGATTGCTTAGCCAATTTCATGAAAGAGGGGATGGGGGTATTTATTTGCTCATTTATTTATGTTTTCAACATTATGTTTTTAGTCTCCTCTCTAGACCTCCATCAAGACTAAACAAAAATACCTTAACACCACCCTTCAAGATAAATATGTACATTTGTTGATAGATAAATGGCCGGAGGCTGGTTGCTACCATATTAGACTCTCTATTGCTCGTCCGGAAAAAAACTATCGACACCTAAATTGACAAGCGGTCTTAATGTTGATTAAAAATGGGATGAAAGGTCTTAAATCGCCAAACTAAAGGGCCGAACGTGTTTAAATCTAACAAACAATGGGGCTAAAAATGTAAAAGAAGGAGGGCCAGAAAAATCGACCCCCTCCCCCTTAACACCCTACGAGCGGCCTAGGCGGTAATTTATATGTACCGCCCAGCGGGGGGTTTTAGCCATAAATGGGGTTGTTTCTGTGCTCTTTTTCATGCATAAACAAGACCCAGAGCATAATACAAGTATGTATCCCTGAAAGGGCGTAAATTGAGCTTTCCAATGACACCCGAACCATCCTTCTACGATCACTGGTTGTCTTGCAACGATCGTGCAACCGAAGGGCAAAATGGTTAAATACGGTCATTTTCTTACATTATGACGTGTGTAGCGAGTGAGTGAGGGTGGAGGAGGGTGCAATAAATCTCAGTTGGTCCACGGCGGCCATGGCAAGCGGTCAGGCGGTAACCTATGCTCCTCCCACAGCTCCGCTCTCTCTCAGACCACATTACGTGCTCAAAATTGCACTCGACAATAGCCGGGTGCCGCCACATAGGCCATATTTATTTCACTCGACTATAGCCGTGTGCCGCCAGTTATGGGTTAAGGAGAGTAGTTGACCAGCTCTAGGACCTCGGGAGGGTAGATATACATACGTATGTACTTACAAGTTTAAAGGCCGCTTCAACCACAGAGAGAGTGGTTTTAGTCTCTTAACTATAGTACAGTACAATAAAGACTTGCCACAACACAACCCCATCATGTCATCACAGTGGCTGATGTTGGTATAGCGCTAACAGTGTCTTAGCAAGACTCAACAAAGTCTCCCTGAAGCACTTGCACACGGCGAAATCGCACCACACCAGCCTTAACCGTGCTACAATAAGGAAGTAACAAGAAATCACCATAACTGCTACAGAGGCTGACTGCACCACCGAAGTGGCGGGCGGTGGGGTCGCTACATCCCTACGCCAGATACTAATGTTTTATGTATATGAAGTGTTCATTTGTGGGGAACAGCTTGTGAATAAAGGGATATGTTTACAGTTGACTGGCTGTCTTATATCCACCTGAAATCTAGTAATATGAAAATACATACTTCACCGTTAATACTTGAATGGAAAATGTATCTTATGTGAACGAATTGTGAGTAAAGAGACGATTTGCAGTTTTACATCCATCTATAATCTAGTAATATAGAATAGTGGAGGCGATAGCACAGTGGATAGCGCCGTAGACTGTAGACCTATAGGACCCTAGATTGAGTCCACGTGGTGATCTGATCGTTCCTGCTGTTCTACTAGTATCCTGGCTACACCGACATGTCAAGAAAATTCCCCCTATATCGTCACAAATTCATAGCATAGAACATGCCTGACCATATTCGAAGATACTGTGAACGACCGTATAGCTTCTCTTTCCAAATCAAGTGACGTGTATATATAAGGTGTTGTCATCTGGTGCGGCAGAAAGAAAGCAACCAACATCTTGAATCTCCAAAATGACCACATTATAGTCTTTGACCGGGACATTTTTCTACCGAAACGAATTAAAATTGATCTCGATGTGGGATAATTGTCTTGTACGATTAATGGAGGCCTAGGGAACAAACTAAAAACCTCCCCTTAAGTCATTGTCCCAATTCATCGATCCACTATAATTCAATCAACATACAATGCTGATAGCAGGACACATCTCGACATAAAATCTACTGTACCCCCTTATGGCACTGAACAAATCTACTGTACCCCCTTATGGCACTGAACAAATCTATTGTACCCCCTTATGGCACTGAACAAATCTACTGTACCCCCTTATGGCACTGAACAAATCTACTGTACCCCCTTATGGCACTGAACAAATCTACTGTACCCCCTTATGGCACTGAACAAATCTACTGTACCCCCTTATGGCACTGAACAAATCTACTGTACCCCCTTATGGCACTGAACAAATCTACTGTACCCCCTTATGGCACTGAACAAATCTACTGTACCCCCTTATGGCACTGAACAAATCAATGCCTCTCTCAATCGGTAAACTGATAACAGGACATCTCGATATCAAACCAACCCTTCGTGGCACAGCAATGGCTCTCACTACTGGAAATACAACTGGTCAGACAATACCATCCCGGAAATGAGGGTGGAATGAGACCAGTCTGCCTCGACCCCAACTACCCCTAATACAATTACAGGGAGATTTCCAATTGCGGGATTTGTTCCTTGACCCCCAATTTCTCCTTTACGTTTAGCCCCATTGCTTTTGAGATTTTATACCGTTTGACCCATTAGTTTGGTGTTTGACCCATTATTTGGTGTTTGACCCATTAGTTTGGTGTTTGACCCATTAGTTTGGTGTTTGACCCATTAGTTTGACCCATTAGTTTGGTGTTTGACCCATTAGTTTGGTGTTTGACCCATTAGTTTGGTGTTTGACCCATTAGTTTGGCGTTTGACCCATTAGTTTGGCGTTTGACCCATTAGTTTGGCGTTTGACCCATTAGTTTGGTGTTTGACCCATTAGTTTGGTGTTTGACCCATTAGTTTGGTGTTTGACCCATTAGTTTGGTGTTTGACCCATTAGTTTGGTGTTTGACCCATTAGTTTGGTGTTTGACCCATTAGTTTGGTGTTTGACCCATTAGTTTGGTGTTTGACCCATTAGTTTGGTGTTTGACCCAGTAGTTTGGTGTTTTTTAGAACATTCGCTCCATTTATGTGAATTCTGCAAACTTTCGTGCCATTTAGGTGTTGATTTTTTTCCTGGCGAGCGATAGTGTACCTGTAATTTAAGAGGAACTGGTCATTGGCTGGGACATTTTTCTACCGAAGAATGTACAAATTAATCTTGAAAGGGCCTCAAGGGAGTGTAATGTTATGCTTGTTGGAGGTCTAGGGAACAAACTAAAATCCTTCACTTAAGCCACATTTTGCCCACTACTGTGTTCACGTGGAGGGATACATTTGGTTTAATATTAACTCCTACATAGTTACAATTTCATTTTTGTTCTATGTATATGAAGGAAATAAATGGCAGGCTGCCTGTAACAAGTGTCTCCCCCAAAGCCAAAAGAGTGACAGAGAGCCAAATTCAAGGGACGTTGTGATAAAAATGCCTGGACACACACATTTTAAAGAATTCTAAGTCATGGGATGAAAGAAAGATTGATTTAGGGAGAGAGTTCCAGAGTTCACTTGTTGAGTAGAAGAAAGACTGAGCACATTTGCCACTTCTTGAGTTGGAGAACTGGACGGAATAGTGGTGGGATTTTGTTGAGAGGCGGGTGCCTCGCACTCGTCATAAGGAAGGGCCGGGGTATGCACGGAGAGAGCTCAGAAGATCACTGATTGTTATAATAACGATAGAACAGTGAAAGTGATGTAACATTGCGGCGTGTAGAAAGAGATTGTAGGGAACTAGTAAGAGGAAGTGAGTTGATGAGGCAAAATGTTACTCTTTGAGAAGTGCGGTATGGGTGGAGCCTCCCCACACATGCGAACAATACTGTGAGCAATACATGTTGCCAATCTAATTGCATCTTGAGTGCAATACCGCTTTAAATACTTTACTTCTATCTATCTATCTATCTATCTATATACTCTGGCAAATACCTTTTTAGTATATTTGTATAAATGTTTTTAGGGTGGCCGACTCGAGTCAGAGCCCAAACATGGCAAAAAAAAAAAAAAAAAAAAAACTAAACTAAAAATCACACAAATCTAGATAGCCCAGAGACCCAGGCCCATTTGGTCTTAAAACACAAAATATGTTTGGCCTCATGAGTGTTGCCTTCACGGTATTTTTTGGTAATTGCTTTTGCTCAGGGTCACCTATAGTTTGTCCATGTTGATATGATCGTAAATCTAGCTTTATCTAGGATACCTGCAATTCTAACTAACTGCCATTAAGCCCGATATTTCGAAAGTACTGTACGGGTAGGAACAAATAACGCAATGTTTGTATAATATAAAAGACACTGTAATATCGACGAAAAACATGACAACACTTAGATACTGCGAATGAAGAAACGATTGGCTGTCTTATATCCACTTAAAATCTTGTAATATAAACCAAAACTACTTCACCGTTAGTACTTTATCCAGTTCAGTACCGGTGATGTCCGTTTCAGTATATTTTAGGAATTACTAGATGATTGTATTCCGCTTAGGGAGGAGCTCTAACAATTATAATGTTACAAACTATCTCGCTTAATCCAGTGAGCAACCACAGATACTTCCTAAGCTGAATAACATCATATAATAGTGTCTAGAATAGGATGAAAAAAACGTCACCGGTATTATTTGGTTAATAGACAAACGTCACCGGTATTATTTGGTTAATAGACAAACGTCACCGGTATTATTTGGTTAATAGACAAACGTCACCGGTATTATTTGGTTAATAGACAAACGTCACCGGTATTATTTGGTTAATAGACAAACGTCACCGGTATTATTTGGTTAATAGACAAACGTCACCGGTATTATTTGGTTAATAGACAAACGTCACCGGTATTATTTGGTTAATAGACAAACGTCACCGGTATTATTTGGTTAATAGACAAACGTCACCGGTATTATTTGGTTAATAGACAAACGTCACCGGTATTATTTGGTTAATAGACAAACGTCACCGGTATTATTTGGTTAATAGACAAACGTCACCGGTATTATTTGGTTAATAGACAAACATAATATATACCCGATTGATGGAAAGAGGTAATGTTGCAAGGACAAGGCAGTTTCATTATTCCATAAACGTATTGCTACAGGCGTTTCAGTAAGTTTAAGGGGGAGATCGTTTTTTTTTCTGGACCTCCTTGTCCCTCATGTCTAGCCCCATTAGTTTTGAGATTTTATGAAGTTTGCGACATTAGTTTGTAAATTTTAAAACTGTTTGTCCCATTTCTATTTCAATATGAAGACCTTTCGTGTCATGTATTTGTCATTTTTTTCCTGACAAGCGATAGCGAGCATGTATTGATGGAGGAACTGGCCTTTGGCCGGGACGTGTTTCAACCGAAATTTGTTACAAATTAATGTGAAAAGGGGATCATGAGGATAACTAAGTAAGCATGATTGAGGTCTTGGTAGGAAATTAAAACTATAATAAATAAATATATATACTAATAAATGAACCTTACGCCATTTAATTATTGTCCTAATTCATCGATCCACTATAATTCAGCCAACATCCAGAGCTAATAACAGGACACATTTCAACATCAAACATAACTCTGAAGGCACCGACACAATCAATGTCTCTCTCTATCGGTTTTATAACTGGTAGGAGGACACATCTCGATATTAAGCCAACTCTCCGCGGTACTTACAATCGATAGCAATGTATGTCCCTATTGGTAAAACAAATAATAAAATTACACATCTCGATATCAAACCAACCCACAATGGCTCTCTCTATTGGTAAAATAACTGATAACAAGACACATCTCCATATCAAACAAACCATCCATAGCACGTACAATCGATAGCAATGTCTCTCCCTATTGGTAAAACAACTGATAACAGGACATATCTCGATATCAAACGTATCCTCTGAGGCACTTACAATCGTTAGCAATGGCTCTCGCTATTGGTAATACAACTGATAACAGGACAAATCTCGATATTAAACCAACCCTCCTCAGCATTTACAATCAATATCAATGTCTCCCTCTATCGGTAACACAACTGGTCAGACAACACCATCCCGGGAATGAGGGTTGAATAAGACCATCCTGCCTCGACCCCAGCTACCTCTAATACAATTAAGCCTCATTTTGCCCTCGAAATGAACGCCCACTATTGTGTGCACATGGAAGGATATTTTTGGTTTAAAGTCAACTCTTACCTGACCAAACTCACATAAAATATTGTAAACAATCCTACAATAAGTTTACAAAACATTATATAACCTGAAATGCAAGAGCATATGCTAACCAGTGTGAGCCCGAGTTGTCACAAGTCCGCACTTTTGGGAACTCGCGTAACGACTCTGGGAAATTTTAGGTGACTCATGGTGAATCGTAGTGACTCGGGTGACTCGTGTGAAACTCGCGGACACCCGTGGCGACTCGGGCTGGTCCGGCAAAATTTCACCCTTGCATAAAATGTTGACCGCGAGTCCGACAACTCCCAGTAACTCGTTATGGCTCATAGTGACTCTTACTGACTCGCAAACTACTCGTGAAAGAACCGTGAATACTCGCGGCAACTCACAGACAATTCCACGTGGCCAAAAAGTGCCCGGTAACTCGTTGTGAATCTTGTCGTACTCGTGGTAACTCGTGACTCGTACCTACTCGTGATCCGAAAATGACCGTTACAATTACAAATTTTCAACCACCCGCAGTGCACTCCTAGTGCTCGTTGACATTAAAGATGACTCGTGGAATTTTGCTCACTCGAACTCATTTTTGCCTCGAGTTACCACGAAAGAAAGCATACAAAATAATTGGTTCTATAAGCAGGTCATTTGAGCATAAACACAAAGAATTTATCCTAACTATTTACAACTCCTTAGTCCGCTCTCTTCTGGAATACTGCGTTCAATCCGGGTGCCCGTATTACCATAAAGATATAGACAAGCTAGAACGAGTTCAATGTAGAGTTACCAAAATTATACCTAGCCTAAAGAACAAACCATATGAGGAGCATCGTAGAGAATTAAATATATTTCCCTTAACCCAGCGTAGATTAAAAGGTGACTTAATTCAAGTGTTTAAAATCATCAATGGCATCGACAATATGAACATTAGTAAGTACTTCACTATCGACCAATCTAATTACACGCGGAGAAACGGTTGCAAAATTATTGGTAAATCTTTTAACTCACACGAATCTAAGAATTTCTTCTTCAATCGAGTTGTCAACTTGTGGAATGGGCTTCCCCGAGACGTTATAGACTGCAGCACCGTTGATTCTTTTAAACTTCGCATAGACAAATATCTTGCCTCAAACTCGCGACTGACTGAGTTTGTAAATTAATAACTATTTTATTCCCCCCTCAGATTTATCAGGGATTAATGCTTATATACAGTATATTACTAAGACGTTACTTTTTTTTTTTCCCCAGATATATGAAAGATCATGTATAACTGTGTTATGTTACTAACCCATCTGTCCCCTACTAACATCCTAATCCAGCCCCCGGACATTAGCTCCAGGGCAGTAGTTCCCATTCCAAGCCTTCAATCCCGAGGTAGAGAGATAGGGGAAAAAACATGTTACTTCTCCGTGAATACTTGAATGGACAACATTATACCAGAGTGATGGAAACAGGTTATGTTCCAAGAATAGGACGGTTTCAAAACTACATTTTTTTTTCTTAAGCCCATTCGTGCCATTTAGGTGCAATTTTATTTGGTGAGCGATACCGAGCATTTACTTTAGCCGGGCTTGATGGAGTTCTAGGGAGCAAATTATAAACATACCAGTAAGTCATTGTCCCACTTCATCAAGCCACTATACCAGTAAGTCATTGTCCCACTTCATCAAGCCACTATACCAGTAAGTCATTGTCCCACTTCATCAAGCCACTATACCAGTAAGTCATTGTCCCACTTCATCAAGCCACTATACCAGTAAGTCATTGTCCCACTTCATCAAGCCACTATACCAGTAAGTCATTGTCCCACTTCATCAAGCCACTATAATTCAACCAACAAACAAGGCTGATAACCGGATTTCGATATCAAACCAACCTCCATGACACTTACAATCGAAAATAATGTCTCTCTCTAGGCCTATCGGTAAAACAATGGCTAACAGGCCACATCTCGCAATTCATCAATCCACTATAATTGAACCAACACACAAGGGTGATAACAGGCCCCATCTCAACATCAAACCAACCCTCCCTGGCACTTACAACCGATAACAATGTCTCTCCCTATCAGTATAGCAACTAGTTTGACGTAAAGCATCTCTACTTGCGCTTCAGTAATTTTAATGTACTGTCCCAATTCATCAATCCAATATATTTCAACCAACAAACAAGGGTGATAACAGGACACATCTCAACATAAAAGCAACCCTCCATGGCACTTACAATCGATATCTATGTCTCTCTCTATCGGTAACACAACTGATCAGACAATACCATCCCGGGAATGAGGGGGGAATGAGACCATCTTGCCTTGACCCCAACTACCCCTAATACAATTAAACCACATTTTGCCCTCGAAATAAACGCCCACTATTGCGTGCACGTGGAAGGATAATTCTGGTTTAAATTCAACTCTTACATGGCCACACTCACATAGAATAATGTAAACAAGCCTACAATAACTTTACAACACATTATATAAAAAAAAACAGAGCATATGCAAATGCATTTAACCAAATGTAGTCTAACTTATTGATCGATTCAACATTTGGCTATTTAGTTTTGGGACAGTTTTTTTGTTTTCCTCTCTTCTATGTGTTTGGAGAAGACAAAAAGCAGACTGCCTGTAACGAGTGTCTCCCCCCAAAACCAAACGAGTGACAGAGGGCCAAATTCAAGGGACGTTGGGGGCAAAATACCTGGACACACTAAGCTTAAAGCAGTACAAATCATAAGATGAAGGATTGATTGATTGAGGAAGATAGTTCCAGACTTCACATGTTGAAGTAGCAACAAAACTTGGTTCATTTCTTGATTCTTGGGTTGGAGAGCTGGACAAAATAAAAGTGGGATTGTGTTAAAAGGCGGATGCCTCCTGATTGCCGTAAGGAGCATTGCAACGTCCCAAAGCTGCTCGTCAGTGCAGCTTTTTCTTTAGCAATATAAGGAGACTTCACTCTAACATCAATTCTGTACATCAATTTCTTCAAGCAGAATCCCCTACTCTCCTTTTTTTGACAGAGACTCAAGTAACATCCACATCTGACACATCTAGATTTAATTTTCCAGGTTATCAACTGCTCCAAAATTTCAGACCTAAAGGAGGTGTATGTTGCTTCGCAAAATCTGAAATTGCCCTAGAGGAGGTTACTGGTTTCAGTTGTCCCTATTTTGATTATTCTATATACAAATTAATTTCTGCTGGTAAATTTAAATACATATGTTGCATCTACCGTTCCCCAAATACTCCTCCAGAGCAAATTCTTTTTGATTCTCTGTCCTCACAACTCAGTGTCCTCAACTTAAATGCTTCTTCTGAAATCACTGTGTTGGGTGATTTTAATGTCCATAATGTTGAATGGCTCACACATTCAGCCAGGACTGATGATGCTGGTCTTGAATGTGAGCTATTTGCAGACTCATTTAATCTCACTCAACTAGTCAACCAACCCACCCGTGTACCAGATAACCCTAATCATAATTCCCACCTATTGGACTTATTTTTAACAACCAATTCAGAAAATTATAATGTTACAGTGAGGTCCCCGCTTGGATCTTCTGATCACTGTCTGATACAGGCCACCTGTCTATCACCTACCACATCTTCCCACTCTGAACCTGTTTTGGTGACTAAATGGCATTACGATAGGGCAGACTGGGAGGGTCTTCAAGGTTTCCTTATTGATATTCCCTGATCCTCTTTCTTTTCTAATGATGCACACACCACCTTGACCCACATACATGATTTTGTAAAAATTGGAATGGCAACTTTCATTCCTCATCAAAAGTACAGTAAAAGGTCTAATTCACCTAAATGGTTTGACCATAGTTGTGCTAGAGTAACTGAACAAAAAGAAATAGCCTACAATACATACACAAGATCAAAAACGCATGAAGCATTTAATTACTTTAGAAACATCAGAAATCATGCAAAAACTGTATTAAACCTAACTAAATCAAACTTTCTCCACAAGCAGGCAAATAAACTTCTAAATAATCCAAATGATAACAAAATATTTTGGTCTACTCTTAACTCATTCAAATCCAACTTCACTACTGCTTCATCCATTCCACCATTAAACTCTCCGACTGGCAATCTTGTAAGTGACCCACGAGGTAAAGCTAACCTTCTTGTGGATATTTTCTCCACCAACTCAACCTTAGATGAAATGAATCAAGATGTCCCTGTACTTAATTTTAATTTGCCTGAAATTCCCTCACTTAAGATCCACACCAGACATGTCAAAACTATTTTGCAGAATCTCTCAGTAGATAAGGCTCCTAGTCCCGATGAAATTCCTCCAATAGTACTTAAGAATTGCTCCTTGGTGCTCGCTCCTGTATTGGCAATTTTTTTTCCATAGGAGTACAAAGGAAATCAAGCAACAACAGATCTAGTGACCCTTCTAGGTTGCTTGTCCTCCAAAACACTGAGGATCAAGTGTCCAAACAGTGGTTTAGAGTGGGTAAGGGAACATTGGAAAGGGAATTACTGCCCTGGAACTAATGTCCGTGGCAGGATTTGGAAGTTAGTAGAGGACAGATGGGTTAGTAACTGAGGGGGGGATAAAATAAAGTTATTCATTTACAAACGCAGTCAGTCGCGGGTTTGATGCGAGATATTTGTCTAGGCGGAGTTTAAATGAATCAACGGTGATGCAGTCTATAACATTTCGGGGAAGCCCATCTACAAGTTGACAACTCGATTGAAGAAGAAATTCTTAGATTCGTGCGAGTTAAAAGATTTACCAATAATTTTGCAACCGCTTCCCCGCGTGTAATTAGATTGGTCGATAGTGAAGTACTTACTACAGTTCATATTGTCGATGCCTTTGATGACTTTGAACACTTGAATTAAGTCACCTCTTAATCTGCGCTGGTTTAAAGGAAATAGATTTAATTCTCTAAGACGCTCTTCGTATGGTTTGTTCTTTAGGCTAGGTATCATTTTGGTAACTCTACGTTGAACTCGTTCTAGCTTGTTTATATCTTTTTGGTAATAAGGGCACCAGGATTGAACGCAGTATTCCAGAAGAGGGCGGACTAAGGAATTGTAAAGGGTTAGGATAACTTCTTTGGATTTATGCTCAAATGACCTGCCTATAAAGCAATTATTTAGTTTACCTTCTTAACAACTTCTGAACATTGTTGACTCGGTTTTAGGTTACTCGATATGGTTACTCCCAGATCGGTTTCTCTGTTTACATACTTAAGCTGAGTGCCATTCATCGAATAGTTTGCTTTCTCATTTAGGTATCCGATATGTAGTACTTTACATTTATCCGCATTGAAACTCATTTGCCAAATTTGGGCCCAACATGACAATTTATCTAGATTGTGTTGCATATCGTCAACTTGTTCTTTTGAGAGTATGCTATTTGCAATTTTTGTATCGTCAGCAAATTTTGAGATTGTACAGGTGAGACCCTCATCTATGTCGTTGATGTAAACTAGAAAGAGAATTGGTCCTAGTACCGATCCCTGGGGTACCTCGCTACTTACATTGGTCCATTTAGATGCCTTACCGTTTATGACTACACTTTGCTTTCTTTTGCTGAGCCAATTTTCTATCCATTTAAACACACCGTCTTGTATTCCATGCGCTTTTAGTTTTAGCAGTAAACGTTTGTGGGGAACTTTGTCAACGGCCTTTTGAAAATCAAGGTATATAATATCTACAGCTTTACTCTCATCATAGAGGTTGAGGATATCGTGGAAGAAGTCTAAGAGGTTTGTTAAACAGAAACATTTTTTACGAAAGCCGTGTTGAGTATCTTTAAGTATGTTATTTTCCTCTAAGTGATATACGAGTCTGTCTCGTATGACCGTTTCTAGCATTTTACATACAACTGAGGTTAAGCTAATTGGACGATAGTTACTGGATAGGGATTTGCTGCCTTTTTTGAATATCGGTGTTACGTTGGCTAGCTTCCACTGATCAGGCATAGTTCCAGACTGCAAGGATTTATTGAATAGTAATTAGTTCAACTAATTTCTTCTTATCTTCATAACAGAAAAATACGTGTAATGGTAGATGGCCTTTATTCTCAATTTCACTCAATAAATGCTGGTGTTCCCCAGGGATCAGTTTTGGCCCCAATTCTGTTCCTCATTCATATCAATGATCTCATATCTACCACTCATAATCCAATACATTCCTACGCAGATGACTCAACACTCCACAGTTCCTTCACATTTACCAATTCTTTCACCCAACCCGATCTTATAAATTCAAAAATAAACACTGCAATTTCTCTGAACCAGGACCTTTCTAGAATTGATGGATGGGGACAAAAGAATCTAGTTTCCTTTAATGCACAGAAAACCAAGTACATTCAATTTTCTAACCGACAGAATCTCACTGACTCCCATATATTTTTTAATTATTTAAATATTCCCACTTCCCCTAGTATTGACATTCTCGGTGTAACATTAACTACTAACTTGAGCTGGACACATTATGTTAGAAGCATTGCTAAGAATGCCTCTAAAAAACTGGTACAGAGTTCGAGAATTCTTCACTGACGAGCAGTTGGCCGTGATATATAAAAGTCATGTTCGTTCTCAGATGGATTACTGTTCACCTCTGTTGGGTGGAAGTGGAGTGGTTGCATTGAGGCAGTTGGACAAAATTCAAAATAAAGCTATTAGATTAATCAATAACCCTGCAATCACACAGGACCTTCCTACATTATCCATACGAAGAAACATTGCATCCCTTGCATTATTCTACAGATATTTTCACAGCAATTGTTCCGAGGAACTTGCTTCAATTGTGCCGCCTCTCCACATCTTTCCCCGTAGAACTAGGGCAGCTGAGAGCACCCATGAATTTACACTTTCTCCTCCACAATGCAGAACTTCTGCTTATCAGAATTCATTTATCCCCAGAGCTACTACTCTTTGGAATTCACTTCCCTCGAATTGCTTTCCACAAACTTACAATCTACAAAAGTTTAAATCTAGTTGTTACAAACATTTTATGAATGGAGGATGCCTTTAGGCACATGGACCTTTTTGTTTTATCTGTGTTTTTCCTTCCTCCGTTCATAGTCTCTTAAAAAAAAAAAAAAAAAAAAAAAAATGTCAGTGGTTTGGAGAGCTCATCCTTAGCTTCCTTTAGAACTCTAGGCGAGATTGTATCAGGTCCAGGCGTTTTATTTACCTTGAGTTTATCTAAACAATTCAATACTTCTCTCTCTGTAACGGTGATATTGCTTAGAACATCTGAATTATCAATCTGAATCGGCGATGGTGTAGGGATATCACTGAGGTCTTCTGTTGTAAAAACTGATGCAAAGAAGGTATTGAGGGCATTACTCATTTGTACTTCATCTTTGGTGTATTCTCCGTTTTCATCGGCTAACGGTCCAACAGTTGAAGTAACTACTTTTTTCTTTCTGATATAACTATAGAATTCTTTCGGGTTTGTTTTACTTTGATTCGCAATATGTAACTCTAAGGTCTTTTTACTTTGCTTAATTAACTTTTTGGCTTTGCGTCGTAGCTCTACAAATTTCACCCGTTCTTCGTCAATTTGTGAGATTTTAATCTATCATTAGCAAATTTTTTAGCAAGCAGGCAGTTTGAAATATCTTTATTCCACCATTTGGGCTTATTATTATGGCCTGGACGCCGTATTTTCGATGGTATGCAGTCTTGCACTGCTTTTAGGTAAGTGGTTTCGAATAACTTCCAAGATGTATTTATGTCGTTATTGTTAATTAACCCGTCCAGCACCAGCGACACGTCTGGCGCGTCGGCGATGTATGTAACGCACAGCCCCAGCGACGTGTCTGACGAGTCACCCTAATTGCTCCGACCGTAAACTCAGGTGTAGCTACTCGAGAGGGATCAGATTTGTATGGGAACTGTGTACGTATCCCACGCAACCGTGCCGATGGTTGAAAACTCTCAAAGTCCACGTGCGTGAGCGTGAGCGCGCAATAACCTGGTTTTTTGGGGTAATTGCCTTCAATGTTTTACTCTTGTAAAATACGTTTTCGGGGGCTCTGTAGGACCATTCTTTAAGCTTTTTGAGCGGTTTTTCGTGGTTTTTCCTTCATTCCTAACCCATTCGCTATTGTTTCTGGAATAAAACCATTTTTTGAAAACCGGCCGGGTTCTGGTGAACAAACAATATAAAACTAGCCGGGGCTCCACGGGTTAAAAAGCTCCAGTCAGTTTCTTTAAACATAGCTCTAAGTTTATGGAAGTTTGCTTTCTTAAAATTAGGGACTTTTTCGATGCTATTATTTGGTTCGTTACTAGTAAACTTTAAAGTGAAAGTTATCGTACGATGGTCGCTGTTACTGAATTAATCACCAACATTCAAATTCTCTATCAATTCTTCTTTTGTTGCAAGTACAATGTAAAGAACGTTATTACCACGGGTCAGCGTTCGAACAAATTGATAAAGCGAACTCTCTTGCAAGTTCGTATATAAGTCATGTCCGGAGTGTGAAGTAAGAGTATCGCCCCACTTGGTCACAGGTAAATTAAAGTCGCCCAAAATTACGGTATCTTGTGAGTTACTTACATCTGCAATTTGTTCGTAAATTTCTCGGTCAGTTTGCACTGATTGAGCTGGAGGTCTGTATATTAACGCAAGTATTATTTTTGTACCTTTATTAGTCTTTATTAGCACAAAAGATGTGTTGACGTTCACAATTTGAGGTTTTGACAAGAGGGTAGGGTTAAGACTTTCTTTGATATAAAGTAAAACACCACCTCCATTTCGATTTATTCGACTTTTCTCAAACATGACTTAACCGAGAAGTGAATACTCTGCTAAAAAGTCTCTATCTTCTGTATTGAGCCAAGATTCTGTTATGCCAATCACATCATAATTTTCTGTAAACACTAGCTCCTCTAAATCTGAAAATTGATTGCGTATGCTACGAGCGTTTGCATAGAAAACCTTTAAATTTGTGTACTCATACCTCATGCTTCCCAGTACCCTGGAAAGAAGCAAACATCCATCCAGTTCCTAAAAAAGGTGCCTCTTCAGATCCATCAAACTACAGACCAATAGCTATAACTTCCACTCTTGGTAAAGTCTTTGAAATTATATTAAATTATCACATAATAAAGCATCTTGAGAATAATAAATTAATCAGTGATAGGCAATATGGTTTTAGACGATGTCGATCAACTGCAGACATGCTTTGCCTTCTTACGCATCAAATCAACCAAGCTACAGACCAACATGGTGAAACACATACAATAGCACTGGATATATCAAAGGCATTTGATAGAGTGTGGCATCAATCCTTATTGTCGAAGATGTCACACTACGGCCTTGCATCATTAGTTCCACTAATTTCTTCTTATCTTCATAACAGAAAAATATGTGTAATGGTAGATGGCCTTTATTCTCAATTTCACTCAATAAATGCTGGTGTTCCCCAGGGATCAGTTTTGGCCCCAACTCTGTTCCTCATTCATATCAATGATCTCATATCTACCACTCATAATCCAATACATTCCTACGCAGATGACTCAACACTCCACAGTTCCTTCACATTTACAAATTCTTTCACCCAACCCGATCTTATAAATTCAAAAATAAACACTGCAATTTCTCTGAACCAGGACCTTTCTAGAATTAATGAATGGTGACAAAAGAATCTAGTTTCCTTTAATTTTGGCTCGAACGTCCCTTGATTTTGGCCCTGTCACTCTTTCAACTATGGGGGAGGCACTCGCTATAGGCAGTTATGCCTTTTGCCTCCCTCAATCACATAGAAAAAAAAAAAAAAAAAAAAATGCACAGAAAACCAAGTACATTAAATTTTCTAACCGACAGAATCTCACTGACTCCCATATATTTGTTAATGATGTAAATATTCCCACTTCCCCTAGTGTTGACATTCTCGGTGTAACATTAACTACTAACTTAAGCTGGACACATTATGTTAGAAGCATTGCTAAGAATGCCTCTAAAAAACTGGGACTCCTGTACAGAGTTCGAGAATTCTTCACTGACGAGCAGTTGGCCGTAATATATAAAAGTCATGTGCGTTCTCAGATGGATTACTGTTCACCTCTGTGGAGTGGAAGTGGAGTGGTTGCATTGAGGCAGTTGGACAAAATTCAAAATAAAGCTATTAGATTAATCAATAACCCTGCAATCACACAGGACCTTCCTACATTATCCATACGAAGAAACGTTGCATCCCTTGCATTATTCTACAGATATTTTCACAGCAATTGTTCCGAGGAACTTGCTTCAATTGTGCCGCCTCTCCACATCTTTCCCCGTAGAACTAGGGCAGCTGAGAGCACCCATGAATTTACACTTTCTCCTCCACAATGCAGAACTTCTGCTAATCAAAATTAATTTATCCCTAGAACTACTACTCTTTGGAATTCACTTCCCTCGAGTTGCTTTCCACACAAACTTACAATCTACAAAAGTTTAAATCTAGTTGTTACAAACATTTTATGAATGGAGGATGCCTTTAGGCACATGAACCTTTTTGTTTTATCTGTGTTTTTCCTTCCTCCGTTCATTGTCTCTTAAAAAAAAGAAAAGAAAAAGGTAGGGAGTATGCACAGTGAGAGCAATTGGACGATAGTTGGAGCTTTTAGCAAGAAGGAAAGACGGTATAGGAGAGACTGATACAACAAAGTTTGCCTAGATAGGGAGTCAGCAAGGAAGAACAGTGTTTTAGTACAACAACCTGAAAACCATCCAGTCCATACGCCTTCTTAGTATTCAGCCCAGAGAGGGCAAAAAGTACATTCTTAGAAGAGATAATGATCGTAGGCATAAATGAGAGGAGGGTGGAGAGGGAGGAATAGCACCGAAACCTTCCAAGGTGGAGTTTTTAGTGAAAGTTTGAGCGAACAGTCGGAGAAAGACATGGCCACAGTGGTGCCGTCAGAGTGGAAAAGAAGAGGGAAAGACAAGGAAGTAAAATTGTTGAAGTTTTTGGCTAGATGCCAGCAAGCTTAGAAAGTGAAAGAGTTGGAAAGTTAAAAACATTTATTATTGTTGGAAGATTTGTTGGCGAGTCGAGGAACAGGTTTGGCTTGATTCCGGGCAGAAACGTATAAAGTTCGAAATTCTTGAGTTTGAAGGTGACGGTACAGTTTGAATGCCTCCTCCATATTGCGGACAGCAGTAGAACAAGAGTGTGTAAACCAGGTAAAAAGGAATGTATGCTTCCATGCCTGAGAGGATAACCTCAGTAATGCGCTTGGCACTCTCTGAACACCTTTTTAAAAAACTTCTTTTAAATAATATCGTTGGCCTCATGAGTGTTGCCTCCATTGTTTGTCTTAATTGATTTTGACCAGTATCACTTATAATTTGTCCATTTTGTTATGATGGTAAATCTACCTTTATCTAGCACAAAGAAAAACACACATACTCTTCATAATATTTAACTTAAATACAGACAAACACATACTATTTAACTTATATACAGACAAACGCACATACTATTCAACTTATATACAGACACACACACACACTATTCAATGTTTACACACACAAACACACATACTATTCAATTTATACACAGACACACGCACATACTATTCAATGTTTACACACACAAACACACATACTATCAAACTAATATACACACAAAAACACATGCTATTCAACTTTTACACACACACACACAAATACTATTCAATGTTTGTACACACAAACACTCATACTATTCAACTTATATTCACACCAGTACATATACTATTCAACGTTTACACACACAAACACACATACTATTCAAATAGGATGTACCAGTATGTCGACCGCAGTAATTGCATTAAGGTGGGAATTACATTAGACATTTTTCTGGACTTCTTTTTTTATAATGTTGCTTTCCCATTGCTTTTGTGATTTTAAAACGTTCGATCCATTAGTTTGCGGATTTTAAGATTATTCGCCTCATTTTTCGTGCTATTTAGGTGATTATAGCGAGCCTGTAATTTAAGATGAACCAACTAAAAACCTTCCCTTAAGAGGGTAGGTGTTATGTATTTGTTTGTTATTATTTTAGTTTCCTCCCTAGGTCTCCATCAAGCTTAAAATAAAACATTTTCATGATCCCCATTCGACATTAATTTGTACACTTTTCAGTAGAAAAGTTACACGGCTAAAGGTGGTTGCACACTGACACGATTGCCCCTCCAGGCGAGCTCCCGACTCGAAATGTCGGCCTGATACGGCAACATAATCGTGGGTATCGTAAATTAGCCGTGGGTGACTCGCACGGTCCAAGCAACGTATCGGGTACCAGGTCGTTGCACACTGACACGAATGCCCCTCCAGGCAAGTTCCCGACTCGAACTGTCAGCCTGTTACGGCAAATCGGCAACATAATCGTGGTATTGTAAGTTAGCCGTGGGTGACTCGCATGGTCCAAGCGACGTATTGGGGGTCGATACGAAGTTTTGAGATGTTCAAAAGATCGCGAGAATCCCCCGGCAACTGTAAACAATAGTCCGAGTCGGGTCTCCATCGCAAATTTGCCGTATCACAATCGTATGGTCCGTATCAAAGCCGTATGGCCCGTATCAACGTCGTCTGGTGCATAAACCTGCCGTGCGTACCTAATGTAGGTAAAAAAGGCACAGGGAAAAAAGGCACTGGAAATAAGGGCACTGGGAAAAAAAAGCATATTCTTCGGGGTAGGAAAAAATCGCATATTATGAAAATCTATCAAAATGTTTAATTAGGCAACTTTATTATCCAGGATTTATTCCTAAATTATTTATTATTCAAGAATTTAATAATGTTAATATATTTTTGTATATTTATTGTACTTCTATATTTTGCTTTAATTACACTATATTTCTATTTAACCTAACCTGACCTAATGTGAGACCTCACTGGGACTATGCTGTTCAGTGTTGGTGACCTTATTATAGAATGGATATGGACTCTCTGGAGGCAGTCCAACGGAGATTGACGCAAATGATCCACATTGTTAGAAATGTATCATATGAGGAGAGGCTGATAACCCTTGGCTTGCATTAGTTAGAAAGACGAAGATGTATATGATATATGATATAGGTGTTTAAGTGGATGAAAAGTATATCAACAAGGGAGATATAAATAAGGTATTAAGGCTTAATAACGGCGAGATTACCGGTTCAAATGGCTTCAAATTGGATAAGTTTTGCTTTAGAAAAAATATAGGTTAGCACTGGTTTGGGAACAGAGTTGTTGGAAGTGTGTGGTTAGCTCAAGAACGGTAGAACATTTCAAGTGCAAACTAGATAGTCATAATTATGAATGATATGGGTTGGGTGTGAATGGGATCTGCTTTGTGTGGGCCGGTCAGCCTTATGCAAAATTCTGGTTTCTTAAGTTCTAACCTAACCTAACCTAACCTAACCTGTGGTGAGTACACTACCAGATATATATAATTACATTATGCAATATTGCATATTGCATCGAAACACATTTTATTGATCTATTACTTCTTAATACAATATTGTGTTGTATGTGCCATTGTTTCCTAGTCCGCAATTTGTGAAATTTTTACCGGTGCCTTTTTTTCCGGTGTTCTTTTTCTGACTCGGGGGATTCCCATGAACTTTTGAACAGCTCAAAATCTCGTATCGGCCCCCGATACGTCGCTTGGACCGTGAGAGTCACCCACGGCTAATTCCCGATATCCACGATTATGTTGCCGATTCGCCGTATCAGGCTGAAATTTCGAGTTGGGACCTCGCCTGGAGGGGCAATCGTGTCAGTGTGCAACGACCTTAAAGGCTGATTCCTCCAATATTACAGGCACGCTATCGCTCGACAGGGAAAATAATAAACACCTAAATGGCACGATAGGTTTTATTATTGAAATAGAAAGAAGGTAAAAGGTATTAAAATTGACAAACTAATCGTCTGAACGTCTAAAGACTCAAACCTAAATGGGGCTATCTTATCACCAATAGTCAACACGGATTCAGGGCAAAGAGATCATGCCTAACGTACTTAATACAATATTATGATAGCCTTTTCAATTTAAATTACTTCACCAAAAGTCTCGACATAGTGTACTTTGAATTTCAGAAAGCTTTAGACGAGGTCCCACATATAAAATTGCTACAGAAAGTCCAGGGTTTAGGAATACAGGGCAAAACCTACGAATACATTCAAAACTGGCTAAATGAAAGAAAGCATAAAATAGTTATTAATGGTATCGAATCATCATGGAATCCAGTGACTAGTGGAGTCCCTCAGGGTTCAGTTTTGGGACCGATTTTGTTCATAATATACAACAATGACATTGACAATGATATCAATAACATAGTTTCTAAATTTGTGGATGACACCAAGATAGGAGGGAGTTAGAGAGATAGAGAGAGAGTGTGTGTGTGCGTGTGAGTGAGAGAGTGTGACTATGTACAGTATCTGAACCACTAACCATCAACATGACTAGCCGTAAGTGTAGTCAGAGAGAGCCCTGTTGGAGGGTCCTCAGCCACCAGCAGACAGTACTGGGGCAAAGAGAAAGAGAGAGAGAGAGTATGTGTGTATGTGTGTGTGAGTGAAAGCGTGTGTGTATATACTGTATATGAACCACTAACCATCAACATGACTAGCCATAAGTGTGGCCAGTGATAGCCCTGTTGGAGCGTCCTCAGCCAACAGCAGACAGTACCGGGGCTCAGAGAACTGGAGGGGCCCGGACATCAAACGCGTAGCTGAAAAGAAAAAGAAAATGTATTGATTGTTGGCCAATACAGTACAATATATTACAATACACTACAATATAATGGAATACAATTAAACTGTAGCGTCCCGGACATCAAACGAGTGGCTGTAAACAAGCACAACACATATTAATAATTAACGTGCTTGTAAGTCAATGCTAAAGGGTATGCAAGCTAACCTGGCAGAAATGGGTAAAGCTGCCTATTTATATGTTGACAATACTGTGGCTCAGAGAACTGGAGAGGCCCGGACATCAAACGCGTCGCTGATAACAACAAGAAAATACATTGGTGTTTGACCAATACAATGCAATACACTACATTATAATACACTACACTACAATTCAATACAACTGTAGGGGCCTGGACATCAAACGAGTCACTGAAAACAAATAAAATGTATTGATGATTGGTCAATACAATACAATACAAATGTAGAGCCCCCAGCATCAAACGAGTCGCTGAAAACAAACACAAAATGCGTTGATGATTGGCCAATACAATGCAATACATTACAATACAACTGTAGGGGCCCAGACATCAAACAAGTACCTGAAAATATAAAGAAAATAAATTGATGGTTGACCAATACAATAATATACACTACACTACAATACAATACAATACAACTATAAGGGCTCGGGCATCAAACAAGTCTCTACAAACATAAAGAATATGTATTGATGATTGGCCAATACAATACGTTACAATACAGCTGTAGAGGACCCGACACCAAACGAGTCTCTACAAAGCTAAAGAAAATGTATTAATAATTTTGGCCAATACAGTGCAATGAAATACAATACAATACGATAGGATACAACAGTAGGGTCCTGGATTTAAAATGAGTTGCTGCAAACAAACACAATATGTATTACTACAATAAAATACACTAACACATAACAGTAAGGGCCCAGACATCAAACAAGTCGCTGAAAATATACAGAGAATGTATTGATGGTTGGCCAATACAATACAATACAATACAATACAATACAACTGTAGAGGCCCAGACATCTACTGACAATTGAGTCTCTAAAAATATATATATATATATATGATTGGTCAATACAATACAAACGAGTCGCTGAACACAAAATGTATTGAGTATTGGCGGTTACAATATAATATAACTATAATGTATTGAGTATTGGCGGTTACAATATAATATAACTATAATGTATTGAGTATTGGCGGTTACTATATAATATAACTATAATGTATTGAGTATTGGCGGTTACAATATAATATAACTATAATGTATTGAGTATTGGCAGTTACAATATAATAACTATAATGTATTGAGTATTGGCGGTTACAATATAATATAACTATAATGTATTGAGTATTGGCGGTTACAATATAATATAACTATAATGTATTGAGTATTGGCGGTTACTATATAATATAACTATAATGTATTGAGTATTGGCGGTTACAATATAATATAACTATAATGTATTGAGTATTGGCGGTTACAATATAATATAACTATAATGTATTGAGTATTGGCGGTTACAATATAATATAACTATAATGTATTGAGTATTGGCGGTTACAATATAATATAACTATAATGTATTGAGTATTGGCGGTTACAATATAATATAACTATAATGTATTGAGTATTGGCGGTTACAATATAATATAACTATAATGTATTGAGTATTGGCGGTTACAATATAATATAACTATAATGTATTGAGTATTGGCGGTTACAATATAATATAACTATAATGTATTGAGTATTGGCGGTTACAATATAATATAACTATAATGTATTGAGTATTGGCGGTTACAATATAATATAACTATAATGTATTGAGTATTGGCGGTTACTATATAATATAACTATAATGTATTGAGTATTGGCGGTTACTATATAATATAACTATAATGTATTGAGTATTGGCGGTTACAATATAATATAACTATAATGTATTGAGTATTGGCGGTTACTATATAATATAACTATAATGTATTGAGTATTGGCGGTTACTATATAATATAACTATAATGTATTGAGTATTGGCGGTTACAATATAATATAACTATAATGTATTGAGTATTGGCGGTTACTATATAATATAACTATAATGTATTGAGTATTGGCGGTTACAATATAATATAACTATAATGTATTGAGTATTGGCGGTTACAATATAATATAACTATAATGTATTGAGTATTGGCGGTTACAATATAATATAACTATAATGTATTGAGTATTGGCGGTTACAATATTATAACTATAATGTATTGAGTATTGGCGGTTACAATATAATATAACTATAATGTATTGAGTATTGGCGGTTACAATATAATATAACTATAATGTATTGAGTATTGGCGGTTACAATATAATATAACTATAATGTATTGAGTATTGGCGGTTACAATATAATATAACTATAATGTATTGAGTATTGGCGGTTACAATATAATATAACTATAATGTATTGAGTATTGGCGGTTACAATATAATATAACTATAATGTATTGAGTATTGGCGATTACAATAATATAACTATAATGTATTGAGTATTGGCGGTTACAATATAATATAACTATAATGTATTGAGTATTGGCGGTTACAATATAATATAACTATAATGTATTGAGTATTGGCGGTTACAATATAATATAACTATAATGTATTGAGTATTGGCGGTTACAATATAATATAACTATAATGTATTGAGTATTGGCGGTTACAATATAATATAACTATAGGGGTAAAATCAAATGGGTTTAGCTGGCACGTCTACTTTAGTATTCTAAGACTTTAAAGGGAGGTTTTTAGTTTGTTCCCTGGACCTCCATCAAGCTTAAAATTGCACCCCCTAGACCCCTTTTCAAGATAAATTTGTAAATTTTTCGGTAGAAAAATGTCCAGGCCGTAGGCCGTTTCCTCTTAAATGGCAGACTAGCTATCGCTCGCCAGGAAAAGATCGACACCTAAATTATACGAAAATCTTGATATTGATAAATCAATGGAACGAAAGGTCTTAAAATCGCCAAACTAATAACCCGAACGTCATACAATCTGAAAACCAATGGGGCTAAGCATGAAAGAGAAATGGGTCCAGAACAAAAAATACTCAAGTGTAAATCTCTCATTAAGGTAGGAGGCCGAAATGGGTTGTGTACACCTTTCAATTGAGATATATTTTATGTGTAGTAACCATCACGATAGGAGGTTGTACCATTATTATTTACAACACTATACTCTGTTTCTTTTCAACTGAGGGTAAATTGCAAAGTTCCCATCAAGATTCCTCAGTTATTATGAAGATTGTGTAGTGGAATATGGTGCTAATTATATACACTTGGTCTGAATATGATGCAGAAACATAAGTTTCCCATTTTCCCATTAACTATCGTGACCAAAGTTACTAAGGGATTCATTATACCGTCAGCTGAGATGAAACCGACTATACAGTATGTGGCAAGCCAACATAACTAAGAGAGAGAGAGAGAGAGAGAGAGAGAGAGCGAGTGAGAGAACAAAGAAATACAGTTTCTCTCCGTACTCGAAGCCTATTTTGTTTTCATTAAGCCCCATACCAATCATGTAATCTCGCTCCCCGAATGACCACCGTCCCGTGTACACCACCACGCGTACCAACCTTTCCTAATGAACACTGTGTATAACAAACAGCTGGCGGTTGGGTCATTAGAGGCTCGTGTGGGCTCGGGGTTTGGCAGAGCGGATGGGGAACAGTATTGGCTGAGTTTCGTTTATGACTTTATGTTATAGTTTTCAGTCAGGTTATATTTATTATTGTATTATTTTTTACACTTTTTAACACTTTGACTTCCATATACCCTTCCTAATCTTTTTCTTGCTATATGCATGGGTTAAGGGAGCCCAGACGGTATTGTGCAGCATAATTTACTGGTTCGGCTCAATGGTTTAAGGAGGGGGTTTGGTTTGCTCTCTAAATCTCTATCAAACTTAAAAAAACACCCACAAGACCCCCTTTGATATAAATTTGTAAATTTTTTGGTATAAATGTCCCGGCCAAAGACAGATTCCTCTTCAAATACAGGCTCGCTATCGCTCGCCAGGAAAAAAATCGACACCTAAATGTCACGAAAGGTCTTAATATTGGAAAAATGGGGCAAAATGTCTGAAAATCGCCAAACTAATGGGGCGAATGCCTTGAAATCACATACCTATTAGGTCTAAACATGAGGCAGGAGGAGGACTCGAAAACCCAACTGCCTTCCCTTAAGAGGCATGCAAACGCGGGAAATGGTGGGGACGCCCCAGGATCAGCCGGGAGGCGTGAAATAGACATGTGTGTCAGAGGTAGGTTGGGAGAATGACAGGTCAAACACACATTAAGGGGACATGGCCCGGTTTTATGAACCACTTTCTCCCTCGTTTTTAGCCTCATTAGTTTTGATATTTTAAGACGCTTGGCCCATTAGTTTGACTATTTTAACACCTTTAGCCCCATTTCGCTGTCAATGTTAGGACCTTTCGTGCTGTTTAGGTGTCAATTTTTTCCTGGCGAGCGATAGCGAGCCTGTAATTATAAGAGGAACCGGCCTTCGGCGGAACGTTTATATACGGAAAAATGTACAAATTTATCTTAGGGGTGTTTTTTTCAGCTTGATGGAGGTCTAGCAAGGAAACTAAAAATGATATGAATAACTAAATATATAGACCAAAAACACTGCCACTATCACCTTAACCCCTACTGTACCGGAGGATACAGTAATAAAAGTCCCCCCCAGTCCCAAGCAATGTGGCCAAAATGGCAAGATAGAACAACCTTTCACCCCAAGAGATGAAAGAAGACAGTTTCCAGCCTTCAGTGGGTTTTATATAAGCTGAGAAGTGTTGCCATATCGAGAGCAGTGCTCAAACGGTCGTGGTACCAGGCACAGCCTGGTACAGGCAGTTACAAGGAAAGTACATTACTGATGGCTCCTGGCCGTTGCTGGGACTGGGGAGTGACTTATCTACTGACGGCTGGTAGCCGTTGCTGGGATTGGACGGGTTAAGAACATTCCAGGGACATTGCACAGTCATTCCACGGGCATTTGTAACGGCACAAGCAAGAGGCAATGTTGGGTGTATGGGAGCCAAACACCATGGGCGCGGCGCATTTGCTCCCGTCTCAAAAAAAATAAAAATAAAAAAAATCTGTATTTTTTAGTTTCAAACTTATAAAAACACCCCTAGAAAATAAATGTGAACATTTTTTGATAGAAAAATGTCCTGGCCGAAGACCTGGTCCTCTTAAAATTACAAGTTCGCTATCACTCGCCAGGGAAATAATCGACAGCTAAATGGAACGAGAGGTCTTATAATTGACAACGAAATGGGGTGAAAGGTGTTAAAATTGTCAAACTAATGGGCCGAACATCTTAAAATCTGTTAATTAATGGGGCTTGAGATGAGAAAGAAGGGGGACCAGCAAAATGGACCATCTCCCCTTGAGGACGGCCAAGGTCGTGTTGATAAAGACGAGTATGTGCAAGAGGCTTTAACCCGTCCAATCCCAGCGATGGCTACCAGCCATCAGTAGATAAGTCACTCCACAGTCTCAGCGACGGCTGGGAGCCGTCAGTAATGTAATTTCCTTGTAACTGCCTGTATCAGGCTTTGCCTGGTACCACGACCGTTTGAACACTTCTCGGCTAAATCCAACCCACTGAAGGCTGGGAGAGCCAGTTTTCCTTCATCTCCTGAGGTGGAAGGTTTTTCTATATTGCCATTTTGGTCACATTGCTTTGTAATGCCTGGATTGTGGCAAAGTGTCTGTAACTGAATTTGATGCGTAAATCTACTTGAGCTATCATGCCAAGTGGAGTACTTCTCTTGGTGTAGTGACGGGCCCGAGATCGAATCTCGGCCGGGCCGCGTCCAAAACATTTGGGGGCGAATTTCCGCATCAGACGCAGTTCGGATGTGATTGTAAAAATTGTAAATTGTAATTGTGAGTAATTGTAAAGTCGGCTAAAATAGTATGGTGCCGTTTCGAGGTCACTCCACTGGTGGCAGCGGTGGGATATCTGAGAGGCTTAGTTCGGGTGCTGTACATATAGGCTAAGTAAATCCCCATGGTGTACTGGCTTGCTTTAACTGGTTGGCTACCACAGTTGCTAAGGCTAGAGCTCTCAGAAATTCTCAGAGATGATGTCCCAGTGACCCTGGTTCGTTGGGGAGGTATGGTAGCAGATGGGGTGGTTCCTGCACTGCCTCCTCGCCGTGGTGTGTGACCCGGCAAGTGACGGATATAAGGTATGTCGCTGGTGATCGTTGTCTCGGAGCCTCGCTGTAGTTGACACGCTCAGACTTGTGCCACGCTTGCTTCCGCTCGCTCGGAGTCTTCGCTACCTGGACGATAAAGTGATGTAATGCCTGGATTGTGGCAAAGTGTCTGTAACTGAATTCGATGCGTAAATCTGCTTGAGCTATCATGCCAAGTGGAGTACTTCTCTTGGTGTAGTGGCTAGAGCGCTCGCCTCCCACGTGGCGGGCCCGATATCGAATCTTGGCCGGGCCGCGTCCAAAACATTTGGGGGCGAATTTCCGCATCAGACGCAGTTCGGATGTGATTGTAAAAATTGTAAATTGTAATTGTGTGTCATTGTAAAGTCGGCCAAAATAGTAGGTGCCATTTCGAAGTTACTTCAGCTTGGGACTGGGGGGACTTTTATTACTGTACCCTACGGTACAGTAGGGGTTAATGGGGGTCACCGGATTTTTTATCTTTCTCTCCTTTTTTCCCTTTCCCGGGCTTGTATCCATTCGGCCCCATTCAGGCAACTGTTTTAAGACTTTTATCCCCATCCAGGTGTCGACTTCTTCCTGGCGAGCAATAGCGAGCCAGCATTGTATGGAGAGATCCGGCTTTGCCTGAGAAATTTTTCTATCGAAAAATGTACAAATTTAGCTTGCTGTCTAAACAAAGATATATATATGATGGCTCGCTACAGCTCGCCAGGAAAATATTGACACCTGGATGAGGGTAAACGTCTTAACACGGTAAACTGAATGGGGCCGAATGGATACAGGCCAAAGAGAGAGGGAGAGAAAGAGACAAAAAGCTAGGTGGGCCCCCTTAAGGTAACTAAAGTACGACTCAGCTGTAGGTTTAGTCACCAGTCAGCGTGTGGAGCTGTGACTGTGAGGCTGTTGTAGCTTTATTGAAGCCACTGGTACAGTCTATTAGATTAATCCGCAGTTTTTCAGAATCTTACTCATCCTTATTATAAACTTAAAAGTTAATACATGTAATAAATTTGCATTATATACAATGGAAAACGGATGATTATTATGTTCCTTCCAACAACCAACCATACTCCTAAACTCGATTAATGAAATTTACAAACACATGTGACAGTCCGTGGTCTAAGAAATATATAAGCAATACAGATTCATACATCAATCTGAATCATTATAACTACAATTTCTAAGATCCTGCAGATTAAACGAGTTGACTGTTCTATTAGAAGTTTACGCTTTAGTATTCACCAGAACCATGTGTTCCAACATATGTTCATAATATAATATAACATATTTGGGTTGAGTGGAGTTGGTACTGGTTGAGGTGAAATAGTTGAAATGGTGTACTGGTTTAGTAGCCCGGCCTCCATTAGCGAGCATACACAATAAATCTGGTAAGCAAGCACCTCGTACATCAAACCAATATTCTCGGCCACAGCTCTTACATTTCCTGCTTGTGAAATATGACCCCAAAATACCGATCCTTGACGGAGGTTTGGTGTGTTAATTATATCAGGTTATTATGTTTTTGTTTTCTCTATATGGATGAGGGAGACAAAAGGCAAAACTGCCTGTAACGAGTGCCTCACCCTGAGTGACAGTGCCAAAATCAAGGAATTATCGAGCCAAAATGTCTGGACACATGGAGTTAGAAGCAATTTAAGTCATAGGAAGAGGGAAGATGTATTCAGGGAGAGAGTTCCAGAACTCACCTATTGCATAGAAAACAAATTGCGAATATCGTTTCACTCTTGAGTTGGAGAGTTGTACAGAGTAGGGGTGGGATTTTGTTTCAAGACGGGTGCTACGTATCCTAAGAGGAGGGGGTAGTATACACTGAGAGAGCTCTGAGGAACACTGATTATTGTTGTACCGGTAGAATAGCGAGAGAGATGCAACATTGCGGCAACATGTTAAAGGGGTAGTACCTAATTTTTGGTCTATGTATTTATTTATATATTTGTGTCGTTTTTGTTTCCTCGCTAGACCGCCATCAAGCTTTAAAAAAATACCCCATAGATAAATTTATAAATTTTCGGTAGAAAATGTCCCGGCCGAAGGTCAGTTCTTCCTAAAATTACAGGCTAGGTATCTCTCGCCAAAAACAAAATAGACTCCTAAATGGCACGAAATGTCTTAATATTTACAAATATATGGGGCGAAAGGTCTCGTTGTTCCCAAACTAATGGGTCGAACGTCTTAACATTTCAAAACTAATGAAGCTAATCATAAAGGAAAAGGGGGTCCAGGTAAAGCAACTACTTTGAGAATTATGACGCATTTTGACAGTTTATTCTGGCTACCATTAGACTATTTTATACAGCTTAGGAAGGATCTGCAAGAGTTAGAGTTTAAGGGGTAAAAACTGGCCCAGTCTACCGTCTTGACTTCCACAGACCCTTTCTATTATGTTTACAATGGTTTAACCCCTTCTGTACCGGCGTGGTGTATTATATTAATCTTATTCTAGCAATTTTAGAAGAGTTTATGCAGTTTAAGAAGGGGCTATGATAGTAAAAAAGGGTTAAGTGAGATAGTTCGAAACCTGTAAATTGCTGGAGGCCCTTTATTGCTGGAGGCCCTTTATATATTAAATAAAATCTTCTAATAGTAGCCAGAACTAAAATACAATCTTCTAATAGTAGCCAGAACTAAAATACAATCTTCTAATAGTAGCCAGAACTAAAATACAATCTTCTAATAGTAGCCAGAACTAAAATACAATCTTCTAATAGTAGCCAGAACTAAAATACAATCTTCTAATAGTAGCCAGAACTAAAATAAAGAGATATGGGTTGTTTTTCTGGTTCCCCTTCTTCCTCAGATTTAGCCCCATTAGTTTTCAAAGGTTATGACGTTCGGCCCATTATTTTGGCTATTTTAAGACCTTTCACCCCATTTACGTTGGGAATAATAAGACTTGTCATTTAGGTATCGATTTTGTTCCTGGCGAGCAATAGCTAACCTGTAATTTTAAGAGAAACCGGCCTTCGGCTGGGACATTTTCCCATCGTAAAATGTACAAATTATCTTGATAGGGGGTCTAGGGAGCATTTTGTATATTTGAGATCTTAATTACCAGAAGAACATTCTGGAAGGAAGCTCTCAGGCCCCGGGTTAAACAACAATAAGACTAAGAAAATTGAAATCTGACCATAGGAAATATATATATTATGTATACCGGTATATAAAATATTCTTATTTTCCGGGTTCTTTCTTGGCGCCAATATAATTGTTCCTATGGCGCCGAGGTGACAGCCCAGCAAGACGTAGGTGCTAATATCTCCCCCAGGCACCACTTTTCTGCTTAATACTAACACAGAATTATTACGAGGCATTATGATTATGGGGGTTTCAGGCCAGAAGTTATAAGGCCCACAAATGGTAACTTGCGACATACATTTACCTGAGTTATAGTCACTCCAGGATTATCAGGTACTAAGGTGTTAATTAAAATATTCAATACAGGTGAAGGATGCTATTAAAACGACTATTGCTTTTAGTTAGTAGACATACATTTAATGGGAGATTTTGATTTACTTGTTCATTTATGAATTTGTTATTTTCTTTAGTTTCTTCCAAAGGCCTCCACCAATCTTTAAGAAATACCCCCAAAGCCCCCAATCGAGATAAATTTTTGCATTTTTCGGTAGAAAGTTGCTCCTAAATTGTAGATTCGCTATCGCTCGGAAGGATAAATCGACTCCTAAATGTAACAAAAATCATAGAACGTCTTAAAATCTCATAACTAATGGGGGTAAACATTGTGAAGATAGGGTTCCAGAAAAAATACTTCCCCGTAATTCAGATTAACTAATGCCCATTTAGTTGTAGTTAATAAGAAAATCTGACATAAATATATTTCCAGCGTACAAGAGCGTTTCTATTTAAAGCGCTATGACACATCCATAACCAGACATTGTACTGCATAATTTATACACTTGAGGATTATGACGCATATTGACAGTTTATTCTGGCCACCATTAGACAAGAATATACACAGTAGGAAGGGTATGTGGAAGTCAGGGGGTTGATCAGACCAGTCTTTGCCCTCTCAACGCCCATGTATCTTCCTAAGATGTATAAAATCGTCTAAAGATAGCCAAAATAGTTAAAACACGTCATGATCTTCAAGGGGTTAATAGCCATTTCAATAAAACTGGCACGACGTCTAGTAATCAGAGAGGTATTATTTTTCAGGGGAGATGGGCCCTTATTCAGGTCCTCCTTCTTCCTCATGTTTAGCTCCTTTGGTATTCAGATTATAAGACGTTCGGTACATTAGTTTGGCGATTTTACAACCTTTCGCCAAGTTTATTTGTCAATAATAATACTTTTTTGTGTCATTTAGGTGTCGTTTTTTTCCTGTCGAGCGTTAGCGAGCCTGTAACATAAGAGAAAGCGGCCTTTGGCCTGGAAATTTTTCTATCGAAAAATGTAAAAATTTAACTAGAAAGAGGGTCTTGGGCGGGTGTTTTTTAAATTTGATGGAGGTCTAGGGAAGAAACAAATAACATAATAACAAACTAATAACATAATAACAAACAAATAACATAATAACAAACTAATAACATAATAACAAACTAATAACATAATAACAAACTAATAACATAATAACAAACTAATAACATAATAACATACAAATAACATAATAACAAACAAATAACATAATAACAAACAAATAACATAATAACACACTAATAACATAATAACAAACTAATAACATAATAACAAACAAATAACATAATAACAAACTAATAACATTATAACAAACTAATAACATAATAACAAACTAATAACATAATAACACACTAATAACATAATAACAAACTAATAACATAATAACAAACAAATAACATAATAACAAACTAATAACATTATAACAAAATAATAACATAATAACAAACTAATAACATAATACAAACTAATAACATAATACAAACTAATAACATAATACAAACTAATAACATAATACAAACTAATAACATAATACAAACTAATAACATAATAACAAACAAATAACATAATAACAAACTAATAACATAATAACAAACTAATAACATAATAAAACATACATAGATGAGCAAACAAAAATGACCCATCCCCCCTTAACATCGTTCTCAACACCAATAGCCTCCAAATTAAATTAATGAAAGCATGTGATTCTCCCAGGATTCGAACCTAGGATATCTCATTCAGAACTTACACGCTCTAACCATTACACCATTAATTCGTTGACTATCATAAATCCTTCCTAAGCAGAGAACAATCGTCCAGTGATCGCGAGAACAAAACATAAATAAATGAATAAACACATAATAAATAAATACATCAACATATAATGTACAGTATATATATATATATATATATATATATATATATATATACAGTATATATAACTTCGCCCGTATTGAAGATAGCAATGCGACTGATTAGGTCAAGTACTGCATGACGATTGTGGAGTCTGTTGAGGGGAAGTTTGGTTTTGCTAGACCCACTTCTCTCACATGATTAGTCCCATTTGTTTGGTGATTTTAAGACCTTGTGTGCCATATAGTGGTCGATTATTCCTAGCGAGTGATAGCGAGCCTTTAACTCAGGAGGAACCGCCCTTAGGCTGGGAATCCGTACACATTTATCTAGTAGGGGGTCTTAGAGGTATTTTTCAAAGCTTGATGGAGGTCTTGTGAGGAAACTAAAAGTAATAATTAAATAAATAATTGAACAAATAATTATATACAAGTAAACCAAACCTCCCCTTAAGTGGTACAGAGGGAGAATTCTATGTCCATGAAAAATGCATGAAAGAGGAACACTTATCTAAGTGCACACACTAGTTTGTATTAATAAAACAACACCACGAAATCCAACTACCTAATTTGAGCTACTGATTAACGTATTTCTTTTTGGTGAATCGAGTGTGAATGCCTTTGAGTATTCGAAGAGTTAAGGTAACGAAAATATATACATACCAACAGATATTCCACCTGTTATTGATAATATTCATGTTTACGTTAATTTGTTTATTTATGTACTTACTAGCAGTTTATGGCTGTCTCTTTTTGCTGTCCTACTAGCCCTATAGAGGGCAGAGGGTTAAGGAATCCTTCTCCCCTTGTTAAATGCACCTACTATACGGGGAAAGGGGTGAAGGAACGCAAAAGCGGTCCTGGACCCTCTGTCTGGAGTCGGCCACCCCCAGCTGTGGGGTGTGTGCCTGATTACATACATACATACAATACTTATTTTACTTACTAGAATTATACAGATATATTTAATGGCCAGCTGTTGCTACTATGTTTAGCCTATCTTCTTATTATATACAATTTTTTTCACTTGCCTTCTATTTCCAGATTTCATTTCTTTAGACCAGCATATACCTCATCAGCAGTGACTGGCTGCTAGGGCCCGGGAGCAAAAATTCGTAGCAGTATTCAGGGAAGCTTGCCCTCGACACAAATTTATTCTTGTGAAGCAAGGTAGCCTCCAGGGAGTCTGGGTCCGGAGTCTCAGAGAAATATCTCCCACTAAGTTCTCAACGGCGGCCGGGAAGAGCGAGCATGTAATATCTCATGCAAGGGAAATAATATGCTATTCTTATAAGTATATGGACCATTTTGCATTTTTTTTTTTTTTTTTTTTTTGGTGGAATTTCAAATGTGAATTATAAATAATACGCATCTTTCCTTTCTTCTGGTGCTAAATTATAGACCACTGTATCGCATACAATAATATTGCAGGTGAATACAAAATGTATTATGTAGGACCAAAAATTAAAGTACATTACTGATAATAGTCTCCATATATCGGATACAAAAACGGACAAAGGTGCCATTTCTTTCTCATTGTACATAGTAATAATACTTATTGATACGAGTTCTTATTCTATTACTGAGGTCAATGTTCAGTTACTTTGAAAGGTAAAAACAAAAACACTATTAATCGTTATTATAAACAAGAACTGTACAGACATAGTAACAATAATACCTAACCGAGACTGAAATTTTGACAAGTGTAAGAACAAATCATATTACAGAAAATAATACCTTCCCAGTATGAATTAAATCGAAAATCGAAAACAACTTGTTATTTTCTCTTAAATATTGCATCATCAATGTAAAACATGATTAGCAGAATGACAGTGGCTTTGTGATGTATGTATGTATGTATACACTCAGGCGCATACCCCGTTGCCGGGGGAAGCTGACCCGAGACAGAACCAATTCTTAGGGTCCGGGATCACTTTCACGTTTTCTTGCCCCTTTCTCTGGCTCGTGTAGTAGATACATTTTACAGAGGGGAGGAGGGTTCCTAGCCTCCCGCCTTTGTGATACATGTAAGAAACTCAATATAAGCAATACGAAGCTGTATTAAAGACAACCAAACATAGATAATTTGTTTGAAAGTGAAAACAAACAATAGGACCACATAAGAACTCCTTTTAAAGTGAAACACAAACAAGTTTAAAAATGATCAATGGGGATTATAAGGCTAAACACTTAATTAACCCTCTGAATTCCATAAACCCTTCCCAATCTGAATACAATTGTCTAACAATAGCCTGAAAACAGAAAAATTAATAATCAGAAAACTTAAATGTTAATTAAAATTAGCTTTCAATTTGTTTTGGCAGCCTAGGAGTTGCCTAATCTTTTATGAAATATGATGCATTATGACATGTAATCATGCATATGATCGTTTTTTTTTTTTTTTTTTTTTTTTTTAAGAGACAATGAACGGAGGAAGGAAAAACACAGATAAAACAAAAAGGTCCATGTGCCTAAAGGCATCCTCCATTCATAAAATGTTTGTAACAACTGGATTTAAACATTTGTAGATTGTAAGTTTGTGGAAAGCAATTCGAGGGAAGTGAATTCCAAAGAGTAGTAGCTCTGGGGATAAATGAATTCTGATAAGCAGAAGTTCTGCATTGTGGAGGAGAAAGTGTAAATTCATGGGTGCTCTCAGCTGCCCTAGTTCTACGGGGAAAGATGTGGAGAGGCGGCACAATTGAAGCAAGTTCCTCGGAACAATTGCTGTGAAAATATCTGTAGAATAATGCAAGGGATGCAACGTTTCTTCGTATGGATAATGTAGGAAGGTCCTGTGTGATTGCAGGGTTATTGATTAATCTAATAGCTTTATTTTGAATTTTGTCCAACTGCCTCAATGCAACCACTCCACTTCCACCCCACAGAGGTGAACAGTAATCCATCTGAGAACGCACACGACTTTTATATATCACGGCCAACGCTCGTCAGTGAAGAATTCTCGAACTCTGTATAGGAGTCCCAGTTTTTTAGAGGCATTCTTAGCAATGCTTCTAACATAATGTGTCCAGCTCAAGTTAGTAGTTAATGTTACACCGAGAATGTCAATACTAGGGGAAGTGGGAATATTTACATCATTAAAAAATATATGGGAGTCAGTGAGATTCTGTCGGTTAGAAAATTGAATGTACTTGGTTTTCTGTGCATTAAAGGAAACTAGATTCTTATATATTATATAAGGCAATAATATAATTATATAAGGAGTAAAGATAACTGGATTATATGTTAACTTATAATATAGAGTAATACATAAGTTTAGATATACTCCTAACTGGATATAGATGGATTTAGTATAGGGTTATAAACTCAGTCTGGAGATATAGACTAATAGGCCCGAATTCAGAACAGTGGTTTAAACCACGGATTTCGGGGCAGGTTTGAGCCCGGGATTGTGATTACTCGATCCTGGATCGAACACAAAGGTTTATCCGTATTCAGAACACAGGATTGAGATTGAGATCGAGTAATCCACGGCTTAAAGCTCTGTTTAAGTCGAAATTTTGCAACAGCCAATCACAGTGCCGTACGGAATACAATTAGCCAATAAGCACATAAATGAGCCATTGTATCTATATGCTATGTATTAATGCTGCCACTGCCTATTTTAAATTTGTAATAAGTAAAGCACGGCCTGTAATTGGCTAAGCTGCGTGAGAGGGTCAGTCAGCCTTCTTAGGTTTATCTTATCTTAGGTTTATCTGTTCTTTATTTCGCTTGTATTTACATTATGATATATACATTATTATTGGGTTTCCTGTGAAATTTAATAGCTCTTTAGATTCGGATAGCACTGTAATTTATTAAGTAATCATTAAAATTGCTTAAACATATCTAGTTTAATGAAAAAAATTAAGAATAATACAGATAATAAGTAAATTATCAGGGTACTGATAAACTAGCCAATCATGAGCGTGCTGCTTCTTCCACTGACTTTCACTTTTACCGACATAGGCTCCGTGGATTCATGTCGCTTGTTTTAAGTAATAGCGAACAATATAGTAATACTTAACCCTTATTTAGCGGCGAGCAACATAAGTCGAGTTAAATAAAGCTGGACTATGTGGCGGCGCTCGACATAGGTCGAGTGGCAATTTCAGCACGTAATGTGGCTGAGAGAGAGAGACAAGTGGTGGCAGGAGACTAGCGAGCGTATGACTGCTCCAGACCACCGCGGCGAACCTACTGACACAAATCTCAGCTCCCTCCTCCCTCTCTCACTCGCTACATACTCAATTATGTACTGAAAGTACCGAATTACCTGCTTTTTGCACTCGCGTTGCACGGTTATTGCAAGAAAACTATCCATCATACAAGGATCGTTATGGTGTCATTCGAAAGCTCTGTTTATGCCCTTTCAGGGATAGGTACTTGTTTTACGTTCTGGGTCTTATTTAGGCATGAAAATGATCACGTAAACAGCCCTATTTTGGCTAAAAACACCCCGCTGTGCGGTACACATAAATAAACCGCATAGGCCGCTCGTAAGGTGTTAACATGGTTTTTATATATGCTCAACTTTATCATAGGGATTGTGATGTATTACTAGCATGACGGGAAGCTAAAGCAGCCGAATTAAGACCAATTAATTTCGAAGTGAGAAGGAAAGTTTAGGCTACGTGAGATAGTGCCATTAAAATCTGTGTTACGGGCAACTCTATTCCACCCTAACCCTTTGGCTGCGGCTATCTTTAGGCTATTTAGGGCATATTCAGGCACTCCTGAATGATAAATCAAGCATCTGCATTAAGTGAAGTGTATTCTGTTGAAAACTAGGCGAAAATAGCTTCAAAATGACACCAGAACGGACCCTGTACGTGGTCTGGTTCACCCGCAGTGGCCCCAGTGAAACGCGGGAACCCCGCTATTATGTAACACTCGCTCGCTTGGCTACACTGGTGAGAGAGACCGAGAGAGACCCGCGCGAGACACAGCCTAGCTCAGTGAGCCGCTCGGTGCTGCGAGGGTCGGAGGTGGGCCCCTCACGCTCCCGCCCACTGACACTCTATTTTTATTTTTTTTACAGGCTTTTAAAGTCTGGAAATTGCTGTAACTTGCCAAAACATTCCAGAACGTCACCCGCAGCGAAAGGGTTAAACCAAACTTATACTTTGTTACTACATCTACCGCATGTTCAATGCTTTTAATACTCAGTCAAATGGACAAATATATATTGTATAAATAGCTCAGCTGAAATACGTTGTAACCATTAACTATGTGGGCGAAAAAAGTAACCTAACCAATGTGACTCATTATATAAACTATGCATCATTACAACCTACTAGGCTATTAAAAAGACAACTCATGTCTCAAATAACTCTTATCCTACTTGTTAAATGCATTTGAAAATAATGGTTCACTTGTGATTCCTTATATATTGTAAGCTCAGGGTGATTCAGTAACCCTTTTCATAAATTTAATGGCAAATTCGGGAGACAAAAATAAGACTAATTTACTCTATGACCCTTAGGGTGAGTCTTTGATATGATGGAGATATTACACCTTTAAAGTTATCGATAGATAGAAAAGAAACAAATCTAAGGAGTGAGAATGAAAATTTCGTTGCTAACTGGCAGGGTAGCGTAACCAAGACTTGGTATCAAAATGGCTGCATACGGTAGCTGGATGCAATTGGTTTCGCAATTTACAAAGGTACATTACTACTGTATTTGTATTATCATCATCATTATTATTAGTAATCATTGTATTAGTAGTAGTAGTAGCAAGGGGAGAAGCAGGCGGCGGAGGATAAGTAAGAGGAAGAGGAGGAGGAGTAAGTGGTGGAAGAGGGGTAGCCTAAGTGGAGGAGGAGGGATCTTCCTGCCCACTTTGAGCTTTGATACTCCGCTCGTCTTAAAGAATCTTGAATCAATCTGTACATGAATCTAAAGATTGTTTCTTTGCTTACACGTGGTATGTAAATGGTTGCATATGGTAGCAGTTGTCTCAATGCTCAAAAGAACATTAGCATTTTATCACCATCATCATAATTAATATTAATAAATAATTATTCATACTGACGACCGTAGTTTCGAAATTCGAGTTCGGCAAGAAAAACCCTCCTCCTCAACTTACCCCTCCTCCACTTATCCCTCCTCCTCCACTTATCCATCCTCCTCTACTTATCCCTTCTAATCCACCTATCCGTCCTCCTCCACTTACCCCTCTTCCTCCACTTATCCATTCTCCAATTATCCCTCCTCCTTCACTTATCCCTCCTCCGCCCGCTTCTCCCCTTACAACAACAACAACTACTACTATTGCTACTGCTACTGCTACTACTACTATGAATAATGTAGTATAATAATGATGATGATGATGATAGTACAAATAGTAATGTACCTTTGTAAATTGGGAAACCAACTGCATCCAGCTACCGTATGCAGCCATTTTGATACCAAGTCTTGGTTACGCTACCCTGCCAGTTAGCAACGACATTTTCATTCTCACTCCTTAGATTTTTTTCTTTTCTATCTATCGATAACTTTAAAGGTGTAATATCTCCATCATATCAAAGACTCACCCTAAGGGTCATAGAGTAAATTAGTCTTATTTTTGTCTCCAGAATTTGCCATTAAATTTATGAAAAGGGTTACTGAATCACCCTGTATATTTTAATTCATATAAAGGATTAACATTGTGCATGGATACAGTAAAAAATTATATTTCCTGTGCAACATGTAATGGACTAATAATATTGGTTCTATGGTAACCTAATACATGTGTATCGTATCTAATAAATGTTCGAGGATGTTTAAATATAATATTTGTATTTCTCGGCTTAGAAAGCATCTCAGGTTATCAAGACATTAACAACTATTATCGAATAACTACATCAGTGGTTAGGCTACGGCAGTGCTTCGTTCGTGTGGCACCTATTATATAATTATTAGTATGCTTCGACCATTTCCAACGTAATGTAAATGCTGTTGCCGTTTTTTACAATATAATGGAATCGGTTTAATCCAGTTTGTGTTCGTTGGAAATAATAATATGATGTTTTATCGGCGAGTAGAAGCCTTCGATCGATCGTTTGTCAAGCCTCCTACTGGTTTAAACCTCAGATTGATTGCCAGAGCTGCATTCTTACACTTGTCATTACCTATTAATATAATCCTTGCTTAGAATGGCTCCAAAGACTTTGCAAATGATCAGTGTCAGTCTTTGTTATTTTATATTATGGGTTCCTTATGGATTAGTGTAAGCAATTATGAGTAATTTAAAGTTTGTATAACTTCAACCTAGAGTCAAACCTACCCTCCCGCAGGTTTAAACCTCGGATCAAGTAATCCGCGGATTGACTGGATAAGCGGCTCAGGATTTCATTCTGAATACCGATAGTCCTGGATTGAGTTTCAATCTCGGGTTTAAGCCAGCGCGGAGGTTTAAACCACTGTTCTGAATTCGGGCCATAGAGGTAAATGGGGGTTGTCCAATAATAAGTCTATGAGTTAGGTTTAGAGTACAAGAATTGGCTTTGCTTGAAAGAAGAGTTAATAGTGATGGGAGAAGGGATGTGAGCAAGATAGGTAATGGAGTAGAACCTTCCTTTCACAGTGCCCTAGGTGGAGTGATCGACCAACCTCCATCTGTGTAGTCAGCAATTCTAGATGGGTCATGAGGGGGTTTTGTAGGGGTTAACTTGACATTCTGTGATGTCTAGGGGGGAAAGATTATTTAAAATCCGTATATATAAACAATCTAGATAATTATATCTCTGTGATGAGATTAACTTAGAGATTCATAGGGTGTAGTTAATTATATGATTAACTAAAGGGGTTGATAGATTATAATTGTGTTCTATTATTAGGAGATATAATATATATATATATATATATATATATATATATATATATATATATATATATATATATATATATATATAAAAGAGAAACAGGAGGATAAGGGCAACGACCGTGTTCATCTTGGTAGCTTTATTCAATATTTCGGACTATCTTCGTCCATCATCAGGCTTGGATACCGGTTCTAAAAATAAACTACTTTATTAAGAAACTAATATAAGTTAAATCGTGGACCACAAATGTATTAATAACACTACGAAATAATAAAATGTCCTAATATAGCTAATATGTATACAATGTTATGAAATTAACAAGTATATAGTACTTACACATCTAAGGGGTCAGACGCGGGTGCGATCCTAATACATAATGAAAACCTATGTTACCAGGGCACATATATAATATAGAGGGGGTTACCTAATAGTAAATAATTATTGAAACAATACGACTAAAGAATAAACTTCATATACTTAGGAGCAAACGAAATTAATTGAAGCTAAAAATGCGAATTATGAAAACAATACTCTTATGACACTAAACGAATTTAACAGAACACTTATATAATGAAAGGGATATACGTTGAACGAAAATAAAAGAAATACGATGTTACTGACGCTAAATGAAAACAATTAATCCTAGCATAATATAATTTACATGCATGTGTTCAACCCAGGTTTAATCTTATTTATAGAATATTTCTCACCGATAAGGGTCTCTGTTCTGTTAGAAAATCTACCTATGATTTCAAAATCTTTTTCACCGAAGGTGTGATCACATTCATGAGAGTGATCCCGAATTGCCGAAAATTGTTGCTTGCCAAAGATCTGTCCCGTACGAACACTCCTTCCAACATGTTCCAATATTCTAGATCGAAATGCTCGGGTAGAGCATCCGACATACCTCATAGGACAATGAGGACACGTGAACTTATAAACAATGTTGGAAGTCATGTAGTCAGGGATCAGATCTTTGATTTAAAAAAATGATTTAACCCTACAATGGTTTGTGAAAATAATTCTGAAATTGACAGCCGGAAATTTAGTGCGAAGAATTTTGGATAGATTTTTCCTGAAATCATAGCTAGCTCTTCCATAGAATGGTAATTTGACATATTTGAGCAATTTCGGGACATTGTGAACATCATTGGTTTGCAAGTATTTAGAATAAAGGAAAAACTTTAGTATTTTCTGAAATCAATTGATACAATAGTTGTTGATAATGAAATACTTTTCTAGTCTTAGAAACTCTTGATGGAAAAGTGAATAATTTGAACTAATATTGAAAGCTCTAGTAAGGAGTGTTTTAATTGAGTTAATCTTATACAGCGTGGGACAAAAACTAGGTTTTCATTCTGTATTAGGATCGCACCCGCGCCTGACCCCTTAGATGTGTAAGTACTATATACTTGTTAATTTCATAACATTGTATACATATTAGCTATATTAGGACATTTTATTATTTCGTAGTGTTATTAATACATTTGTGGTCCACGATTTAACTTATATTAGTTTCTTAATAAAGTAATTTATTTTTAGGACCGGTATCCAAGCCTGATGATGGACCAAGATAGTCCGAAATATTGAATAAAGCTACCAAGATGAACACGGTCGTTGCTCTTATCCTCCTGTTTCTCTTACAAATACGGTACCCTAGCGGCCAACCCACCACTACCACTGTTCTAAATATATATATATATATATATATATATATATATATATATATATATATATAATTATCTTAAGAGTGCTGATGGAACAGTGAATGGTCAAATATGACAGTTAAATTGATAGGGAATAATTAATAAGAGCGGGCATATAATATGAGAGTGAGTCTAGTATACATGTATATATATATGTAAGTGTAATACAAATGTTACACACAGATGGAGAGAAAGAAACCGAAGGAGGGTAGTTTAGATATTAAAGATTTGTGCCAGATTCTATCGACGGCCTTCGATATGTCTAGGGCAATAGAAAAGGTCGCCAAAGTCCCGAAAGGAGGATGACCAAGAGTTAGTAAGATATGAAAGAAGATCACCAGTAGATCGACCCTTAAGGAAGCCATACTGGCGATCTGAAAGTTGATTAGGAGAAGATAAATGCTTAAGAAATGTGTTTTAAACACTTTAGAGACACAAGAGATGAGAGCAATTAGACGATAGTTGAAAGGTTGAGAGCGGTCTCATTTCTTTGCGACAGGTTCAATGAGAGCAAACTTCCAGCAAGATGGGAAAACGTTAGTGGTGAGACAGAGACGAAAGAGTTTGCCTAGGCAGGGAGTCAGCACGGAAGCACAGTTTTTTGGTACAACAGGAGGAACACCATCCGGACCATACGCCTTCTTAGTATTAAGCCCAGAGAGGGTAGAAAGTACATTTTTAAAAGAGATTAGGATATTAGGTATAAGTAGGAGAGAGGGGAGTGAAGAGGGAGGAATAGAACCGGAATCATCCAAGGTAGAGTTTCTAGCCCAAAATTGAGCAAAGAGTTCAGCTTTGTCAGAGGAAGAAGTGATGGTTGTGCCATCAGAGTGGAAAAGGGGAGGGAAAGACGAGGAAGACAAATTATTGGAGAGGTTTTTGGCTAGATGCCAAAAAGCTTGGGAAGAGCTAGAGTTGAATAGCACCCAAAGTGTTATAAGGCCGCTTTAGTGTAGGAGGTGATTCAAGTTGATATATGACCCTCAGCATTGATGGAACTTCATGGCACTGTGCTGTATTGATGATGTAATATCGTCACTACATAAACGTCAGTGTATTTAGAAGATTAGCATCACCGTAAATGAAGTCTGAAAATGTACTCGTGAGACAAACCATGATTAGCACACAGCTTGATGGACTACATGAGCAATATGTACTGGTTCACAACACGGAACTGCTGCAATGCCGCCACTCCCTTAACCCTTTGAGTACCAGTGACGTATGGTATATCTTTTTCTAGCTATAGGATTGGTCGAGATAGTTTGAAATGTGTTTATTACTAGAGGTCCTTCCTGAGCTGAATAAAATAGTCTAATAGTTGCAAGAATATGATAAAATTACGTCCCCGGGGCTGTATGAGATAACGCTGTTTCCCCAAAAATAAACCCCGGGAGATCCCAAGAACTGGTTATGCTGGTGGTCATAAATCTTCACTACCTCAGCCACAAATAATGGTGTACCCAACATAACAACGTTTATAGTCTCATCAGCCACAGTCCTACATGACCACACTCCTACATGGCCACACACCTACATGGCCACACACCTACATGGCCACACTCCTACATGGCCACACTCCTACATGGCCACACTCCTACATGGCCACACTTCTACATGGCCACACTTCTACATGGCCACACTTCTACAAGGCCACACTCCTACAGGGCCACACTTCTACATGGCCAAACTTTTACATGACCACAATTTTACATGGACACACTTCTACATGGCCACACATCTACATGGCCATACTCCTACATGGCCACACTCCTACATGGCCACACTCCTACATGGCCACACTCCTACATGGTCACCCTCCTACATGGTCACCCTCCTACATGACCACACTCCTACGTGACCACACTCCTACATGGCCACAGTCCTACATGGCCACAGTACTACATGACCACAGTCCTACATGACCACACTCCTACATGACCACACTCCAACATGACCACACTCCTACATAGCCACACTCCTACATGGCCACAGTCCTACATGACCACACTCCTACATGACCACACAACTACATGACCACACTCCTACATGACCACACTCCTACATGGCCACAGTCCTACATGACCACAGTCATACATGACCACACTCCTACATGGCCATACTCCAACATGGCCACACTAATTCATGACCACACTCCTACATGGCCTACCTTCTAAATGGTCATACTCCTACATGATCACACTCCTATATGGCCACACTCCTACACGATCACAATCCTACATGGCCACACTCCTACATGGCCACAGTCCTACATGGCCACACTCCTTCATGGCCACACTCCTACACGATCACAATCCTACAAGGCCACACTCCTACATGGTCACACTTCTACATGGCCACACTTCTACATGGCCACACTCCTACATGGTCACACTTCTACATGGCCACAGTCCTATATGGTCACATTCCTACATGGCCACACTCCTACATGGTCACATTCCTACATGGACACATTCCTACATGACCATACTCATACATGGCCACATTTCTACATGGACACATTCGTCCATGGCCACACTCCTACACGACCACACTGCTACATGGCCACACTCATACATGGCCACAGTCTTACATGGTCACACTTATACATGGCCACACTTCTATATGGCCACACTCCTATATGGCCACACTCCTACACGACCACACTCCTACATGGCCACACTCCTACATGGTCACACTTCTACATGGCCACACTCCTACATGGCCACACTCCTACATGGCCACATTCCTACATGGCCACACTCCTACATGACCAAACTCCTACATGGCCACAGTCCTACAAGGCCACACTTCTACATGGACACATTCCTACATGGCCACAGTCCTACATGGCCACACTCCTACATAGCCACACTCCTACATGGACACATTCCTATATGGCCACACTTCTACATGGACACAGTCCTACATGGCCACACTCCTGCATAGCCACACTTCTACATGACCACACTTCTACATGGACACATCCTACATGGCCACACTCCTACATAGCCACACTCCTACATGGACACATTCCAACATGGCCACAGTCCTATATGGCCACAGTCCTACATAGCCACACTCCTACATGTGACACATTCCAACATGGCCACACTCCTACATGGTCACATTCCTATATGGATACATTCCTACATGGCCACACTCCTTAATGACCATACTCCTACATGGTCACAGTCCTACATGGCCACACTCCTACATGGACACATTCCTACATGGCCACACTCCTACATGGCCACACTTATACATGGCCACAGTCCTACATACCCACACTCCTACATTGCCACACTCCTACATGGCCACACTCCTACATAGCCACACTTCTACATGGCCACACTTCTACATGGCCACACTTCTACATGGCCACACTTCTACATGGCCACACTTCTACATGGCCACACTTCTACATGGACACACTCCTACATAGCCACACTTCTACATGGCCACACTTCTACAGGGCCAAACTTCTACATGCCCACAATTTTACATGGACACACTTCTACATGGCCACACATCTACATGGCCATACTCCTACATGGCCACACTCCTACATTACCACACTCCTACATGACCACACTCCTACATGGCCACACTCCTACATGGCCACACTCCTACATGACCACACTCCTACATGGCCACACTCCTACATGGCCACACTCCTACATGACCAAACACCTACATGGCCACACTCCTACATGGCCACACTTCTACATGGCCACACTTCTACATGGCCACACTCCTACAGGGCCAAACTTCTACATGGCCAAACTTCTACATGACCACAATTTTACATGGACACACTTCTACATGGCCACACATCTACATGCCCATACTCCTACATGGCCACACTCCTACATGTCTACACTCCTACATGGCCACCCTCCTACATGACCACACTCCTACATGACCACACTCCTACATGGCCACAGTCCTAAATGACCACAGTCCTACATGACCACACTCCTACATAGCCACACTCCTACATGGCCACAGTCCTACATGACTACACTCCTACATGACCACACTCCTATATGACCACACTCCTACATGACCACACTCCTACATGGCCACAGTCCTACATGACCACAGTCCTACATGACCACACTCTTACATGGCCATACTCCAACATGACCACACTCCTACATGGCCTACCTTCTAAATGGTCATACTCCTACATGACCACAGTCCTACATGATCACACTCCTATGGCCACACTCCCACATGACCACACTATCACAATCCTACATGGCCACACTCTTACATGGCCACATTCCTACATGGCCACAGTTCTACATGGCCACACTCCTTCATGGCCACACTCCTACATGGTCACACTTCTACATGGCCAGAGTCCTATATGGTCACATTCCTACATGGCCACACTCCTACATGGTCACATTCCTACATGGACACATTCCTAAATGACCACACTCATACATGGCCACACTCATACATGGCCACATTTCTACATGGACACATTCGTACAGGGCAACACTCCTACACGACCACACTGCTACATGGCCACACTCATACATGGCCACAGTCCTACATGGTCACACTTATACATGACCACACTCCTACATGGTCACACATCTATATGGCCACACTCCTACATAGCCACACTCCTACATGACCACACTCCTACATGGCCACACTCCTACATGGCCACACTCCTACATGGCCACACTCCTACATGGCCACAATCCTACATGGCCACACTCCTACATGGCCACACTGCTACATGGCCACACTGCTACATGGCCACACTCCTACATGGCCACACTCCTACATGGTCACACTTCTACATGGCCACACTCCTACATGGCCACACTCCTACATGGCAACATTCCTGTATGGCGGCCCTCCTACATAACCAAACTCCTAAATGTCCACAGTCCTACATGGCCACACTTCTACATGGACACATTCATACATGGCCACAGTCCTACATGGCCACAGTCCTACAGGGCCACACTCCTACATAGCCACACTCCTACATGGACACATTCCTATATGGCCACACTTCTACATAGACACAGTCCTACATGGCCACACTCCTGCATAGCCACACTTCTATATGGCCACACTTCTACATGGACACAGTCCTACATGGCCACACTCCTACATAGCCACACTCCTACATGGACACATTCCTACATGGCCACAGTCCTACATGGCCACAGTCCTACATAGCCACACTCCTACATGGACACATTCCAACATGGCCACACTCCTACATGGTCACATTCCTATATGGACACATTCCTACATGGCCACACTCCTAAATGACCATACTCCTACATGGCCACAGCCCTACATGGCCACACTTCTACATGGACACATTCCTACATGGCCACACTCCTACATGGCCACACTTCTACATGTCCACAGTCCTACATACCCACACTCCTACATGGCCACATTCCTACATAGCCACACTCCTACATAGCCACACTTCTACATGACCACACTTCTACATGGCCACACTTCTACATGGCCACACTTCTACATGGCCACACTTCTACATGGCCACACTTCTACATGGCTACACTCCTACATAGCCACACTTCTACATGGCCACACTTCTACATGGCCACACTTCTACATGGCCACACTTCTACATGGCCACACTCCTACATGGCCACACTCCTACATAGCCACACTTCTACATGGCCACACTTCTACATGGCCAAACTTCTACATGACCACAATTTTACATGGACACACTTCTACATGGCCACACATCTACATGTCCATACTCCTACATGGCCTCACTCCTACATGACCACACTCCTACATGACCACACTCCTACATGGCCACACTCCTACATGGCCACACTCCTACATGACCACACTCCTACATGGCCACACTCCTACATGGCCACAGTCCTACATGACCACAGTCCTACATGACCACACTCCAACATTACCACACTCCTACATGGCCACAGTCCTACATAACCACAGTCCTACATGACCACACTCCTACATGACCACACTCCTACATGACCACGCTCCTACATGACCACACTCCTACATGACCACTCTCCTACATGGCCACAGTCCTACATGAGCATACTCCTACATGGTGATACTCCAATATGGCCACACTCCTACATGACCACCCTTCTAAATGGTCATACTTCTACATGACCACAGTCCTACATGATCACACTCCTATATGGCCACACTCCTACATGGCCACACTCCTACATGGCCACACTCCTACACAATCACAATCCTACATGCCCACACTCCTACATGGCCACACTCGTACATGGCCACACTCCTACACAATCACAATCCTACATGGCCACACTCCTACATGGTCACACTTCCACATGGCCACACTTCTACATGGTCACACTTCTACATGGCCACAGTCCTACTTGGTCACATTCCTACATGGCCACACTCCTACATGGACACATTCCTACATGACCACACTCCTACATGGCCACACTCCTACATGGCCACACTAATACATGCCCACATTCCTACATGCCCACATTCCTACATGGTCACATTTCTACATGGACACATTCGTACATGGCCACACTCCTACACGACCACCCTGCTACATGGCCAAACTCATACATGGTCACAGTCCTACATGGTCACACTTCTACATGGCCACACTCCTACATGGTCACACTTCTACATGGCCACACTCCTACATGGCCGCACTCCTACATGGCCACACTCCTACACGCCTACATGGCCACACTCCTACATGGCCACACTCCTACACGACCACACTGCTACATGGCCACACTGCTACATGGCCACACTCCTACATGGTCACATTTCCTCATGGCCACACTCCTACATAACCACACTCCTACATGACCACACTCCTACATGGCCACCCTCTTACATGACGAAACTCCTACATGGCCACAGTCCTACATGGCCACACTTCTACATGGACACATTCCTACATGGCCACAGTCCTACATGGCCACACTCCTACATACCCACACTCCTACATCGACACATTCCTACATGGCCACACATCACATGGACACAGTCCTACATTGCCACACTCCTACATAGCCACACTTCTACATGGCCACACTTCTACATGGACACAGTCCTACATGGCCACACTCCTACATGGCCACACCCCTACATGGACACATTCTTATATGGACACACTTCTATATGGACACAGTCCTACATGGCCACACTCCTACATAGCCACACTCCTACATGGACACATTCCTACATGGCCACACTCCTACATGGTCACATTCCTATATGGACACATTCCTACATGGCCACACTCCTACATGGCCACACTCCTACATGACCATACTCCTACATGGACACATTCCTACATGGCCACACTCCTACATGGCCACACTCCTACATGGCCACACTCCTACATGACCACACTCCTACATGGCCACACTTCTACATGGACACATTCCTACATGGCCACACTCCCACATGGACTCATTCCTGTATGGCCATACTCCTACATGGCCACACTCATCCACACTCATACATGGCCACAGTCATACATGGCCACAGTCCTACATGGCTACAGTCCTACATGGCCACATTCTGACATGGCCACACTCCTACATGGACACATTCCTACATGGCCACAGTCCCACATGGTTACAGTCTTACATTGCTACACTCCTACATGGCCACACTCCTACATGGTCACAGTCCTACATGACAATACTCCTACATGACCACACTCTTACATGGCCACAGTCCTACATGGCCACACTCCTACATGGCCACATTCCTACATGGCCACACTCCTACATGGCCATACTCCTACATGGCCACACTCCTACATGGCCACATTCCTACACGGTCACAGTTCTACACGGCAACAGTCCTACATGGCCACACTACTGCATGGCCACATTCCTACATGTCCACAGTCCTACATGGCCACAGTCCTACATGGCCACAGTCCTACATGGCCATAGTCCTACATGGCCACAGTTTTACATGGATTCAGTCCTACATGTGTATAGTCCTACCTGGACACTCTCTTACATGGCCACACTTCTACATGGCCACTCTCCAAATGGCCATAATTACAATAGCCATAATCAGAATGGGCACATTTATAAACGACTTACTTCCCAACATAAAGAAACCAATTCTAGCTTAGCGGTACAGTGAGGAACATAAATGATTCTGCACCCATTTGAATCAGTATCGAATACAAGCGAGACAATATAATACATTATTATAGCCCTGATGCTTCAGAATGTGGCTTGAACCGCATCTGTACAGGCGACATCTTTTAAATAATATATTAGCTATATTTAGACGATTTTCTGCCGCTTAGGAAGGATACATGGTAGCTAAAAGGATTAAATGAGATAGACTGTAGCCTTTGAATGTGTAGACGTCCTTCCTAAACTGAAGAACATCGTATACTAGTCACCATAATATAATTAAAAGGATGTCGCCATTACTATATGGTTTAACCCGGGAACTGCGGGGAGACTCTTAAGAGTTCCCCCGGCGGACTGCGGGAAGACTCTTAAGAGTAAGGGGAAAAAAAATCCATTTAAAACACCCCCAAAAAAAAAAAAAAAAAAAAATTTTTTTTTTTTTTTTTTTTTTTTTGGCCCCGGGGCCATGCCAAATATCACTCCTCCACCTCCCCTCCTTCCCCACTTTCCTCCCCTCCTTCAGTTATCACTTATTTTCCCTGTTATTCCCTTATTCTGTGGTTTATTTTCATGCTAACATTAGCAAGTTGGTAGCAGGGCGTTGTCATCACTGTTACCAAGCGTGGGAAAGAGCGAGAGAGAGAGACTATTGCGGAACAGTGTCTCTCCAGACAAGGGGAGGGGTGGAGGGCAGGGAGGTTGCCTCAGCCATACATTATGTAACTCCCGGCCTGTATCGCCGATTTTGACCATCTAAACGCTGTTTCCACTTGTTTTATTGTTGTAACAGGTTAATACCTTTATAATCAACCTATAATAGGCGCATATGGATAAGTATTAATGCTATTTATGGTAAAATAACGGTGTTAGTGATGGGAACAGCTCAAATACGTCAGCACAGGAGTGTGGTTTCTCATACCCCCCATGCGCACTTCTTAGGTTAACCCTTCCTACCCGGGCTGCCTTAGGTAAGGACAGCTCGGCAGAAGGGCAGCTACCCGAGCGTCCTTACCTAAGGTATGTGCTTTAAAGCGCGCTTTACATTTAGCGCGGGCAAATTTAACTTTGCGTGGGCGATCGTAGCGCCACCAAGCCTCAACTACCACTCTTATCAGTTCATACGTTGCCGCCATTGCGAGCTACAGCAAAAAAATGAATTCCGACGCGTCCGATACTGTGCAATCTCCCGCGCATCCCAGTGCTAACCCGCTTGCAACATCTATGCCTCTGCCAACCGAGAAGAAAAAGAAACTAAGGAAAGTGAAACGTTTGCTAAGTGAGAGTGCAATACACCGTGAACTTTTCAACCCGGATTTGAGCAGTGGTGAAAGCTCTGTGGACAAAAACCTCTATATTCAGAGTAGAAGTGGAAGCGAAGTTGACGATTTTGTGAGATTTGGTGATGATGACAATGTGGATTTATTTGAGGGGGGTGATAGTAGTGATGATCCTGATGTGGAAGTGGTGGAGGAAGGTGCTATTGAAGTACCAAGTGTGCTAGAGCCATCCCCTTCGCCTAGTTTCGTAGGTCAGGGTAGGCCTAGCCCTAGCCCTACCCCAGGACCTTCCCCTTTGCCTGCCCGTACGCCCTTGAAAGTGGGTAAATACTTCTATAAACAGTCTTTAGTGAAAAGTGCAGCCAAGAAAGCATGCAGGGAAGCAGAAAAAGTGAGGGAAGGCGTAGATAGTGATGCCGACGCCGACCCAGGCCTAGCAACCACCCGCATTCCTTTGTCCCGACGACTTGACCCGGGACGCCGGGAGGGCCACCCACAGCCCTTGGCTTCATCTGTCCCTCAGAATGACCAAAGGGCCTCTACAAGTGCGTCATTGGCCTCCCACAGTGTGCCACCACAGGCCCCGCATCATAGGTCATTATTTCCTGTGGAAAAGTCCTTTTGCAATTCGAGAGCTCATATTGAATCTGGATTCATGTCGTTGAGAATACAGTCTGGGACTAATGTCGTGGTATGGATCTTCAGCCATCCATTAGTGCCCTCTGACGGCGGTATTCGAAGCAATCTGAGATTTGGCGTTTTTTGGATTTCCACTGATGGCTCTGTTCATCACGACCAGGTAGCGCCAAAAGTAAGCGAGCAACTTCCAGTTTATTGGTGGATTACGACCATGCCAACTAGAACACACACACACACTACTTCATTATCAGAATGCAATTAATATTAATATGCTCTACAACTATAATATATGTATAATTGAGTGATGCAAGTTATACTCTTTCATAGAAATATCATTAAACTATATTATAATACTGTATGAAGACGCTGTTCCGGATATTAATGATTAAATATTTAATAGTGGTCAAACATAGTACTGTAGATAAGGCACACCGATTACTGTAGCTTACTAGGGAAATGGTATATAGTGGATGCAGTATTTTTTATTTTTTGTCTATGTCGTTGAGGGAGACAAAAGGCAGAGCTGCCTGTGACAAGTGCCTCACCCAGAGTTGAAAGTAGGTAGGGACGAAAAACCGAGTAAACCCAAGTGGGGACGAACAAACTATGGAGCCAGACTCATTTGGTAGAGACGAATACTTTTTTTTTGAGACAGAAAGAAGTGTGGTGTGCTTGTTTAGTGTAGTGAATAGTTTTCAACACTTTGTAAGTGAATGTAACACAAATCTATAACCTATTATAATTTAGTTATATATCATGTAGGAATTATATATACAGATAGTTTACACTATTTTTAGAAATATAATATACCTAGTGAATAGTGGCAATACTTTGACTTTTTTCATAACAAATCTACTCAACCTGATGATGCCGTGACTTATTCCTTATTTTTTTTTTTTTTTTATGTGAGTGAGGGAGGCAAAAGGCAGAACAGCCTGTAGCGAGTGCCTCCCCCATAGTTGAAAGAGTGACAGGGCTAAAATCAAGGGACGTTCAAGCCAAAATGCCTGGACACACAGAGTTTGAAGCAATTTAAGTCATAGGAGGAGGGAAAGACTGATTCTGGGAGAGAGTTCCAGAGCTCAGTTGTTGAATAGAACAAAGTTTGAGAGTAACATTTAACTCTTGGGTTGGAGAGTTGCACAGAGTAGGGGTGGGATTGTGTTGCAAGACGGGTACCACATGTCCTACGTAGAGGAGGTGGTATACACTGGGAAAGCTCTGAGGAACACTGATTAATATAATAGTGATAGAATAGCGAGAGAGATGCAACATTGCGGCAGAGAGAGAGACATTGCAGAGAGTTGCTGAGTGGACGGGAGTTAACCCTTAATTAGCGGCGAGCAACATAAGTCGAGTTAAATAAAGCTGGACTATGTGGCGGTGCTCGACATAGGTCGAGTGGCAATTTCAGCACGTAATGTTGCTGAGAGAGAGAGACAAGTGGTGGCAGGAGAGTAGCGAGCGTATGACTGCTCCAGACCACCGCGGCGAACATACCGACACGAATCCGAGCTCCCTCCTCCCTCTCTCACTCGCTATATAAGGAATTGTATCGGGAAAGTGGCTAATTACATGCTTTTTGCACTCGCGTTGCACGGTTATTGCAAGAAAACTAGCCATCATAAAAGGATCGTTATGGTGTCATTCGAAAGCTCTGTTTATGCCCTTTCAGGGATAGATACTTGTTTTACGTTCTGGGTCTTATTTAGGCATGAAAATGATCACGTAAACAGCCCTATTTTGGCTAAAAACACCCCGCTGGGCGGTACATATAAATAAACCGCATAGGCCGCTCTTAAGGTGTTAATGATATGAAAGGCCTTCCTTTCAACTATGTCTAGGAGAGTCGTGTGAGAGGAACCTCCTCACACATGTGAACAATACTCAATACAAGGACGCACTGTGCCCCTGTACAGAGCAAGAAGCTGTACAGGGGTAAAGAACCCCCTGAGGCGGTTGAGCACACCCAACTTCTTAGCCTTAGCAAGACTGGTAAAATGGTCCTTCCAAGTGAGAGCAGAAGCAAAAGAGACACCAAGAATATTGAGAGAAGATGAAGGACTGATTTTTGTATTGTTGGAGAATAAGGGATAGTCCGCTGGGAGTTCCGGACGAGTAGATAGATGGAGAAATTGGGCTTTGGAAGCATTAAAGGTAACAAGGTTTTCTTTGCCCCAATTAGAAATAGTAGTTGGATCAGAATTTAAGTGTTCGATGGCTTTATTACGTTTGTCTTTGAGGGATTGCTGGATGGGGCGTTCTGGAAAACTAATTCAGTAGTGTAAGGTTGAGTCATCTGCGTATGAATGAATGGGACTTGAGGTACAGTTGAGAAGATCATTTATGAAAATTAGAAAGAGAATAGGAGATAGGACAGAGCCCTGAGGAAGTGAGCGATGACCGTCCACAACCGCATCTATGGAACGGCCAGAAAGGAAATTAGAGACAAAGGCACAGATGGAGGGATAGAAACCGAAGGTGGGTAGTTTAAAAATTAAAGATTTGTGCCAGACTTTATCGAAGGCTTTCGATATGTCTAATGCAATAGAAAAAGTCTAGCCGAAGTCCCGAGAGGAGGATGACCAAGAGTCAGTAAAATATGAAAGAAGATCACCAGTAGAGCAACCCTTAAGGAAGCCATACTGGCGATCTGAGAGCAGATTATAGGAAGAGAAATACTTAAGAAATTTGAAAGCAAGAATAGTTTCAAAAACTTTAGAAATACAAGAGATGAGAGCAATTGGATGATAGTTGGAGGGTTGAGAACGGTCACCCTTCTTTGGGACAGGTTGAATGAGAGCAAACTTCAAGCATGAAGGGAAGATGTTAGAGGATATACAGAGACGAAAGCGTTTGCCTAGGCAGGGAGTCAGCACGGAAGCACAGTTTTTGAGTACAACAGGAGGAACACCGTCCGGACCGTACGCCTTCTTAGTATTAAGCCCAGAGATGGTAGAAAGTACATCTTTAGAAGAGATTAGGATATTAGGCATAAGTAGGAGAGAGGAGGGTGGAGAGGGAGGAATAGCACCAGAATCATCCAAAGTGGAGTTTCTAGCATATATTAGAGCGAAGAGTTTAGCTTTGTCAGAGGAAGAAGTGATGGTTGTGCCATCAGAATGGGAAAGAGGAGGGAAAGACAAGGAAGATAAATTGTTGGAGTGGTTTTTGGCTAGATGCCAGAAAGCTTGGGAAGAGCTAGAGATGGATAGTTCAGTGAATTTATTATTGATGAAAGAGTGTTTGGCAGGTCGAAGAACAGATTTGGCTTGATTCCGGGCAGAAACATAGGAAGAATGAGATTCTTGAGTTTTAAGGCGTCGGTACCGTTTGAATGCTTCCTCATTGCGGACAGCAGTAGAACAGGCGTGAATAAACCAAGATTGTTATGGCATTAGTCTGAGAGAAAGAGAATGGAATGTATGCCTCCATGCTAGATAGGATTACCTCGGTAATGCGTTTAGCACTCTCCGAGGGTCCCAGGCCACGGAAGCAGAAATCAATTCATGGGAAATCAAAGAAGTACTGCCAGATAGCCTCCCAGTCGTCAGTGCCAAAGTGCCGCCGGCTAGGAAGATCGGCAGGCCGTACTGGACAGATATGACAGGTGACAGAGATAAGTTTATGGTCGGAGGAGCCCAAAGGAGAGAAAAGATCGACAGTATAAGAAGAAGGGTTAGAAGTTAGAGACATCTCCGTGGTGATCCAGGATATGGGTGGGTTGCTGAAGTAACTGCTCTAGGTCATTTAGGATAGAAAAGACGTAGGCTTGTTCACCAGGTTGGTCAGTAGTGTGAGAGGTGAGCCATTGGCGGCGGTGAACGTTGAAATCTCCTAAGATAGAGATTTATGATTAAGGAAAAATGGATAGAATGTGTTCCACTGTAGACTTTGGATAGTCAAAGAATTTGGGAAAGTCGGTAGAGTTAGGGGAAAGATGGACAGCACAGAAATATTTAGTAAGAGAATGACAGGAAAGTTTGAGCCATAAAATTGAAAATTCAGGAGTCGAAATCGGAACACGAGAGTAAGTGAGTTTGTTGTGCACATATGCACAACATCCGCCTTTGACCTTGAAACTAGGATAGAGAAAGTAGGAGGATACAGAGAAGGGGCTGCTGGAAGTTGCTACAGACACCTGAGTTTCGGTGAGGAAAAGAAGATCAGGTTTGTAGGAGGAGAGATGGTGTTCATCAGAGTGAAAATTAGAGGAAAGTCCGCAAATGTTGCAGACGTTAATAAAAAGAGTAACAGGCCGATGTCCAGGTACTGTTGCGGGGTCGACAGGGAAAGGTCGGGCGGGTGTGGGGGCATTTATGGTAACCCCCCCCCCCCACCCACTGGGGACTCCGAAGCTGGGCTAAAATTCATAATTTCGTTCAATTTTGGTGTGGAATAATGAAGTGTGGTGTGTATGTTTAGTGTAGTGAAGTGGATAGGAGGAGGAGGTGTTTGTGAGAGATAGCTGGATTACTCTCGGTGTAAATGACGTACAAATAAAACAGTAGGAGAGGCCAAACAAATTAAACAGGAGTTCCAGCTACTGTTTATCACATGCCTATAGCCTCACCTGGGTCTAGCCCTGATCGATTGGTGCCTACAATCTCCCCACTAAATTATTATTTCTCAAATATTACCCAACTCCTCCGTCAGAATGTGGCAAGCAGATTGGACGTCCATGACAAATAACAATCTACACTTCACTAAACCTACCATAGTTCCCTGGCAGTGATTTTTCTATGATAATATAAGGTAGGAGTTTGCCTTGGTTCGCCTGAGACTCGGCCACACTACGCTCATACGTGGCTTTTTGATATCGGGGGATGGCCCCATGCTTTGCCCTTGTTGCCAGGTTCCAGTCACAGTCCAACATCTTGTGTTAGACTGCTCCTAGTTGTTATTTTCAAGGACACGCCAAGTTTTGATTCTATTTGGAGATCTATTAACTTGTGAAGGACTGTGAAGAGCGGTTGTGAGTCAAAACTTGTCGCGTCCATATAAATAATAAGCGATCGTTTTCCATCACGTGAGTATAATTCTCCATTCAAACATTCACTGCATTGTGAGTATCTCTTCTGAAACTCGTATATCTCGCACAGTGAGAGAGAGAGAGAGTCACGTAGAGGGAGAGAGGGGTAGTGGGAGGTAGAGGGAGAGAGGGGTAGTGGGAGGTAGAGGGAGAGAGGGGTAGTGGGAGGTGGAGGGACGGAGGGGGTAGTGGGAGGTGGAGGGACGGAGGGGGTAGTGGGAGGTGGAGCGAGGGATAATTGTAAGTGGAGAGAGGGAGGGGGTAGTGAGAAGTGGAGGGACTTTGTGGGTAATGAGAGGTGGAGGGACTTTGGGGGTAGTGAGAGGTGGAGGGACCTTGGGGGTAGTGAGAGGTGGATGGAGGGAGGGGGTAGTAAGAGGTGGAGGGACGGAGGGGGTAGTAAGAGGTGGAGGGAGGGAAGGGATAGTGGGAGGTGAAGAGAGGGAGGGATAGTGGGAGAGAGGCTTGTAGGATTTTGCGGGTAGTTTTTACATCTTGAGATTAAGAAGATTTCTCTCGTGTAACAAGATGTGTATTATTAGGCAGTATATACTACAACAGGATAAAAATACTAGGGACATGAATATTTTGTAATGGGTAATATACTGGGTAAGTTGCCCTGTATAGTGGACAAATATTTTTAGATTTCATATAATCGGAAAGTAAAACAAAAGTATTATATAAATAAAACATATTTTGTAAGCCAATAACCTTAACATGGTAGAAAATACAGCCTACTATCATTCAGATGTATTAACTGGTAAAGAAAGGATGCTTGACCTGCTAAGCAAAGACATAGCTAGAAATCCTAACACAAATAATTGTGTCAAGTAGTTCTCGAGTTCACTGGGTTTAATGTTGAGGAGATGGGTTATGAAACCTTGCATAACATAATTACTATGAACAGTTATTCAATATTATCAAATACTGACGAGGCCCGATGATTACCAAATGTCTACACAATTAGAGGTATGCTCTATAATATATACAATTGACACAACTAGTTTGTGTTTAACCCTCTCACGTTCTTGACGCGATGTTGAGCCTATTAGGGATACTTTAAAGCCTTTGTTACCATCAGGGGTATTTAGAAACCTTTAGTTTAGTTACTTCAACCTCTGCAGTTGTCTTTGAGTTAGCTGTGGGCAGAGAACTAATTTTGGAGAGGTAATGATAAGAGTGAGAGAACTATTTAGTATTGCTAATCTGGCAACCTCTGCGTCATAAACACGTGAGAGGGTTAATGTTACGCATACAAATAGCTTGACTACATTATTACAGTCTGGGAAGCTGGATAAACTTTTCGGTAATCCCTAAATCATGTCATGCCATATGTTAGCTATTATCTGTTATTATACATCATTAGAAAGTATCCATGGAAGAAAAGGGTTTAATAAGACCTAGTTTGACCTATGAATCATTGGATGTTTACGTTATCTCCCTACGCCCTAAAGTACCGTACTAAAAGAGCTATAGTTCTTTTCTCGTTGCTTCGGAGCGTTTCATAGACTTTCACTCTCCTCCATAAAGATATGAGATATAGATGATATGGGAATAACATATGGATTTTATTTATTACACTACGATCAAACTCTGTTGAAGGAGATATGAAATGGTGAAACATATTAACGTTTGTAGTGGTATTAATTTAATAATAAAACCGTCGCCGGATGATCGAAGGATGGTGTGATACAGACCAAGGTTGGGCGGAGGGATCTCTAACACAATTTACTGTATGGAATGATGACATTATATATCGCAATAATGGTTTAATACAGTATATACTGTATATTATTATTATTATTAATCTTTTATTTGTTTCCTTCTATTGTTCCTCGACATTACATTAATATCATATATTTTGTATTTTAATTAATGTTATGTTACACCACGTTGTCATTCCTATGAACCATACCATATTCAGTTACATTATTTGTGTTGCATTGTTAGTATCCTAATCTCAATGTTATATTCATATTATTGGCACTAGCAATACTGTCATTTAACGACCTATACTACAAACACCCATTATTGGTTATATTATTCGCATGAATAAACTATTATACATTATATAGAAATATCTACCTATATATTACCTATAAAGAAAAATTACACACACCACTTCTAACTCTGAAATGTGTGCCTGTTACATCTGTTATTGATACCCAGTCCATTTTTGCTTCCTTTTAGCATTTATATTCCATACATTCAAATAATGAAGTAGTGTGTGTGTGTGTGTGTGTGTTCTAGTTGGCAAGGTCGTAATCCACCAATAAACATGGAGTTTTTCACTTACTTTTGGCGCTACTTGGATGTGTCGAACAGAACCATCTATAGAGAGCAAAAACACCATATCTCGGATTGCTTCGAATACCGCCGTCAGAGGGCACTAATGGATGGCTGACGATCCATACCACGACTTTAGTCCCAGACTGTACATATCTACACTAAACTACCGTTAGACCTGCAAAGAACCCATGCTCAGAGAGACTGTGAAGATGGACACGGTTCAGGCTGCAACGTTAAAATTAAAACAATCATAATGTTCCCTTTGACCTTTTCGATGTAAATCATCTTGTCATATTAGATCCATCACATTGTTATTTACAGGTTTCAATCGATTAGAATACTCCTATGATGACATAACATTGTCCGTTTTATGGCTTTTAAATAATCCTGACTTCCACGAAGTAACTAACTAAACTTAATGATTATGTGAGAGAAGAGGGACTCCACATTTGATACCTCGGATTTTGTTCACAAACTCAAGTGGTAAAGTGGGAATCGCAAAAATACTTCTGGAGGAATATTTGTCCCTAATTTGTTTAATAAGGTTAATTCAGATTCTGGATTTTATTTTAACCAACTGTACAGCTACTGACAAATAGTTGGGCACTCTTGCGATTTTCCTTGCTAAATAATAATTATAATTATCGTCGGGTTACTTATATAGCGCCCGTATCTCCTCCTACAAGGATTCACAAGTGTTTGACCTTCTTTAATCAACCAGAGACCATCACCCATCCCCCTTGCTCATGAGGAAACTGTAACCGTCGGCTGTATCCCAGAAAAACTGTTCAACTTGAGCGGGGATTGAACGCGAAACTGCAAGATGGGAAGCAGAGATTATCAACTCATTTAGATTGATGTTCAGACCAAATCAGCTATATGTTAATATAGACATGTTATGTATTTATAAATATATTGCCGATTTCATCTGAACATCAATCTAAATGGATATAATATCATAAAGTAAATTGAAAGAGTTCCCTGATAATTTGTATGTGCCTGTACATTCAGTATCGTTCCCAATATATGGCGGCCTCAAAATATTGACATGTACAGTTGGAAACGTGAATCTGGATCCACTCATTGATTATATGTAAGTAATAATAATGTTGACTTACAGGATAAATTTGCTGTACATAATTATGTTAAAGTAGTCATGTAATTTAACCCTCTGAAAATGTTGACGCATTTTGAGTTCATTCTGGCAATCATACACGATTGTATGTAATTTAGGAAGGATCTGTGGGTATTATTAGGCAAAAGTCTGTCTCAATTAACCCTATGACTTCCATATTCTAATAATAGCCAGAAACAAGAAAACAAATGCGGAATCGTATCCTGAAAGGATTAACTACTGCACAAAGAAATACACTTCTATTTCAATCATACTAATTAACCTTCCACAAATAAGATAACAGACTGTATCCACATTAATTAGGTCAACTGTACATTATATAGTTGCTGACTTACAATTGACAGACAGAGTTGTGTGCACAGTAGCCCACATAAGTTCAGTTCGTTTCTGTGATTTTATACAGGGAAAGATAATACGTAGGATTGAATTATGAGTGTTGTTTCTTTAGCAGTGGTTAACGGTTTCATCTGATTAGTCCACTGATAATTAAACTGTTCAGTACCAGTGCTATCCTTTAATTTATCTTCCGGCGATGAGTAGACTACTTTATTCAGCTTAGGAAGGATCTCTAGCAATAATTAGGCTTCAAACTATCTCAGCCAACCCTTTTGACTACCACAGATCCTTCGTAAGCTGCATAATATTGTGTATTTATAGCTATAACCATTACATAGAATACATAATATTGTGTATTTATAGATATAACCATTACATAGAATATTGTGTATTTATAGCTATAACCATTACATAGAATATTGTGTATTTATAGCTATAACCATTACATAGAATATTGTGTATTTATAGCTATAACCATTACATAGAATATTGTGTATTTATAGCTATAACCATTACATAGAATACATAATATTGTGTATTTATAGCTATAACCATTACATAGAATACATAATATTGTGTATTTATAGCTATAACCATTACATAGAATACATAATATTGTGTATTTATAGCTATAACCATTACATAGAATACATAATATTGTGTATTTATAGCTATAACCATTACATAGAATACATAATATTGTGTATTTATAGCTATAACCATTACATAGAATACATAATATTGTGTATTTATAGCTATAACCATTACATAGAATACATAATATTGTGTATTTATAGCTATAACCATTACATAGAATACATAATATTGTGTATTTATAGCTATAACCATTACATAGAATACATAATATTGTGTATTTATAGCTATAACCATTACATAGAATACATAATATTGTGTATTTATAGCTATAACCATTACATAGAATACATAATCACAAAACAAATTACATCTAGCTTTATGGTAGTATATAAGGTTCTACGAATAGCCTACACTATAAACAATTATTCATATTTCGCCCGAGAAGATTCTTTTTGGACCTCTCCTGTTTTGCTTCATTAGTCTGGAGATTTTAAGACGTTTCGCCCATTGGTGTGGCAATAATAAGATGCTTCAACCAATTCAGTTGTCTAATATTGTTCTAGGCGAACGATAGCGAACCTGTACCAAAAACAGCTTCCCAAACTTCCTTCAAACTAACAAAATTTCCCACCCAAACCCCCTTCAAGTTAAGTGAGTACAAATTTCGATAGAATAAATGTCCCGGCCGAAGGCTGATTTCTTCTAAGTTACATGTCTTACCAGAACAACCCATGAAAGGTATGACACGTATGATTATTGCCAATTAAATGGGTTGAAACGTCTTAAAATCTCCAAACAAATGAAGTGAAACAGAAGAGGTCCAAGAACACCCCCTACGGACCGAATAAGGCCAAGGGGAGGTAGGCGTATATATTTGTTTATTGTTTTATCTTGTTATAATTTTCTTAGCTTCCTCCCCAGACCTTCATCAAGCTGTAAAAAACACCCTATTGAATCCCCATTAATATAAATCTGTAAATTTTTCAGTAGAAAAAGCGGGTTACTCTTAACATTACAGGATCGCTATCGCTTGACAGAAAAAATCGACACCTAAATGGCACGAAAGGTCTTAATATTGTAAAAGAAATGAGATGTAAAGACATAAAATTGCCAAACTAATGAGTCCAACGTCTTAAAATCTAAAAAGAATGGGATTAAACATGAGGGAGAAAGGGGCCAGCAAAACCAGGCCATCTCCCCTTAACAGGTCTAGCTAAAAATATTGCTATTTTTGGGCAGGTTTCAGCCAGCGAACGCAATATAGCTTTTATATTTAATATTGCTTATGTTAGGGAGCTTTCTCTGCAAAAGAGGATAAGTTTACCTTACTTTACGACAAGAAAATAATTATAATGGTAAATATTCGGGAACATTATTTCTGATAAACTTGGAAGATGGTGCAGTTGGCTACATAAATTCAGTTCCTCTCTGTATTCTTATGCATGGAAATATAATGCACATGATTTAATTATGTGTGTAGTTTCTTATGTAGTGGTTGACTCGTATGATTAGCCAACTGATGATTACAAGAAACCACTCGCAATTCATTCATACTAATTTTACTTTCATACGTAAGATCACGAGGAGGAACAAAATGTATGTGGCCAAATGTACATATACTGCCTGTAATATTATTCAAACATCGAAGATACATTCTCAAAGTATAGTAAATATCAGCAGGAATGAAACAAAGAGAGAGGCAGCGAAGAACATGTATATTTTCAGATGTTCCAACATGTTCTAGATGTAAACATCAGTGATAAACAATACTTAAAAAGATAAAACACAATCACATAATATTGTGATTTATCAGAGATCCCTTTCATCGGAAACAAGAAAATGGTGATAGATGCTTGCCAAGATATTATTTGGAAGAGGAGAAAGTTATAATACGAAAAGCGTAAGATGAAAGGAACTGTCCGGATGAAAGACTTGCCGCCCGCCCGGCTCAGCCAATCAATCGCTGACGTCAAGGCTATATAAGTTATTACGGGGGATGGGCATATTTATTGGATAATTTATGTACTTTTTTGTATTGTGTTATTAGGTTGCTCTCTAGACCTCCATCAAACTTAAAACAAACACCCGGTCTAGACCCTCCTTCAAGATAAATTTGTAAAAAAATTTACACAAAAATGTTTCTTCCAAAGGCCGGTTTCTCTTAAATTACAGGGTCCCTATCGCTCGCCAGGAAATAATTGACACCTAAATGGCACGAAAAGTCTTAATATTGATAAAGAAATAGGGCGAAAGGTCATAATAATCGCCAAACTAATTGGCCGAACGTCTTATAATCTAAAAACTAAAGGTACTAAACATGAGGAAGAAGGGGGACCATAAACACGACCAATCTCTCCTTAAGGGAAATATGGGGGTGGAGATCTTCAGAAAGACGGACGGTACCTGCCGGGTCATATCCTCAACAAAGGCATCTTCAACCTTGCTCCCCTATATGCCTTCCTCTACAACGAATAGACGGCAACCAGAGCAAGGTGTCAAACCGGAGTAAATTTGTTTGAATACTTGAATGAATATGAGAAGAAATACAGGAAAATTGTCATGAAATAGTGTTGTGTTGGCCATTTTATCACTGCCAAACACATATTTTGAACTATAAACCATAATTTCAGCTATACATATTGTAAGGTATAGTGGTATACCGGCCCCTTGGCCAGCGCCAGGACGTCAGGACATCACTTGTGTGAGCAGTATATCATCTATGTGCTTTTAAATGTTGAAAAACAGTTAAATTTATATAGGGACACTACTACTGTAAAAGACAAGGAGTGTGGAATGCCTCCCTATAGACGACCCAACTAACGGTTCTAAGAGTGACGGGTTCTTGCCTGATATTGCATCATCTTATTTATATCAGCCCATAGACTATTAACTCCTTGCGACATATATGGCGCGATCGCATCATATGGAACTTATAAAAAAAAACTCATATGACGCGATCGCGTCATATGGACTTATCTACATGCCTCTCCAATAAGTCCATATGACTCACTAGCGTCATATGAGCTCAGTAAGTCCGATAAGTTAGCTTACGATAAAACCGTTGGTGGCAACCTCAGCCTCCTCCGATAATTCTAACGGCCGCAGTGTTGTTGTGAGTGTAGTGCGAGGCAGTGGCAATGATCCCGGGGCTCCCGCCTCCTCGGACTTATTGGAACATAATATGTCTGAAGGAGTTAATGTGTCCAGGATTACAATCAGTGTAATTTTTACAAGTGGCATGATGTATTTAAGAAACTTTATGATGGGCAAATGAGATTATATGATGTCAGAACTTTATAATCAAGTCGAGGGTTTGCAAGACTTGATAAGTGATATTATCTGTGCTTATATGAATACCTCGCATTGTCCGAGGATGCCTTGTTAAATAGATTATGTGGGCGGTGTCTATCTATCGAGTGAGGGTCTTGTGATTGGGATATTCACCCTCTAATGTATATATGGGACCAATAACTGTGTTTTGTCATTTTGGACATTTTGAATGAGAGGAGTGCCCCTCAGTGAGCATAAGGCCCCGCCGCCCGTATATATACTGCCTCGCCGGCACCCACAAGGGGGAGATGAGGGCTAGGTGTGGCAGGTTGAGGAAGATTGCTGGTGTTGCAGGCGTGTGTGTGTGCGTGTGTACGCGGTCCCTCAGACAGAGACGAGTGGTGACAGCTGATGGCAGAGGAGGGCTGCTCCTGGCATCTTGAACTACAGACACGATTGTGTGTGTGAGTATTTGTGTGTTGATACGGAGCCTTGCTATTTTCAATATATACATTTTTGCAGTGATCTCTTGTATTGATTTATATTTATGTGCGTTGATTGACCTTTTGATCAAAGACATAATTATATATTGTATCTCTGATGAACTGGGTTATATATTTTATATGTGCGCATTAGTTAGGATGTTCATACGGGGTATTTGTGTGATAAACACCACCCCTACAGATTTAACATTCCAGTGAAATAGCTTACTTAAAGAATGCATGATTAATGATTTTCGGTAGCCTATTATTTGCACATTAAGAACCACCTGGGCTGACATTGTCATACAGATATCCCATATTGTTTTTTACTATATCCCAGTGGGACATTTATATTTCCCATATTGTTTTTGACTACATCCCAGTGGGACATTTATATTTTATTGGGTTAATTAGGCACCTGATATTTGATGAGTCATTTGAGTCAAATGTTCCTTTAATTCTCAATCAAATTCATTGTATTTTTTATTGCCTGCTTAAGTGAGGAGTCTTGATACTTTTTAGGAGTAATTTATCAACGTGTTTCTTTGACAGTTAATCAAGTTCATTTCTGATAAGTCTGCTTAGCCTAACTCATTTCGTCTTGAGGAGTGCCTATATAATTTACTTCACAGTAGGCTATTGTACAGTGACAGAAGTGAATTATAATATGATATGAATCCATTGACACTGTATCAATATGATTTCCTTCCATGTGATAGCAGTGTAGATTTACATGAATTGGGATATTAACCCTACCTGTCTTCTGAAGTAGTCAGATTCGCGTTGTTGTGTCCGAGGTCTATTTAGACTTTGTATGAGTTCTGAAGAGAATTCGTAACAATATACACATAATAAAGACTAAAAAGAATGGGTTCGGATTTCGTTAGACACCCTGAACCAGAGTCTGTTTATTTTCAGCTGAGGGAAATTTGTCATGTCCCAATTTTCATAACTCGGTTATTACGAAGATTTTGTAGCGAAATGTGTTGTTAATTGGAAAAACGTGGCATTAATTTGACGTGGATGTATATTAGTTTCAGAATATCCCATTAAGTATCAGGGAATTCCCTGCTAAAGGATTCAATTTGCCATCAGTTGGAAATAAACCATACCACTTTTATATGGAATTAATATTCAAACTAGTAAAGAAATAAAGAAACTAAAAACAGGAGACAAATAATAGGTTAAACAATTAGATATTCTAGGCACAGTTTGCTCTTTAAGAAATAAATTTACTGCATCAGAAAAAGGCTGTAGAAGGCCCATATAACCAACTTTATTAGGACCCCGACTTTTCTCTTGCAAGAATAGCTGAGTCACCTTTTGCCTAGATACGTCTGCAGTATCCAAGAGCCTGTACACACATAGCCCGCCTGAACCACAGAAGCTACATGGAGTGACCGTTTGCGTGACCAAAGAGAGAACTGTGTGTACGCTGGTGACCTGATGTGACCAGTTAAAGGGAGATCAGCCGATTTTCTGGTCACCATTCTTCCTAATGCTTATCCCCATTAGTTTTGAAATTTTAAGACGTTTGCTCATTAGTTTGTCGATTTTAAGACTTTTTGTCCTTTTTCTTTGTCAATATTAAGATCTTTGGTGTCATTTAGATGTCGATTTTTTACCTGGCGAGTGATAGCGAGCCTGTAATTATGGAGGAACCGGCCTTTGGTCGTGACAAAAATGTACAAATTAATGTCGAAGGGGGATCTAATGGATGTTTTTTTTGTTTTTAAGTTTGATGGAGATTTACAGAGGAAACTAAAACAAACAAAAATTATACAAATATATGGACCCCCCAAAAAAACACTGTCCCCTTAAAAAGAAGAAGAGGGAGAAAACAAGACTGCAATTATTCAGTGTTGGAGGCTTCCAGACTGGTGCAACATTGTATTTGATGGGTTCTATACATCATGCAGATGCTTAAAGAAAATAAGAATGTAGACTCTGCTAGAATATGATTCATGTTACCTATATTAGTTAAACCCGAGACAATAAACCGAAACAACAATTGATGAAAATATCTTTAAAACTATTTTTGACACCAATAACCCCCAAATATATTCAATGAAAGCATGTGATCCTCCCAGGATTCGAACCCAGGATATCTCATAAAGAACTTACACGCTCGAACCATTACACCATCAAGAAATTTTTAAGTACAGCACACGACGATGATTAATATCCATTTATCGAAATAAGATAACTGAGTTGACATATTTGGTTGTAATTGTTATAAAAGTAATATCTATCTATCTATATATTTAGTCAGGCCTCTATTTGTTTATATTTGTATTTGTATTTATTTATTTATGTTTTACTGATATTTTATATCAGTAATACATAGTGAAATAAATATGTTTGACAGTTACCATAGATTCGGGATGGCAAAGGGATAATCTGCCCGCTGATTGAATATTTCATAGGGAGTGCATCGGATTATTGAGTGGTCTCGCTGAATTGAAATTCCCTATTTTGTTAAAAGGAAAACATATTGACAACAAATGTATATTACAAAAAGGTAAGCATGTTATTGTAACAAGAATATAGTTTCCAGAGGAGTTACAAAGAAATAAGTGACTCGTGTATAAGGTTCTGAAAGTTAATTATTTGTAATTCAATGTCAAAATCAGTCAAATAATGAATAACGCCCAAACTGATAATTGGTCATGGGGATGAGCAATTCCGAGGAACGAGGTTAATCACTGTGATCATAATATTCAAACACTGGTAGATCATTTGAACTTATCACAGAAGTGGGGAATACAAATACTATGGAGACAAAGTACCTTAATATAAAGGTTTATGAAATAAAGTCAATGTTCATGATTGACTGTCGAATTATTCCAACCCTCTAGGTATAAGATTTATATTGCATATTACAATAATAATTCATAAATAATTATTATATTAATAATAATTATAATAACTAATACCAATAACAATAATAATAATAATAATAATAATAATAATATGAGTAAAAATCAAAGCAATTATACTAATTATATTCTACAAATAATTATAATTCAGATTATTGAGGGATTTTGTTCATACATGTTCTTATACGTTGTTCTCACATTAAACACTAAATATGCTTGCCCCTCATCCTTTATACTCCTGCGCTCAGTATTGACAACCGAACTACAATTAATGTTCTCCATCCTTCACACAGAACTACAATTAATGTTCTCCATCCTTCACACAGGACTACAATTAATGTTCTCCATCCTTCACACCGAACTACAATTAATGTTCTCCATCCTTCACACAGAACTACAATTAATGTTCTCCATCCTTCACACAGGACTACAATTAATGTTCTCCATCCTTCACACAGAACTACAATTAATGTTCTCCATTCTTCACACCGAACTACAATTAATGTTCTCCATCCTTCACACAGAACTAAAATTAAAGTTCTCCATCCTTCACACAGGACTACAATTAATGTTCTCCATCCTTCACACAGAACTATAATTAATGTTCTCCATCCTTCACACAGAACTACAATTAATGTTCTCCATCCTTCACACAGAACTACAATTAATGTTCTCCATCCTTCACACAGAACTACAATTAATGTTCTCCATCCTTCACACAGGACTACAATTAATGTTCTCCATCCTTCACACAGAACTACAATTAATGTTCTCCATTCCTTCACACAGAACTACAATTAATGTTCTCCATCCTTCACACAGAACTACAATTAATGTTCTCCATCCTTCACACAGAACTACAATTAATGTTCTCCATTCCTTCACACAGAACTACAATTAATGTTCTCCATCCTTCACATAGAACTACAATTAATGTTCTCCATCCTTCACACAGGACTACAATTAATGTTCTCCATCCTTCACACCGAACTACAATTAATGTTCTCCATCCTTCACACAGGACTACAATTAATGTTCTCCATCCTTCACACAGAACTACAATTAATGTTCTCCATCCTTCACACCGAACTACAATTAATGTTCTCCATCCTTCACACAGGACTACAATTAATGTTCTCCATCCTTCACACAGAACTACAATTAATGTTCTCCATCCTTCACACAGAACTACAATTAATGTTCTCCATCCTTCACACAGGACTACAATTAATGTTCTCCATCCTTCACACAGAACTACAATTAATGTTCTCCATCCTTCACACAGGACTACAATTAATGTTCTCCATCCTTCACACAGAACTACAATTAATGTTCTCCATCCTTCACACTGAACTACAATTAATGTTCTCCATCCTTCACACAGGACTACAATTAATGTTCTCCATCCTTCACACAGGACTACAATTAATGTTCTCCATCCTTCACACAGAACTACAATTAATGTTCTCCATCCTTCACACAGGACTTTCATTAGGTGAGGGAAACGTAAAAGAGTAAAATATGCAGGGTTGGGAATGTGGTCTTAATTCCTCAGTACCGATACTACTCTTTTGTTTAATTAATGGTATTGCCAGAGCATCTATTTATCTAATTATCTCTCTATCTATATATTGCCAGAAAGCGTAATCCCCGAGTGGTAAGAACTAATAGGGATGTAGCTAAGAGTCGGGTCTGCCTCGTATGGCCCAGTAGGCCTTTTGCATATTTCCATGTTTCTTAGGTTCTCAAGTTCTTATAAGTTTCCATATATGCCGAAGCAACTCGCTTGATTATGTAGCTTGTACGTGTTCACAGGGAAGGGTCACTTATGCCCAACCGCCCATTGCTGTGTGTATACTGTGTGGGGGTGCATATGGGATACTATTGTACTGATGGAATGACTGGATGTGAATGTAGTCTGTAACCAGTGTAATCAGCTCGATCCTGCTGATCAGGTCCATTCGGCAAATCATTAGGCGACCATAGCGCAGTTGGGTATAATTATGTACAAGCTCAGAAAAATATTCAGTATTAAAGAATGAATAATATGGATTAAAAACACCATCTGAGGAATGATAACGTTTCGCAGATAGCTTGATCAGGTCACTGATGCGAAACGTTGTCAATAAAGTGCTCTTCCTCAGATGGTGTTTCTTATCCATTCTGTCTACTTTTCAAGTACTGCTCAACATAGAATAATATGTCGTAGGCTTGTGCATAAACCTGTAACTGTTTTGGTAGCGTAATAGTTAGTGCACTGAATTTCGGTGTGAGTATCCTAGGTTCAAGTCCTTGGAGTACCACATATATTCATTAGTTTCATTTATTTCATTAATTAGGATTATTTGTAAGTTATTTGGTGGGTTAATGAATATATATGACTATATATGTCTATATGCGACACCGATCTACCGCACCTTTAGTGTCCGCCAATGCAGCTAAGGGTATGGATACCCTACCTGAAGGTCAATAAACTAACGGTAGTCCATCAGGAGATCGAACCCGGGCCTTCCACGCACGAGGCGAGTTCGGTACCACTTAGCCACACTGGCTCTTAAATTTATAGTGCAGTTTAAAATGTATACAAACATTACGTCTTCTATTTTCAGAACACATGAGTTAATACTGTGTTCCAGATTTACTTAAACATTAACTATCCACATATCAAGAACGACACTTCACAATCCAGTAATGCTTATTAGTAAGAAATATTGTTGGAAAAAATTCTTGTCTAACGCTGTCTTAATAAGTTTCCTTAATAACAAGTTTGTGTTGGTGTCGCTTACTTAACAGGAGGTATATGATTTGTATACACCCCCGTCTCCCTCACGTTTAGCTCCATTAGTTTTGGGATTTGAAGACATAAGGCCGATTAGTTTGGCAATTTTGTTCCAGGCGAGCGTTAGCGAGCCTGTAACTTAGTAGGAACCTGCCTTAGGCCATGAAATTTTTCTGGAGAAAAATTTACAAATTTATCTTGAAGAGGGGTCTAGGGGTAGTTTGTTTTAAGCTTTATGGATTTCTAGGGAGTAACCTAAAAAAACTATATATCATAATTAAAAAAGGACAATAAAAACAAGATACCCCACCTTAACTGAAGAAAAAAAGCATTACCCCTGGATGGCCACACAGCTCAGAGGGAAGTGGGTCAGAGTGGGGCTCTTGGCTTCAACCTACGAGCCACAAAACTATTCTCAAACCATGAAGGGGAATTTGGCATGCATATTAGGCTGTGACTACGAGCGGTATCTCTCAGCCTGGCTTAAGGGGAGATGGGTTGTTTTCTGGTCCCCATTCTTCCTCATGTTTAGCCTCATTACTTTTCAGATTTGAAGACGTTTGGCCTATTAGTTTGGCGATTTCAAGAACCTTCACCCCATTTTTTTGTCATTGTGTAATTTAGGTGTTGATTTTTTTCCTGGCGAGCGATATCGAGCCTGTAATTTAAGAGGAAATGGCCTTCGGCCGAGACATTTTTTTATCGACTAATGTACGAATACATCTTGATTTTGTTTGTTAACCTTGATGGAGGTCTAGGGAGAAAAAAAAAAAAAAAAAATTAGCAACAAAATACGCCTATCCCCCCTTAAAGAAGCAGGTAAGCTCTGTAATTTACATAACATCTTGCTAAGGATGATAGCTAAGATACATGTTAATATTTTGCAATTAAATTGATATCCCCCAAACGAACAATGTGATCGTCGCTGTCTGTGTGTCTTTTTGTCGCATGTTTTTGTCTGTTACTTTGTATGTTTGAAATCAAGATAATTATCTCGATGAGTAGAGTGGAATGAAACATATATCTACCAATAGAATATATATTATTCTTTATTATTCTACTTCTGATGATCCACTCAACCCCCAATCACCAACCCACCAAAACAAAATAAAAAATAAATAAATAAATAATCTTAAAGATCTATATTCTTAGATATACTGGTAGCGGGTGATGATGAGTTCAGAGCCCGCTGGACTGAGTACTTTGAGCAGTTGTACATGGCCAGTACCCCCAATGGACAGCTTCATACAGTCGACGTCCAACCACAAGTCCCTGAATTAGTGAAGACCCTCCTTCCCTTATCAAGGTAAGGGAGGCTGTGGCTAAGCTGAAGGGTAGGAAGGTTACTGATACTTGTGTTCATTCCTGAAGAACTGTTGACAGCTGGGTGTGAGTCCATAGTGCATAGGTTACGTGCAATTATAACTGCTGTATGGCAGACCGTTACTATTCCTCTTGACTGGAAAAGGGGTCTGGTCACCCCTATCAGAAAAGGGAAAGGGGACTGAAAGGACTGCAATAACTACCATGGTATCACACTGCTCAGTGTGCCAGGCATTGTCTGTGCCCATTTTCTACTTATGCGAATCCAAGGCTACCTGCTAACAGAGCAGAGACATGATCAATCTGGATTGACACCCAAAATGTATAAACAAATTACCGGATTCTGGCCGTCATGGTCCTTGTGGAACGCCGACTTGTGTTTCAAGAAGGGCTGCTTGTAGTTTATGGTGATCTCAAGAAGACATTTTACTCGTGCACCGAGAGATGCTATGGCAGCTACTAGAGCTATGGTGATTATTGACCTGGTGTTTGGAACTTTATACAGGAACAGAGAGTGCTGTCAAGTGTGGTGGGGGACTAGTCACCTTCTACCCTGTGAATTCAGGTGTGAGACAGGGGGTGCTCTAGCACCTATACTCTCAATACTTGTATGGCCGGACAGTTTGGCAGAGTCGCTGTGGAGCAGACGTTGGTAATTTCAAGATCAATGATCTTGATTTAAACTTTTATGGACTGGTTACCTGGCTGGATAGTTTGGCAAAGACACTGTGGAGCAGAGATAGGTAATTTTAAGATTTATTATCTTGATTTTGCAGATGGTGCAGTGATCATAGTAAAGATGTCGTATGTTCTCAGATTGGCCCACTTCGACTAATACCAAAGTCCAATTAATTTGGTGACTTACTCGATGATGCAGTGCAATCTGTTCATGTATGTGGTGAGGGCTTATAGATCTTGGATAAATGTACTTATCTTGGTAGTGTGATCCATAAGAGCGGTGTGTGGGGCTACTTGTCAATCGTCATTTTAACTTAGCAAATGGGGCTATGAAATTCACTCAACAAAAGTAGATGTTGTTGTTGATACCTGGGCAGAAAGAAGAAGCTGCAAATAATCATGGCACTGGTGCTCCCTGTCTTACTATATGGATGTGAAATATGGACACTAAATAGTGAGTTGGAGAGGTGCATAAATTCCTTTGGTACTAAATGTCTTCGCAGGATCTTAAACCAGCGACTACTCCATGAAATTGATTAAAGAGTAACAGGGCCAAAATCAAGGAAAGTTCGAGCCAAAATACCCGGACTCACCTGAGTTTGAAGCAATTTAACACATAGGATGAGGGGAAGATGGATTCAGGGAGAGAGTTCATGAGCTCAGCTGTTGAATAGAAGATTTGAGAATATCGTTTCACTCTTGGATTGGAGAGTTGCACAGAGTACGGATGGGATTGTGTTGCAAGTTGTGTTTTACATACTCTACGTAGAGGAAGTGATATACACTGAGAGAGCTCGGAGGAACATTGATTATTGTAATAGCGGTAGAATATTGAGAGAGATGCAACACTGCGGCGAAGAGAGAGAGATTGCAATGAGTCAGTGAGTGGACGTGAGTTAATGAGACGAATAGCTTTCTTTTCTACTTTGTCGAGAAGTGCTGTGTGAGAGGATCCTCACCACGCATGCGAACAATACTCAATACATGGACGCAGTGTGCCCCTGTACAGAGCAAGAAGCTGTGCAGGGATAAAGAACCCCTGGCGGCGGTTGAGCACACCCAGCTTCTGGGAAGCTGTTTTAGCAAGGGTGGTAATATGGTCTTTCCAAATGAGATCAGGAGAGAAAGAGTTCCTAGAATACTGAGAAAAGATGAAGTATTTATATTTGTATTGTTGAAATATGAGGGATAGTTCTGTGGGAGTGCTTTACGGGTAGATTAATGGATACATTGGGTTTTAGAAGCATTGAAAGTAATAAGATTTTCTCTGCCCCAAATGTAAATGGTTGATAGGTCACAATTTAAGTGTTTTATGGCATCTTCGCATGAGTTTTTGAGTGCTTGCTTGTTGGGGGTTCTGGAAAACTAGTTGAATAGTGTAAGGTAGAGTCATCAGCATATGAATGAAGATCATTGAGAAGATCATTAATGAATATTAGAAAGATAATTCGAGAAAAGGACAGAACCCTGAGGAACACAGGAGTTGATAGGTTAAGGAGGTGAACGATGGTTGTCCACAATCGCAGCTATGGAATGGCCAGAAAGGAAATTCAAGATAAAGGCAAAGATAGAGGGATAGAAACCGAAGGAGGGTAGTTTAGAAATTAGAGATTTGTGCCAGACTCTATCAAAGGCTTTCGATTTGTCTAGTACAATAGAAAACGTCTCACAGAAGTCCCGGAAGGAGGATGACCAAGACTTAGTAAGATATGAAAGGAAATCCCCAGTAGAGCAACCCTTAAGGAATCTATACCGGCGATCTGATAGTAGATTATGAGAAGAGAAATGCTTAAGAAATGTTAAAGTAAGAATAGTATCAAAAACTTTGGAGATGCAAGAAATGAGAGTGATTGGACGATAGTTAGAGGGTTGAGAGCGATCATCCTTCTTTGGGTCAGGTTGATTCCCACAGATTATTTCTAAGCTGCATAATGATAGCCATAAGAAACTGTCAAACCGAGTAACAATCCTCATAGGATTTACATGCCCTTATCCTTCGAATGCATGAACGGAAGTGAATGGAAACTGGCGTCTGCCTTCAATGAAGACAAAGTATTATTGGTCTATTTAACCTTTCCGCTACATTCATATGCGGGTTTCATTCACTCAGTGCAATCTACTCATCTGACACAATTATAACGTTCAGCACAATTTAAGGGGAGATGTATTTGTCTGGACCACTTTTTCCTTCCTATTTAGCCCCATTAGTTTTGATATGTTAACACCTTACGAGCGGCCTATGCGGTTTATTTATATGTACCGCCCAGCGGGGTGTTTTTAGCCAAAATAGGGCTGTTTACGTGATCATTTTCATGCCTAAATAAGACCCAGAACGTAAAAAAAGTATCTATCCCTGAAAGGGCATAAACAGAGCTTTCGAATGACACCATAACGATCCTTTTATGATGGCTAGTTTTCTTGCAATAACCATGCAACGCGAGTGCAAAAAGCATGTAATTAGGCACTTTCCCCATACAATTCCGTATATAGCGAGTGAGAGAGGGAGGGAGGAGGTGGGATTCGTGTCAGTAGGTTCGCCGCGGTGGTCTGGAGCAGTCATACGCTCGCTACTCTCCTGCCACCACTTGTCTCTCTCTCTCAGCAACATTACGTGCTGAAATTGCCACACGACCTATGTCGAGCGCCGCCACATAGTCCAGCTTTATTTAACTCGACTTATGTTGCTCGCCGACAGTTAAGGGTTAAGTCACCATCAGTTTGGTGATTTTAAGACCTTTCGCCCAATCTCGGTCAATATTCAGGCATTTCGAGCCATTTAAGTGTGATTTTTTTCCTGGCGAGTGATAGCAAGCCTACACATTATTATATTAGGAACTGGCCTTCAGTCGGAACATTTTCCTGCCGAAATATATGCAATATATCTCGAAGGGGGGCCATAGGGGTGTTGCTGTAAGCTTGATAGAGGTCTAGGGAGCCAACTACAAATGCTATGTATACAAATATAACTAAAATATATAAATAGCCCCCCACCCACATGTAAAGGAGCAGCGTGGTAGCAGAGACGGAGGGAGGAGAGAGACAGGCGACCCACCTTAATCCACACCGATAGCGGCTGGTGTCCAGTGTCGCAAGCACCACCCGTGGGAGTCTATGCATGTGGTGTGTAGGCCTGGGACCCCTTCACCCACCTACACACGTGGGGCATGTAGGCGTGGGAAGATCTAAGTTTCCCACGACAGGAGGCCTTTATCTGATATTCCGTGTGACTGCTGTATAGACTAGTGTGACACCAGGTTCTTGCCGAAAATAGAGCTTGGGAAGAGATGTGTATAGGGAGGGAAGAGTTGAGAGTTAGTAGCTGTTGGAGAGCCCGACGAGGCAGAGGTGGGAGAAGTGCTCCTGTTCACGCTGGTCTGGGTACACCCCTGGACATGCGTGACGTGTTGTCTGCTGGCTTGTGTGTTGAGACAAGTAGGTAGAGTGTACTGTTTTGTCCTTTGAAGGGGAGATGAGACAGCATTGGTGCATTATTGTGTATGTGTAACGAGCCCCAGTGTTGTGAGGGGCTCTGAGTTTATTGTGCGTTGGGTATTGTGTAACGAACACTGATTAGTGTTCTTGAGTGCACACGTTGTCCGAGCGTGTTGTCTGGTGATATCATATGGTATCCTATATCGGTCTGTAATTGAGTGTGTTCCAGTTTACTGCTCGGCATGCTAGGCGTTGATTAACCGTAGTCTTCAAATGTCCTCTTTGTGTAGTGTTCATTCCTTGTAACGAGTGCATTTACTCGAAGCCTTCACTCGGCGCTTAGCCTGTTATTATTCTTTGCCGTGTTTAACTGAATTGTCATGCCTATCAACTTGTTCGTTTTCCCTAGTTAATAGTAATTATAATTAATACGAAAATTAGAAGCGTTTGATATAATCCTTCTTCATTGATTTGTGTTTATCTGAGACATTAACCCTGTTTGACCTTCGGAATGCAACAGCATGCTAGTTGCCCTTGCTTGAATTTTAATCTCTTGGGTTCAGCATTGTAGGGCTGTAACAAGAATTTGGCGACCTTGCTTAGGATTTAGCGAACTTGTACCCACACTAGGGACTTGTCTTTTGTTCACCGGGAATCGAACTTAATAATTTTTAAAATCTTTGTATTTTTTTTTGTATTTTTTTTTTTTTTTTTTCTCACTGGAATCACACTCAGACGATTTGTTGGTGTACTGTATTGCTACTCATCTCTCGTTTCTGGTACATGAATTCGACTTTGTTTTTGCTTTAATCGGATCAATTAAACCAGGCCAAGATGTTTCTTATGAGCGATGAGGATGTAGAAGGGTTTCTTCGCTCAGATCCCACTTATGAAAATGTCTCTAGTCTGTCTAAGCAGGAGCTTAAACTAGTGGCGGACAAGTTGGATATTGATAACGCAATCTCTGACACTAAGGCGGAGTTATTGGAATGGGTGTTAGAGAGATTGGGGCTAGTTTCCGTCACCAGGGATGGGTTAGTTGCAGATGGGGTGCAGACTGTGACAGACACACAACAATCACAATCGGTACAGAACACAGACAACCCGGTAGAGTTGCTCAGAGTGCAACTGGAGTTAGCCAAACAACAAACAGAACAAGCAAAACAACAAACAGAACAGGAAAAACAACAGACAGAACGGGCGAGACTTCAAATAGAACAGAAAACACAACAGACAGAACGAGCGAGACTTCAAGTAGAACAGGCGAGGCTGAAACTGGAGGAGAGGAAACTCGAGTGTGATAACGGGACTGGCGAGACACGGCACGTGCCAGGGGGCGGCAAGGTGTTTGATGTCACTAAACACGTTCGTATGGTGCCGACGTTTAATGAGGCAGATCCAACTGGGTATTTTTTGGCTTTTGAGAAAGTCGCGAGTAACATGGACTGGCCTGGTGATAAATGGGCTCTTTTATTGCAAAGTGAGTTAAAGGGAAAGGCTCTTGCCGCCTACACGGCTCTTACCGTGTCTCAAAGTGGCGATTATGAGACTGTAAAAGGGACCATTCTACGTGCCTACGAATTAGTGCCTGAAGCTTACCGTTTGCTGTTTAGGAATCACTATAAACCTGGTCATTTGACGCATGTGGAGTTCATGTATGAGAAGAAAAAGGAACTAAACAGGTGGCTGCGTTCTCGGGATATTCAGGGTAACTATGAGAACATTTTTGAGCTCTTTCTTTTGGAGGATTTCTGTAGAACAATACACAGAGACGTAGCTTCACATATCCTAGAGAAAGGTACCCTGAATCCCGAGAAGGCTGCCACACTCGCTGATGAATATGTCTTAACTCGCAACGTAGATCCGGACAGTAGAGCGGGCGGAAGTAGAGGGAGCAGCTACCACCACCACCCCGAGTCACCAAGGTCACCGACCCCTGTCAATGCTGCCACCCAGGAGCCGAAAATTTCACCTCAAAAGTGGAATGAAAAGCCATGGCAGCCCCCTGCTTCTCTTACCGGTGGCGGAAGTAAGAGGGAGGTAGCGTGCTCCTACTGTGATAAAGCTGGTCACGTGGAACGTGATGTTTCCGTAAACTGAGGCGTAAGGGCGCGTGGGAGAGGCCTACGGCAGATGTCAGTAAAGCTGAGTACATGAGGGATTTAAATCAGTATCTACGTTCTCCATTCTGTGAAAAGTCGGTGTGAGTGAGGAAGAGGAGGAGAAGGAGAGGAGAAAGAGAGCTGATGCACTTGCTTTCTTTGTGCCGTGTGGATCTGTTCGTAAGAATTATGAAGTTAAGCATGTGAAAATCTTGAGAGATACAGGTGCTGCACAAACGCTCATGAGGACGAAGGTGCTGGAGAAGTTTGTGCATGAGGGAAAAAGCATCCTCATTCATGGTGTGGGCGGTCAGCTGTCTGTGCCACTCGTGACTGTTGAGCTTAAGAGTGAGCTCGTAAATGGGAGGGTGACTGTTGGACTAGTGGATGAATTGCCAGTGCCAGGAATTGACCTCCTGTTGGGAAATGATTTAGCGGGGAAGAAGGTGAGTGTTTCTCCTATCATTGTTTTCAGGCCTACTGATTGTGCTGTAACCCGGCCCATGTCTCATAGAAATAATGGGATGAATGTGGAAATGGAGAAAAAGAGTGGTGTTGCAAGTGTACCAGGTGCGCTAGATGGCCCTAATGAATGGGGACTAGGGAAATTGTTCTCGCTAGCAAAGAGTGATGTTGCAAGGATGCAAAGTGTGTTTGAGGGCCCTGACGAGGTAGGGCTAGATGAATTATTCTCGCTAAATGATGGTGTGAGAAAGGATGATGGTGTCTCAGGTGAAAAGTGTCTGCCCGGTGTGGGCCCATGTACTAATCACAAGGAGATAGAGCAGCCGAAAGTGAAGGAGGCTGCTGGAAATTATTCGATGTACGGTATAATCAATGAATTGCCTATGCACAAAAATGATCCTCTTGATGATGTAGCAGAGGATGATAAGATGTTGGAGAGTGTCCCCCGGAATGCTTCAAGCCGGACAATGGGGATGGAATGTGACGTGGGCGTGGCGGATGTGGAGCCTGTCAAGCAGCGGCCGTGCAGAGTCAACCCCGAGAGAGCCAAGGTGACGCGCCAGGAGGTCGACGACGAGTTGCTACGAGACATCAGAGAGCCACGCCAGAGTGAATGCTTCTCCACTGTCACTCTCATAGATAAGCCAGGTGGGTCAGCAGGGTTTTGCATTGATGTTAAGAAAGTCAATGACATCACCAAGAGTGACACTTACCATTTGCCTAGACTTAAGGAATGTATTGAGCATGTGGGGTGTGTCAAGTTCAAACTGGTTGGGGATGTAAGTGATTTGGGGACGGGGGCAGTCTTGTTGCTAGGTGATGATCGTAAGGTAAAGCATCCTGTGTCTGGTGACAGCCAGAATATCAACTTTGTTCATAATGCTTGCAAGGTGGAGTTTGTTCTTGCAGGAGTACCACCTCAATATCATCCATATTCCAGGGAAATGTAATGTCATTGCTGACCACCTGTCCCGCATGTAAAATTGTTTTATGAATGCTTAAATTTGTCGCCACAAATTTATTTTTTAAGGGGGAGGGTGTAAGGGAGCAGCGTGGTAGCAGAGACGGAGGGAGGAGAGAGACAGGCGACCCACCTTAATCCACGCCGATAGCGGCTGGTGTCCAGTGTCGCAAGCACCACCCGTGGGAGTCTATGCACATGGTGTGTAGGCCTGGGACCCCTTCACCCACCTACACACGTGGGGAATGTAGGCGTGGGAAGATCTAAGTTTCCCACGACAGGAGGCCTTTTATCTGATATTCCGTGTGACTCTGCTGTATAGACTAGTGTGACATCAGGTTCTTGCCGAAAATAGAGCTTGGGAAGAGATGTGTATAGGGAGGGAAGAGTTGAGAGTTAGTAGCTGTTGGAGAGCCCGACGAGGCAGAGGTGGGAGAAGTGCGGAGAGCCCGACGAGGCAGAGGTGGGAGAAGTGCTCCTGTTCACGCTGGTCTGGGTACACCCCTGGACATGCGTGACGTGTTGTCTGCTGGCTTGTGTGTTGAGACAAGTAGGTAGAGTGTACTGTTTTGTCCTTTGAAGGGGAGATGAGACAGCATTGGTGCATTATTGTGTATGTGTAACGAGCCCCAGTGTTGTGAGGGGCTCTGAGTTTATTGTGCGTTGGGTATTGTGTAACGAACACTGATTAGTGTTCTTGAGTGCACACGTTGTCCGAGCGTGTTGTCTGGTGATATCATATGGTATCATATATCGGTCTGTAATTGAGTGTGTTCCAGTTTACTGCTCGGCGTGCTAGGCGTTGATTAACCGTAGTCTTCAAATGTCCTCTTTGTGTAGTGTTCATTCCTTGTAACGAGTGCATTTACTCGAAGCCTTCACTCGGCGCTTAGCCTGTTATTATTCTTTGCCGTGTTTAACTGAATTGTCATGCCTATCAACTTGTTCGTTTTCCCTAGTTAATAGTAATTATAATTAATACGAAAATTAGAAGCGTTTGATATAATCCTTCTTCATTGATTTGAGCTTATCTAGAACATTAACCCTTTTTTACCTTCGGAACGCAACAGCATGCTAGTTGCCCTTGCTTGAATTTTAATCTCTTGGGTTCAGCATTGTAGGGCCGTAACACACAACAAAAAAATAAATAGCGGCAGCCAATCAACAGCCGACATTAAAATTAAACAGTACGGAGATCGGGTAACTTCTAACCCGCTCTCATTTACCTCCCGCACCATATATCCCGGCAAATAGCATTCTATTACCACTGAATTAGCCCCATACTCTGATCAGCGCCTACACAGATAGATTGTAATGGGAATTGACAGTTCCAAAGGACAAGTTTATACTGTGTAATCGTAGATATTCAGCCTCTTCTAGTTTGAGCTTATTTCAACCTGGACCGAGAACCATTAATTATAAGGAATATTAATAGCCTTTTCTATCTATCTATCTATTGCCTGAAGTCATGATCCTCGAAGGGGTGACCACGAACGAACCGCCCCCATGCACCTCTGTCCCCAGTCCGTCAACGTCCCTCCTCACACCAGCACCGCCTTCATCCATATACTTCCTCACTCCATCCTTCCACCTCTCCTTCGGTGCACCTCTCCCTCTCTGTCCTTCCACCTCACTCTCGTACACCCTCTTAGTCATTCTCTCGCTTTCCATACGTTCCATATGGCTGAACCATCTCAAGTTGTTCCTTTTCACACTTTCCAGCACATCTACCTCCACACCACACCTCCTTCTTACTTCCTCATTCGTCTGTCTATCCCTCCATGTAACTCTGCACGCACTTCTCAAGTAACTTATTTCCACCGCTGTCACTCTTGGTCTGAGTCTCTTCCCGAAAGTCCATGCTTCGCTTTCGTAAGTTAGCGTCGGGATTACCACACTGTCATGCAAGGAATTCTTCACTTCCATCCTGACCACCCTATTTCTTGTTACTGCTTTCAAAGTTCCTACAACCCTCTTCCCCTGTTGCACCCTCTCCCGCACTTCTTCATCCATAGTCCCATCTTTACTCAACACACTGCCCAGATACTTTAAAGAGCTGACGATCTACATAGCCTGACCGTTCAACTTCACCTCACACTCTGTGACTTTACCCCTTTCGAAGACCATAACCTTGCTCTTCCCTGCATTTACCTTCAAATTCCGTTTTTCGCACACTGTTCCAAACTCATTTACCAGACCCTGCAACTCCCATTCATTATCACTCATCAGAACTGTATTATCCGCAAACAGCAGTATAGGCAGCTTCCGCTCATTTCCCTCCCTTTTCAGCGATACACCAACATCCACTACTCTTCCTAGTATTTCTTTCATGACTCCATCCATATATACAGTAAACAACCACGGGGACATCACACACCCCTGTTTCACCTGAACATTCAGATCAAAGACCTCGCTCTGCTCATTCTCCACACGTACTGCCGCCTTTGCACCCTCATACATTGCTCTTCACTGCTTTCAGTAAGTTGCCATCTACTTCGTATATTCTAAGTACTTTCCACATACCTTCCCTATCCACTCTGTCATAGGCCTTCTCCAAGTCCATAAAGGCAACATACACCTTTTGTTGCTTCTCCAGATATTTCTCCACAACACAATTCAGGGTAAACATCTGATCTACACATCCTCTTCCCTTCCTAAAACCACCCTGCTCGTCGTCTATCCATTTCTCTATTCTCACTCTCACTCTCTCAATCACTACCCTAGTGTACACCTTCCCTACTACGCTTAAAAGACATAGCCTTTTGAGTGTATTAAATGAATTATAAGTTTCTGATCAACTGTCGGATTATCTCCACCCTATTTGTATAAAAAAAATTATATTATATACTACACTTATAATACAGAGTTGATGTAACCTTATATATAGAATTAATATAACCTTTGTACTTACCAAGCAGTGTACTGTTGGTGATGATCTGGAATATCTTGCCCGGGTCCATCTTCTCAACACAATCCTGACAAAGGAGAGATATACGAATTACATTATACCCCCTGAGGATTAAGATGCTTTGTGGCTATCATTAGACAATATTTTCAGATTTGGAAGGGTATATTGAAGTCAGAGGATTAAGGGGACGTTATTATATATATATATATATGTATACAGTATACAGTATATATACAGTATATATTAATTTTATTATTTTTAATTGTGTTAATTGATTCCTCCGAAATCACAGGTTCGATATCGCTCGGCAGTAAAAAAAATTGGCTCCTAAATAGAGCGTAAGTGTATATAGTCGCCAAACTAATGGGGCAAACGTCTGTAAATCTCAACTAATCTCAGCCTGACGAAGGCAGAATATACCAATTACGTTATACTCGCATGTACAGTCAACGCGTATAATCCGCAGAATATCAGATTTTTTGTTTAGGCTTATGAAAAGCTCAACATTTAATGTATACACTAAATGTGCAAGGTATAAAATGAAAAAAACAAATTAAGAAATGCATAAGCAATAGAGTTTCCTACAGCAATCTGAAGCAAAATATATTTGTATAATTAAAATTTCTGAGACTGCGGCTTAAACGAGTTGATTGTACATTGTAGATTATTATACTCTTCGAGTCCCAGCTGCTCCTGATCGGCTCTACTTAATTCCTTGAAGATGAAGATTCATTTTGACAGTTTATTCTGGCTATTAACAGACGATTTTAGTCAGATTAGGAGAGGTATATGGAAGTCAGAGGGTTGATTGAAACAGTCTTTACTCTAACAATGACCAATGATCCTTTTTTTAAGATGCGTAAAATCGTCTAAAAATAGCCTGAATAAACTGTCAGAATGCGTCACAATCTTCAAAGCAATAATTTTGATCTTGGACAAAAATAAACCTGCTTATCCTGTTCATTAATGTGCGCACTTCATTATAGTCTTGCTACCATTATAGTCTTGCTACCATTAGACGATTTGATTTAAACTTAACCCCTTGAGGATTATGAAGCTTTTTGACAGATTATTCTGGTTATTAGTAGATTATTATATTCAGATTAGGAAGGGTTTATGTTAGTCAGAGGGTTAACTGAGATCGTCTTTACCTATGTAATGTCCACAGATTATTCCTAAAATGTATGAAATTGTCTAATGATAGCTAGAATAAACTGTCAAACCGTGTCATTCTCCTCAAAGGGTTAACCCCTTCAGCACCATATCGCCTTTTTACCTTTGATTCTGGCTAAAATTAGATTATGTTATGCAGTTTAATTAAGAAGGACCTATGTTACTAAGAGGGTTTATTGAATTCGTATTTACAAATTTGAGTCTTATATCTAGATTAATAAAGAAAATCGTCTAATGGTAACCTGCATAATATGATGAAAAATACGTAATGGTGGTGACGGGGATGAGGGGAAATGGGCGTATACATTTGTAAATTTATTTATATGTTAATTATATTTTTAGTTTCCTCCATAGACCTTCACCATGCTTTAAACAAACACCCGCCCAATACCCTCCTTCAAGATAAACTTGTAATTTTTTCGATAGGAAAATATGCCGGCCATAGGCCGGTTTCTCTTAAATGACATGCTCGCTATCGCTTGCCAGGAACATATTGACACCTATATGACACCTATATGACACCTATAGGACACCTATATGACACCTATATGACACGAAAAATCTTAATACTGACAAAGAAATGGGGCGACAATTCTTAAAATCGCTAAACTAATAGGCCGAACGGCTTAAATCTGAAAACTAAAAGGGCTAAGCATGAGGGAGAAAGGTGTCCAGACAAAAAAGAGACCATCTCCCCTTAAGGACCTATAACAACCAGAACAGTAAATGTTTATATCGGTTCATCTTCACCTTCCGACAGATCCCCTCTAAACTTTGTTAAGAGGGGATGGTCTGTTTTTCTGGCCCCGCCCTTCTCCCTCATGTTTAGCCCAATTAGTGTTTAGCTTTTAAGATGTTTGCTCCATTAGCTTGGCGATTTTAAGACCTTCCGCCCATTTTCTTGTCATTCGTGCCATTTAGGTGTGGATTATTTTCCTGACGAGCGATAGCGAGTGTGTTATTTAGGAGAAACCGGCCTTTGACCTGGATGTACAACAAATGTACAAATATATCTTGAAGGGAGATCCTGGATTTTTTTGTTTTAAGTTTGATGGAGGTCTAGGTGGGAAACTATAAAAATAATAAATAAACGAACAAATTGTAGTAAATATTTATTCTTAACCCCTTCAGAACCATGATACCTTTGATTCTGGCTACAATTAGAGGATTTTATGCAGTCTACAACGGGCCTACAGTATATGCAATTAAGAGTTTTTTTTAGATCGTATTTACCCATTTGAGTCTAATTGGGAGAATATAAACTAAAGAAAATCGTCCAATGGTAACCACAATACAATGAAAATTACGTCATGGTGCTGAAGGGGTAAACAAATGTATTAATAAGCATGGTCACACAAGTCAATCAGCTGGAGTTATGGACATGAAATATTAAGGAGGAGGTAGTCCTTCTGGACTTCCTTCTCTCTCATGTTTAGCATATTAGTTTTGAAATAGGAAAATGTTCGTTCCTTTAGTTTGGCGATTTGGAGACCTTTCATTCCATTGTTTGTCAATATTAAGACTTTTCGTGCCATTTAGGTGTCGTTATTTTCATCCACATGGTGATCTAGCAAGGATGCTACAAAATATATTTATAAATGAATATATAGACGAACAAAACAAGCACTACCCCCTTAACATAAGGGCCATATAAGTGAATGGCTGACACCGAGTAAAGACTGTACCAAATTCCAAAGAAGTAGGCCAACACTTTTGAACATTAACCTCTATAACTCCTGAACGACCAGAATAATCCAGCTTATATTTCTATCATTTGGGAAGGGTCAGTCGGGTAATATATGTGGACATTTACAGCTCATTTGCTCTAGCCCCTTTTGAATTACAGAGGTTATGGTTCACGATCCCTGGATTACCAAATTGGAAGTGTTTATAATATTACCATTATGTTATACGTTTCAATTTTGGAAGAAGTCCTTCAAAGCTATATTGGAAGTTATTTAAGCTAAGCATATACATTCACACACACACACACACGCCCTTACACCAACCTGCCCACCACTCACGATATAAAACAACTTTATAGAATTGTTTGTCAGGCCTTACAGAGCTGAGAACGTAAACCCTTTGTCCACTATGTTAAGGGGGGAGGGTTGGTTCTTGTGGTCCCCCTTCTCCCTCATGTTTAGAACCATTACTTTTCAGATGTTAAGACGTTCGACCCATTAGATTGGTGATTTAAAGATCTTTCACCCAATGTTTTTGTCAATATTTAGACCTTTCATGCAATTTAGGTGTCAAATATATAATAAAGTAGACGTGCCGTTTTGCCCAAAATAAAAACGGCATACCCAACTCTGCGATAGGTTACCATCATCACTACTAATACCATCATTAATAACAATCATCACTACCACTGAAATCATCACTACTACTGAAATCATCACTACAACTGACAATCATCACGACAACTTTCATCATCACCATTACTATGATTATCATCACTACTACAATTACAATCATCACTACTATTGTCACCATTGTCACTACCATCTTAATCACTATCATCAATGATACTACAACTATCATCACCACCATCTTATAATCATCATTACTACTGTTAACATCATCACTACTACTATAACCATCATCATTACTACTGTCACAAGTATTACCATCATGTATCCTACTATCACCATCATCACTACTACTGCCATCATCACCATTACTATGATCTTCATCATCACAACTATTGTCATCATCACTACAACTTTCACCATCATCACTACTACTCAACATCATCACTAATACTCACACCATCGTCACTACCATCATCACTACTATCATCATTACTTGTCACCATCATCACTACTATTATGACCATCATCACTACTACTAGTACTGTCACCATCATATCTACTACTGTCAGTATAAAATAAATACATCTTCAACAACAACCATCATATCTACAGTACTACTGTCATCATCATCAATACAACTACAACCATCATCACTACTATTATCACCATCATCACCATCATCCGAGAAGAAGCAGCAGTGACATAAATCATCCAACGCCAAGAAAAAAACAGAGGCCACCAGCGATAAGGACCGAAGACAGCGAGGACCGAGGACAGCCATGAACATAAATGTAGATCCGAAAAGAACCAAAAATATTATTAAAGAGCGTTCCGGGAGTTCTAAAATAACAAATTTAAAGGTTTTCTATGCAAACGCTCGTAGCATACGCAATAAATTTTCAGATTTAGAGGAGCTAGTGTTTACAGAACATTATGATGTGATTGGCATAACAGAATCTTGGCTCAATACAGAAGATAGAGACTTTTTAGCAGAGTATTCACTTCCCGGTTATGTAATGTTTGAGAAAAGCCGAATAAATCGAAATGGAGGTGGCGTTTTATTTTATATCAAAGAAAGTCTTAACCCTACCCTCTTGTCAAAACCTCAAATTGTGAACGTCGACGCATCTTTTGTGCTAATAAAGAATAATAAAGGTACAAAAATAATACTTGCATTAATATACAGACCTCCAGCTCAATCAGTGCAAACTGACCGAGAAATTTACGAACAAATTGCAGATGTAAGTAACTCACAAGATACCGTAATTTTTGGCGACTTTAATTTACCCGTGACCAAGTGGGGCGATACTCTTACTTCACACTCCGGACATGACTTGTATACGAACTTGCAAGAGAGTTCGCTTTATTAATTTGTTCGAACGCCGACCCGTGGTAATAACGTTCTTGACATTGTACTTGCAACAAAAGAAGAATTAATAGAGAATTTGAATGTTGGTGATGAATTCAGTAACAGCGACCATCGTACGATAACTTTCACTTTAAAGTTTACTAGTAACGAACCAAATAGTAGCATCGAAAAAGTCCCTAATTTCAAGAAAGCAAACTTCCATAAACTTAGAGCTATGTTTAAAGAAACTGACTGGAGCTTTTTAATTAACAATAACAACATAAATACATCTTGGAAGTTATTCGAAACCACTTACCTAAAAGCAGTGCAAGACTGCATACCATCGAAAATACGGAGTCCAGGCCATAATAATAAGCCCAAATGGTAGAATAAAGATATTTCAAACTGCCTGCTTGCTAAAATTTTTTGCTAATGATAGATTAAAATCCTCACAAAATGACGAAGAACGGGTGAAATTTGTAGAGCTACGACGCAAAGCCAAAAAGTTAATTAAGCAAAGTAAAAAGGCCTTAGAGTTACATATTGCGAATCAAAGTAAAACAAACTCGAAAAAATTCTATAGTTATATCAGAAAAAAAAAGTAGTTACTTCAACTGTTGGACCATTAGTCGATGAAAATGGAGAATACACCAAAGACAAAGTACAAATGAGTAATGCCCTCAATACCTTCTTTGCATCAGTTTTTACAACAGAAGACCTCAGTGATATCCCTACACCATCGCCAATTCAGATTGATAATTCAGATGTTCTAAGCAATATCACCGTTACAGAGAGAGAAGTATTGAATTGTTTAGATAAACTCAAGGTAAATAAAATGCCTGGACCGGATACAATCTCGCCCTAGAGTTCTATAGGAAGCTAAGGATGAGCTCTCCAAACCACTGACATTACTATTCAATAAATCCTTGCAGTCTGGAACTATGCCTGATCAGTGGAAGCTAGCCAACGTAACACCGATATTAAAAAAAGGCCGCAAATCCCTACCCAGTAACTATCGTCCAATTAGCTTAACCTCAGTTGTATGTAAAATGCTAGAAACGGTCATACGAGACAGACTCGTAAATCACTTAGAGGAAAATAACATACTTAAAGATACTCAACACGGCTTTCGTAAAAAACGTTCCTGTTTAACAAACCACTTAGACTTCTTCCACGATATCCTCAACCTGTACGATGAGAGTAAAGCTGTAGATATTATATACCTTGATTTTCAAAAGGCCTTTGACAAAGTTCCCCACAAACGTTTACTGCTAAAACTAAATGCGCATGGAATACAAGACGGTGTGTTGAAATGGATAGAAAATTGGCTCAGCGACAGAAAGCAAAGAGTAGTCATAAACGGTAATGCATCTAAATGGACCAATGTAAGTAGCGGGGTACCCCAGGGATCGGTATTAGGACCAATTCTCTTTCTAATTTACATCAACGACATAGATAAGGGTCTCACCTGTACAATCTCAAAATTTGCTGACGATACAAAAATTGCAAATAGCGTACTCTCAAAAGAACAAGTTGACGATATGCAACACAATCTAGATAAATTGTCATGTTGGGCCCAAATTTGGCAAATGAGTTTCAATGCGGATAAATGTAAATTACTACATATCGGATACCTAAACGAGAAAGCAAACTATTCGATGAATGGCACTCAGCTTAAGAATGTAAACAGAGAAACCGATCTGGGAGTAACAATATCGAGTAACCTAAAACCGAGTCAACAATGTTCAGAAGTTGTTAACCCACTCAGACATATGACGCGATTTTGAGCCTATTGGGGATACTTTAAAGCCTTTGTTACCATCAGGGGTATTTAGTAACCTTTAGTTTAGTTACTTCTACCTCTGCAGTTGTCTTTGAGTTAGCTGTGGGCAGAAAACTAATTTTTGGAGAGGTAATTATAAGAGTGAGAGAACACTTTCTTATTGCTAATCTGGCAACCTCTGCGTCATAAATGCGTGAAAGGGTTAAGAAGGCAAACAAAATAATTGGCTTTGTAGGCAGGTCATTTGAGCATAAATCCAAAGAAGTTATCCTAACCCTTTACAATTCCTTAGTCCGCCCTCTTCTGGAATACTGCGTTCAATCCTGGTGCCCTTATTACCAAAAAGATATAAACAAGCTAGAACGAGTTCAACGTAGAGTTACCAAAATGATACCTAGCCTAAAGAACAAACCATACGAAGAGCGTGTTAGAGAATTAAATCTATTTCCTTTAACCCAGCGCAGATTAAGAGGTGACTTAATTCAAGTGTTCAAAATAATCAAAGGCATCGACAATATGAACTGTAGTAAGTACTTCACTATCGACCAATCTAATTACACGCGGGGAAACGGTTGCAAAATTATTGGTAAATATTTTAACTCACACGAATCTAAGAATTTCTTCTTCAATCGAGTTGTCAACTTGTGGAATGGGCTTCCCCGAAACGTTATAGACTGCATCACCGTTGATTCATTTAAACTCCGCCTAGACAAATATCTCGCATCAAACCCGCGACTGACTGCGTTTGTAAATGAATAACTTTATTTTATCCCCCCCTCAGTTACTAACCCATCTAACTTCCTAATCCTGCCACGGATATTAGTTCCAGGGCAGTAATTCCCTTTCCAATGTTCCCTTACCCACTCTAAACCACTGTTTGGACACTTGATCCTCAGTGTTTTGGAGGACAAGCAACCTAGAAGGGTCACTAGATATGTTGTTGCTTGATTTCCTTTGTACTATTCCTTTGTACTACTACCACCATCAATCCCACTATTACTACCATTACTTGTAATGCCAACTAAACTAACTTAACCTAGCAAATACATAGCGAGATGTTTTCGCTCCCAGAATGAATGCGTTCTTAGTGTGATCCCCTTTGGGGCTCACACACTAAGAACGCCATCATTGCTGGGTGGGGGGTGGTGTGGTCTGGCAGGGGAGGGGGGGGGGGGGGGAGGCGGGAGGTTTAGGCGGGGGGGGGGGGTAATACCATATTTTGGACCTAAAATCATAACTATTGCATAAATTCAAAAAATCTTTTTTGACTGACGTTCGCATTCACGCAACAAATGTTCGTGTGAAATTTGGTGAAAATCCGTCCAACGCTCTAGGATGAGTTTCGAGACAGACGGACAACGACGACAGATTTTTTTTCCGGTGGTACCCACTATACGGGGGGGGGGCAATACCAAACTCTGCTTACGCAGAGTTGATTAAAAATGGCACAAAGATCAAACAAAGAAGATAACCCCATTTAAAGGTCATTGCATTGTTGTTTTAGTTTCTTCCTTCATAGCTCAAATATCTATCTATCTTCCTATTGCCGGATGCCGTGATCCCCGAAGGGGTGGCCACGAATGGAACACACCCATGCACCTCTGTCCCAAGTCAGTCGAAGCCCCTCCTCCCATCCAGCACCACTTTCACGCTTAATACTCCATTCTTCCACCTCTCTCTCAGTTAACCTCTCCCTCTCTGTCCTTCCACCTTGCTCCCGTACACTCTCTTAGTAATTCCCTTGCTTCCCATAAGTTTCACATGGCCGATCTCAAGGTGTTCCTTTTCACACCTTCCAGCATATCTTAATCCACACCACACCGCTCTTGTACTTCCTAATTCGTCTGTCTATCCTTCCTTGTATCTCCACATGCACTTCTCAAGTGTCTCATTTCCGCCCCTCTCACTCTTGGTTTGTGCCTCTCCAACAACGTCCATGCTTCACTCCTGTACGTCAACATCGGGATTATCACACTGCCATGCAAGGAAATCTTTACATCCATGCTGACCACCCTATTCCTTGTTACTGCTTTCAGCGTTCCTACAACCCTCTTCCCCTGTTGTACCCTCTCCCGCACTTAATCTGTACTAAACAAACTGGCCAAATACTTATGAGCTGACATTCTGCATATCCTGTCCATCCAATCTCACCTCACACTCTGTAAAGGTGGGATGCGCAACACACACACATACATTCCCTCCATTCCCAATGTGGTTCGTAAAATAACAAATAGATTAAAACGCACTTCAAAGACATATGAACGAATGCATATGGAACCCCAAACACACACATTCCCTTGCATATGACTACTCGTTAACCATAATAAAATATGATGTTGACTCACACACAAGATAATGATGTCACTATTAACCTAAGAAAACACTTGTCATGAACTTCAATGTTGCTTTTAAGCCCATCCCTCCACCCACCCTCAAGCTTGGCAATCACACCCTCGAGATAGTTCAGTCCACTAAATTACTTGGTGTTCTCCTTCAGCAAAAACTACTCTGGGATCAACATGTTAACTCCATAGCTAGTGCTTCTTCTTATCGGCTACACATGTTACACACCCTGAAACAACTAGGGGTTCCCAGAGATGACATGCTACTTTTATACAAATCTTTTATATTACCCAAACTCTGCTACGTTTCACCAATTTGGTCATCCTCTTTCAACGTAACCCAAAGAAGTAAATTAGAAAACATTCAGAAGAGAGCACTCAGAATAATGTTAGGGGCCAACTACACCACTTACCAAGATGCATGTAACCTAATTAACGTCCTCGCCATATCTAACCTCTATGAACAACACCTTCAGCAGTTCGCCAGCAAACTACTAAACAACCCCAGACAGCGGCACCTACTACCACCCGACACCCCTCCTCCTCTACGCGCTGTTCGCCACTTATTGTCCCCATCAGAGCACCACGGACTGAGACTGACCGCTACAAGAACAGCGCCATTCCTTCAATAATCAAGGTCTTAAACAATCAATAAATTAAAAAAATGATATTGTAAATTAGCCTGTTAGCTCCTCTGCCAATTTTATTTTAAATTTAATTCAAATTTGATTAATTCTCGTTTTTATTTTAAATCTAGATTTAATTCTATACTGATTAGCTCTTAGTTTTAACATTTCTGTTGTGTTCATGTAACTATGTATCAACTTCCTTGTATATTTTCAGCCTTCGGGCTGATTTTTTGAATACACCGTTAATTATTATGTTAATTATTATTATTATTATTATTATTATTATTATTATTATTATTATTATTATTACACACACACAGGTCGGGGGAGAGGAGGAGAGGGAGGGGGAGTTGGCAAAGAAGAAGGTTTAAAAAAAAGAGGATTAATAACTAAATATAACATATACAAGTAACAACTGCAAAAAGGTCTATAGCAAGATAGATGGTTTGGTGTCAAAACAATTGGAGATTGGTGACTTCATAAGACATGAAAAGCCCATGGTAATGTGTTTATGTGAAACAAAATACAAATAATGATGTGAGTCTGGAAGTGATGGGATGGGATAACTGTAATTTGTGGAGAAGGGATAGGAAGGGCAAGATGGGTGGAGGAATATTTATCACTACACACAATAAATTCAAAGTTAAAATGATAGGTTTAAAAAGTGACAAAGCAGAAATAATGGCAGTGGAGGTATGTATGTATATACTCGGCACATACCCCATTGCTGGGGGTGGCCGACACGAGACAGAACCCGAACAGAAACAACATTTAAAATTCCTATCCTCAGGGTCCGGGACCACTTTCGTGTTCCCTTGCCCCTTTCTCTGTCTCGTCGAGTAGGATAATTATACAAGGGGAGGAGGATTCCTAGCCCCCTGCCCCTGCAGTTGAGGTGATTAATGAAAATAATAAAAACAATGATATTGTGGTAGCATATACGATATAAGAGGGCCTGGGAAGAGGAAGAATGCCAAGGATTAAAAGATAAGATCATCAAAACTATTGAACAATTAAATCTCAGAAACAACGAGTTAATATTGGTGAAGGATTGTAATTGTAGATAGGTTAATTTGGATGAGGGAGACACAGGTAGTAGTATGAGTTCATAGGGAATGTACTACTAAACTTGGTTACAGAAAACATGCTAATTCAAAATATTAAATAAAGGGTAAAGATGAATCGTCTAGATTAAACTTGGTGTTTGCTAGAGATCCAGATATGATTACAAATACTAAATACCTACCTCCGCTGGGAAATAGTGATCATGTGGTAATTGAAATGGGAATCCTGATGAGCTATCCATTAAAACTAGAGAGAGAAGAACATAAAGCAAGGATATTGAACTATGGGAAAGCAGACTGTAAGTTATTAAAAAGTTGCTTCAGGGATACAGATTGGAGTGAAATTGAACAGAAAGACAATGTTAATGAGACATAATGTGTGTTTAAACAAATGTATTATGGTACTGTAAACAGGTACAGTATGTCCAAAACAAGGAAATAAGAATGAAAAGATAAAAACAAACTGGCTCAATGATAAATGTAGAAGAGCTAGGGATAAGAGATATAAGGCATGGAACATAGCCAGAAGGAGGAGAAATGAACAAACCTAGAATACATAATTATAGGAGGCTAAGAAACTAGTTTATCAACCTTAGGAAGCAAGGAATTATGAAAAATAAGTAAAACAAAAACATTGTAGATAAATGTGAAAGTGATCCTAAATTGTTCTACAGGTATGTAAATAGTAAAATTAGGATTAAGGACAAAATAATGAGGCTAATGAAAATATATGTGAAATCATGAATAATACTTTTCATTCAGTTTATGCTATGGATGAACATTTTTTTGGAACCAGAAATAATATACCATAATGATGAAGAACATTTGGGGGATATTATCTTCCAACCAGAGGAACTACTAGAACTTATGAAGGGGCTTGATGTGAGAACATCTATGGGCCCAGCCAATATAGCAGGATGGATTATAAAAGAATGTGCTAACGATTTGGTAAAACCTTTATATGAAATAATTACCCCGGTAACGGCACCGAAACTCTTAAGAGGTTTTACTGGGCGAAGGCGACGGGACTCTTAAAATCCGAGGCATATAATAAGCCTTTTAAAAGACCCCAGTGGCACTCAAAACAAAGGATTATGTGATTAAGTGAGATAATTCCCATCCATACCTTCTATCACTCTTTAACATATGTCCAAACACCCCCTCCCCCTTCTATTATCACCTATTTTTCCTCTTATTCCCTTGTTCATCGGTTTATTTTTCACGCCAATATTCCCCACCCAGTTTCAAGGTCGTGTGGGACACATATAGAGATTGTGGCAAGAGAGAGACTTTACAGACAACAGTCTCGATCGATAAGTGAGAGAGGGAGGGTGTGTGCCGCGCTGGCTCTCCTCTCATGAATGAATTGGTCGGCAATACATAGTCTTTTTCACCCCCCAAATACTATTCCCACTTGTGTTATTGCTGTTACATGTTAATATCTTCATATTAAACTTAAAATACTATTCCCACTTGTGTTATTGCTGTTACATGTTAATATCTTCATATTAAACTTAAAATAAGCGCATATGAATAAGTAATAACGATATTTTTCGGATAATGACGATTTTTGTGGGGATTGTATTAAAATATCTTCACCTGGCTGGCACTTTCAAATACCATAGGTTTGCCGTTTAAAGGTTAAGTACTCTATTGAAGTTGGCAAATTACCACTAGACTAGAAAAGAGCTAATATAATACCAATCTACAAAAATGGGAGTAGGGAGCAGCCGCTAAACTATAGACCAGTGTCACTGACAAGTGTTGATTGCAAAATGTGTGCAAAGATTATTAATAATTAATAGATGGATAAAGTACTTGGAAGAAAATAATTTACTTACTGTACAGTAAGATAATTTTGATTCAGAGAGGGAACATCATATGTTACTAATGTGCTGAGTTTTGAGGATAGGGTACTAGATATACTACAAGAGAGAGTAGGATGGGTGGACTGTGTGTATTTGATATAAAGAAGGTCTTTGAAAGAGTTCCTCATAGTAGACTTAGATGGAAGTTGAAGAAGTTTGGAGGGGTTCAGGGTAATTTGTTGAAATGGATGGAGAACTATATCTCGAGAAGACAGATGAGAACCATGATTAAATACATATTAGCAACATGGAAGGATGTCACCAGCGGAGTTCCACACAGAGCAGTGCTGGCCCCAATAATGTTTCTGGTCTATATAAATGACATGCCAAAAAAAAAAAATGCATACACGAATATGTTTGCTGATGATGAAACGGTCATGAAGCATATAGTGGATGAATCAGTTGTAGAGAGCTACAGAGTGATCTGTATAAGATAAACCAATGGAGCAAGATGTGGAAATTAAATTTTAACACAGATGTGATGGAAGGGGTCGTGAGTAAAAGAAGGCCTCATTGGGAATATAAACAGGAGAATGCATGAAATTAGCCCCTTAGAGAAAGAGAAGGACTTGGGCATTATAGTGCAGGGAGATCATTCACCCGAGAATCATGTTAACAAAGTAGTGGGAGAATGTTATGGCCTGTTGAATAGAGTGAAAATAGCCTTCAACTTTTTTAATGAAGAGATGCTAGTGAACATAATAATTATATTCAATGGTGAGACCCGAAACTGAAATATACGGCAGTGGTGTGGTCACCCCATCTTTAAAAAAAAAAACATATCAAGTTGGAGAAAGTACAGAGAGCTGCAACTAATATGTTCCAGAACTAAGAAAACTGACATATGAAGATATATTGGATAAATTGAACTTGCCAACTATAAGAGAAAGAGGGGATATAATTATGATGTATAAATGGGTTAGGGGATTGGAAAGGATAGACAAGAAGGACTTTTTCAAAGGGGATAAAGGGAGGACTAGAGAACATAGTTTCAAGTTAAAGAAAGGCAAATGTATAGGAGATGTAAGGAAATACAGTTTTCCATATACAGTATAAGTGTTAATATCTGGAATCAGTTGGATGATGAAGTGGTGCGCGCGGGGAATATCCTCATATTTGGCATATTAGATAACAGAATATTAGGAAGCGAGACAATACGAGCCTAAAAACTCACATCCTATATACTACAATTAGGTGAATACACACACACACAATTCCGATCAAGGTGGCCGAGCGCGCTAAGTCACGGTACTTGGAGTATTGACTCTTGGGATACGAGTTTGAATCCACGCGCCGGCATGGGAAGTTTCTCTATAAATCTCTAAATGGTCTTGGAGGGTAGGTCTTAACGGACCAATCTCTGGGGATGGCGGGATATGTAGACACGTTAACCCCTTCAGCACCATGACATCTGTTTACCTTTGATTCTGGCTAATATTAGACGACCAGTCTTCAATCAACCAAGTATTACATAATACAATCCTAACACCTCCTTACAAAGTTACAATATGTTGTACACTCACGCGTACTAAATGTTGCTCAGGGATGGGTCCTTCCTTCGCCTACTCCACCCTGGGCAGGTGAAAGGGGGAAGTCGGGTCCAAGTCTACCCCCACCTTCCACCCCCAAACTATCCCCAACTCCCCCACCTTGCTTCTCTAGCTGGCAGTTCGTGATTAGCGACGATTGTGCTCATGTATTACAAATTATTGTTAAACCATCATTGCACATGTTTACAATGACCAACATTTAAAATATATTACGAATTTATTAATACAATATACTGTATAATTGCATTCTCAAAATGAGTCTCTATACACGACGTGGGTTACACGAATATCGGCTGTAGTGATCTGTTTATCTCTATCGCTCTCTCTCTCATCACACAGACTACGAGGTCAGTTCATTGAAGTTTTAAAATATGTAATTTGTTTGATAATGTGCATCATAGCAAAATGTATAGCCTCAATATGAATACAATACGCAACCATGGCTGGCAGTTACCATTTAAAATATTCAGCACTAGTATTTGTGGAAAGTGTTTCCCCATTTGCTCTACCTGGAACAAACTTTGATAATTATAGGGAATAGGCTCGCAGCATTATTATACATACGGTAATATATTAGGGACAATGTAGGTCTATGGAATCCTTATACTGTCATATAATCCACTGTGGGAGAATCATTTTAATCACATTTATAAAACCCAATATTAATAGAAAAACGAAAAAAAAACGCCCATTCTAAACAATCTCAGAGCTCTTTCGGACATCCTAACTGTTTACAAATGCCTTCTTTATGCAGTAGGATCGATATTTACCCCCTGCTGGCAACATTGCAGTTTTTTAATAATTCATGGGGGGGGGGGGGGGGTGTATCCCACATTGGAATTGTAACTAAAACCATGAAAACACTAATTTCTCAAAATCTGGAGGAAAAAAACATAAACAATAAGGGTGAGAGCCTATTCCCTATAATTACCCAAACTTTCCTCACAAGTTTAAAAAATTTCCTCAGTTGAGCAGTTCAAGAAGACAGTAATTAGTATTTTGCACACTCTGTAAGGAGTGTAGTGCACTGAAAAATGTCTCGCCTTCCACTTCAAATATGTCCCCGTAATGGACCGGAAGGGCTTCGAGATACTAACTGTTCCTTGTAACTCTCTCATAGCAAACGCTTTCTACAATCAAAATTTAATGGGTCTGAATGTAGTATATTTCCCTTCATTAGTGTGTGTGATGAATGTTACCTGCATTTCCCTTCATTAGTGTGTGTGATGAATGTTGCCTGCATTTCCCTTCATTAGTGTGTGTGATGAATGTTGCCTGCATTTCCCTTCATTAGTGTGTGTGATGAATGTTGCCTGCATTTCCCTTCATTAGTGTGTGTGATGAATGTTACCTGCATTTCCCTTCATTAGTGTGTGTGATGAATGTTGCCTGCATTTCCCTTCATTAGTGTGTGTGATGAATGTTGCCTGCATTTCCCTTCATTAGTGTGTGTGATGAATGTTGCCTGCATTTCCCTTCATTAGTGTGTGTGATGAATGTTACCTGCATTTCCCTTCATTAGTGTGTGTGATGAATGTTGCCTGCATTTCCCTTCATTAGTGTGTGTGATGAATGTTGCCTGCATTTCCCTTCATTAGTGTGTGTGATGAATGTTGCCTGCATTTCCCTTCATTAGTGTGTGTGATGAATGTTACCTGCATTCGATAGCCTACACATAGAGGAGAGTTGGTGGTAAAATTGTCTATTAATCCTATTAATTACTGCTACTCAAGGGCTCTATACTCAAACCTTAAAAAAAGTTATCACCGACTTTGATAGTAATTTGTATCGAGTTCTACATTTAATTGATTGAACACAAAGTGTATAGGCCACATAGAATGAAATACATACCGTTTATAGTATGTATGGTATTGAATAAATGGGAAAAACTGATTGCAATGATAGACTTAAGAATCAATAACAGTCGCAACACTATTCCAGCCAATTTTTGCCTTTAGTCCTTTCCTTTTATGATATAATTATAAACCCGACTATGTAAGTAATTTGAGAACCTAGGAGTAGATTGAAGAGGGCACGTTGATGTGTATTGCAATAATGGTGAACATACTATCCTGAATACTGTATGAGATTGGAATAAATTTAGGTATTATATTGAAACCACATTAAGTCTTGATCGTAGAAAGTAGTGCAATGAGAGAGACGCATATATATATATATATATATATAATTATATATATATATATATATATATATATATATATATATATATATATATATATAGAGAGAGAGAGAGAGAGAGAGAGAGAGAGAGAGAGAGAGAGAGAGAGAGAGAGAGACTCAAGACCACTTCAGCGAAGATTCGTGTATTCCACGTTGTGTATAGAAACTCATTGAGAATACAATATACAGTATATTGTATTTATAAATTCCTAATGAATGTTAAATGTTGACCATTGTAAACATGTGCAATGATGGTTTGACAATAATTTGCAATACATGAGAACAAGTGTCGCTAATCACTAACTGCCAGCTAGAGAAGGAAGGTGGGGGAGTTGGGGATAGTTTGGAGGTGGAAGGTGGGGGTAGACTTGGACCCGACTCCCCCCTTCCACCTGCCCAGGGTGGAGTAGAGGAAGGAATGACCCACCTCTGAGCAACTTTTAGTACTCGTGAGTGTACCTTACAGAGGGTTAATGGCGATCTGTGCCCTTATAAGTCCCACAAATTCTTCCTAAGCTGTATATAATCTATTAATGATAGCCATAATATACTGTCAGAAGGCGTCATATAATTTAATAATCATGTGTTAGTTATCAATGGGTAACACTAAATACTAAAGGGCTTTTATATATAAATCGAGGTTCAAACAGGCCTAATTAATATATTACCGTAGTTAGCAAAGATTCCTCTAAAATTTATTACGGGGGGAGGGGCGTATTTATTACGGGGGGAGGGGCGTATTTATTACGGGGGGAGGGGCGTATTTATTACGGGGGGAGGGGCGTATTTATTACGGGGGGAGGGGCGTATTTATTTGCTCATTTATGAATCTTTTTTATGTTGTTTTAGTTTCCTCCCTAGACCTCCATCAAACTTGGAAAAACACCCGCCCAAGACCTTCCTTCAAGGTAAACCTTTATATTGTTAGATACAAAAATATCCAGGCCGAAGGCCGGTTCCACTTAAATTACAGACTCGCTGTCGCTCGCCATGACACCTAAGTGACACAAAAAGTCATAATATTGATAAATACATGGGAGGAAAGGTCTTACAATCGCCTAACTAATGTGGGCCAAATGGCTTAAAATCTGAAAACTAATGGGGTTAAACACGAGGAAGAAGGGGGACCAGAACAACGTCCCATTTCTCCTTAAACGAGGATAATGTATTTTGGTCAATAAAATCGACAGCTTAACCCCGTCTGTACTGGCGACGTCTTTTTAATATCGTTCTTGCTTTATATAGTCGATTTCATGTAGCTTAATTAGGATCTGAAGTAGTAAAGAGGGAAAAGTGTGATAGTTCGAAGCCTGGTTATTGCTGGAGGCCCTTTTAACACTGAATACAATCGTCTAATAGTAGCCAGAATAAATTTAAAAGGACGGCACTGGTACTGCATTAGTTAAGCCAGTAGCTTCTATACATATTTCCAAAGCTGAATAAAAGCGGCTAAAAAAAAGAGGTAAAAACAAATCGAGAAATCAACCCCGTTCAGTATCAGTTCTGTCAATTATAATTTTCTAGAGGCTAATAATGCACAATTTTATTCAGTTTAAGAAGGGTCTCCAGCTATCAACAGGCTTCTAAATAACGAAAATAACCCTATTTACTACCGCATATCCGTCGTAAGCTGCACAACATCGTCTAAATAGCTAGAATAATATAAAGCAGACGTCACTGGTCATTTCAAAATATTGTCTGTCCATCTCCCCACTCGATAGCCTGTCCACCTGTCGGTCAAATTAGATTTTATGTCACGTATGTGTTTTTTGTATTATAATTTTTTTTCTCATCAGTTCCTTCATTGATTAGTGTGTTTAAAGGTGTTTTTCCTTCTGCAAATTCATATTTACCCATTATTTTGCAATAATAAAACATGCACCCTAAAACCATATTTTGTCATTACCCTAACCTAACAACCTAACCTAACCTGGGGGCTGCCGCCCCCAGACTCCCGCAGGGTTAGCATTGATATAGAATATGACAAAATACTAAAAATATGGTAAAAAAAGTGAAGGTAAATATTTACCTATGTTCCCGTTAAAATATCCTCAAGTAACCTATTAAGAACTGGTCAGCGGACTGGTTACAACTTGTAGGATGTTTAATTGAAGTGCGGAAATCAGTATTTACTGAGAAATAAAAGTCTTAAAATGCGCTATGTTTTACGGGAGGGTCTGTACGTCGCCACATACGCGCGGCCCCGCCCACTGCCCAAAATGTACAAAAATTATATTAGATTAGATTAACCTAACTTAACCTAACCTAACCTAACCTAACCTAACCTAACCTAACCTAACCTAACCTAACCTAACCTAACCTAACCTAACCTAACCTAAATATAATATAATATAACATAACATTAGCTGGGAAAGAGAGGGCAGGGGCCCTGGGTGACCCATAGCGCATTTTAAGACTGTTATTTCTCAGTAAATACTGATATCCGCACTTCAATTAAACATCCTACAAGTTCTAACCAGTCCCCTGAACAGTTTTTAATAGGTTACTTGAGGATATTTTAACGGAACCATAGATAAATATCTATCAAAGTGAAAAATATTAGTTCTCAGCTGATCCAAGATGGCCGCGATTTTTCCTTCTACCTTTATTTAACCCACAAAGTCTAAGGATGGTTTTTTAATATGCAGCAGTAAAGACATAATTATATTGTGGTGACTAATACTCTATGACATAATTATATTGTGGTGACTAATACTCTATGATATAATTATATTGTGGTGACTAATACTCTATGACACAATTATATTGTGGTGACTAATACTCTATGACATAATTATATTGTGGTGACTAATACTCTATGACATAATTATATTGTGGTGACTAATACTCTATGACATAATTATATTGTGGTGACTAATACTCTATGACATAATTATATTGTGGTGACTAATACTCTATGACATAATTATATTGTGGTGACTAATACTCTATGACATAATTATATTGTGGTGACTAATACTCTATGACATAATTATATTGTGGTGACTAATACTCTATGACATAATTATATTGTGGTGACTAATACTCTATGACATAATTATATTGTGGTGACTAATACTCTATGACATAATTATATTGTGGTGACTAATACTCTATGACATAATTATATTGTGGTGACTAATACTCTATGACATAATTATATTGTGGTGACTAATACTCTATGACATAATTATATTGTGGTGACTAATACTCTATGACATAATTATATTGTGGTGACTAATACTCTATGACATAATTATATTGTGGTGACTAATACTCTATGACATAATTATATTGTGGTGACTAATACTCTATGACATAATTATATTGTGGTGACTAATACTCTATGACATAATTATATTGTGGTGACTAATACTCTATGACATAATTATATTGTGGTGACTAATACTCTATGACATAATTATATTGTGGTGACTAATACTCTATGACATAATTATATTGTGGTGACTAATACTCTATGACATAATTATATTGTGGTGACTAATACTCTATGACATAATTATATTGTGGTGACTAATACTCTATGACATAATTATATTGTGGTGACTAATACTCTATGACATAATTATATTGTGGTGACTAATACTCTATGACATAATTATATTGTGGTGACTAATACTCTATGACATAATTATATTGTGGTGACTAATACTCTATGACATAATTATATTGTGGTGACTAATACTCTATGACATAATTATATTGTGGTGACTAATACTCTATGATATAATTATATTGTGGTGACTAATACTCTATGACATAATTATATTGTGGTGACTAATACTCTATGACATAATTATATTGTGGTGACTAATACTCTATGACATAATTATATTGTGGTGACTAATACTCTATGACATAATTATATTGTGGTGACTAATACTCTATGACAATTATATTGTGGTGACTAATACTCTATGTCATAATTATATTGTGGTGACTAATACTCTATGACAATTATATTGTGGTGACTAATACTCTATGATATAATTATATTGTGGTGACTAATACTCTATGACATAATTATATTGTGGTGACTAATACTCTATGACATAATTATATTGTGGTGACTAATACTCTATGACATAATTATATTGTGGTGACTAATACTCTATGACATAATTATATTGTGGTGACTAATACTCTATGACATAATTATATTGTGGTGACTAATACTCTATGACATAATTATATTGTGGTGACTAATACTCTATGACATAATTATATTGTGGTGACTAATACTCTATGACATATATTGTGGTGACTAATACTCTATGACATAATTATATTGTGGTGACTAATACTCTATGACATAATTATATTGTGGTGACTAATACTCTATGACATAATTATATTGTGGTGACTAATACTCTATGACATAATTATATTGTGGTGACTAATACTCTATGACATAATTATATTGTGGTGACTAATACTCTATGACATAATTATATTGTGGTGACTAATACTCTATGACATAATTATATTGTGGTGACTAATACTCTATGACATAATTATATTGTGGTGACTAATACTCTATGACATAATTATATTGTGGTGACTAATACTCTATGACATAATTATATTGTGGTGACTAATACTCTATGATATAATTATATTGTGGTGACTAATACTCTATGACATAATTATATTGTGGTGACTAATACTCTATGACATAATTATATTGTGGTGACTAATACTCTATGACATAATTATATTGTGGTGACTAATACTCTATGACATAATTATATTGTGGTGACTAATACTCTATGACATAATTATATTGTGGTGACTAATACTCTATGACATAATTATATTGTGGTGACTAATACTCTATGACATAATTATATTGTGGTGACTAATACTCTATGACATAATTATATTGTGGTGACTAATACTCTATGACATAATTATATTGTGGTGACTAATACTCTATGACATAATTATATTGTGGTGACTAATACTCTATGACATAATTATATTGTGGTGACTAATACTCTATGACATAATTATATTGTGGTGACTAATACTCTATGATATAATTATATTGTGGTGACTAATACTCTATGACATAATTATATTGTGGTGACTAATACTCTATGACATAATTATATTGTGGTGACTAATACTCTATGACATAATTATATTGTGGTGACTAATACTCTATGACATAATTATATTGTGGTGACTAATACTCTATGACATATATTATATTGTGGTGACTAATACTCTATGACAATTATATTGTGGTGACTAATACTCTATGAAATTATCACCTTGTGGTGACTAATACTCTATGACATAATTATATTGTGGTGACTAATACTCTATGACATAATTATATTGTGGTGACTAATACTCTATGACATAATTATATTGTGGTGACTAATACTCTATGACAATTATATTGTGGTGACTAATACTCTATGACATAATTATATTGTGGTGACTAATACTCTATGACATAATTATATTGTGGTGACTAATACTCTATGACATAATTATATTGTGGTGACTAATACTCTATGACATAATTATATTGTGGTGACTAATACTCTATGACATAATTATATTGTGGTGACTAATACTCTATGACATAATTATATTGTGGTGACTAATACTCTATGACATAATTATATTGTGGTGACTAATACTCTATGCCAAAGCTATAGTATACATTTAGAACATTATATCCAATACGTGAATGAAAATCCAGTTTGTCCCACCTGTCTAGTAACTTTCCAAACTCTGGATTCTTAGCCCCATTAGTTATAATAATTGTAAACAGTTTGCTTATTTAGTTTGTCGATTTAATAAGAACGTTTCACCGCATTTCTTTGTAAATATCCAGACCTTCTGTTCCATAGAAATTTATGTTTTCCCTGGCGAGCGATAGCGAGCCTATAATTTAATAGGAACTGGCCTTTGGCCAGGACATTTGTTTGATATAGGTCTAGAGAGACAACCTAATTAAATATAATGAATAATACACACATAAATACAGAATAACATTGTTAGTCTGTACTTACTTTCATTAATACCTATTACATTAGATTATTCCAAGAAACTTTATCAAACTTATTACTAATTATTTACCACAGGTTAGCCTGTTTTATTCCAATTCAAATTGTGTTTTAAAATTATATAATTAGCACAATACAGAAATATTGTCAATAATCTGGATTGAACTGAGTAAACGTATATTCTACTTAATATGTCATACAACATACTTGCGTTCGTACGCTTAGCCATAGACATTATGCTTCATTGGCATTAATACAGTGCTTCGAACCACTTGAAATTATTCACTAATAATTATGAATACAAAAATGTTATCCTCATATCAAGTAGACCATTAACATCTGTATTATGTTCATTGCCCATTAACAATATATGAAATAATTATAGTTTGCTTAATATGCAAAGGTATAGTGGGGAAATTTCAATATGTATGATCTGAATTATACACGAGAAAGAATGCGAAACTCTGACACATTATGGGTTAGTCACGTTAGTGTGATGCGTTCCGGTTAACTGGAGATATGTATTGATTTGTTAATATATATTAAATAGTTTTGGTTCCTCCCAAGACCTTCCCCAAGCTTTAAATAATACCCCCGAGACCCCTATTGAGATAAATTTGTAAATTTTTTGGCAGAACAATGCCCTGACCGAAAGCCGGTTCCTCGACAACTAAATGGCACAACAGGTCTTAAAATCGCCAAACTAATGGGGCTAAACATGAGGGGGGGGGGAGAAAACTAAACCTCCCCTTAAACTACCGTGACCTGGTGTGCAGAAAGACATCAAAGATCTCAGGCCTAAACCATAAACTCGAACCAGTACGGCTAGCTTTTAGGATTTTGTTTTCTATGTGGATGAGGGAGACAAAAGGCAAAACTGTCTGTGACTAGTGCCTCCCCCAGAAATGAAAGAGTGACAGGGCTATAATCAAAGAACCATCGAGCCAAATTGCCTGGACACACGGAGTTTGAAGCAATTTAAGTCATAAGATGAAGGAAAGATAAATTCAGGGAGAGTTCCAGAGCTCAGCTGTTGAATAGAAGAAACATTGGGAGAATCATTTCTCTTGAGTTGGAGAGTTGCACAGAGTAGGGGTGGGATTGTGTTGCAAGACGGGGAGAGAGCTCTGAGGAACACTGATTATTGTAGTAGCGATAGAATAGCGAGAGAGATACCCCCTCCCCCCACCTCAACTAAATCTGTATTGCACCGCAAACGGTTATGGCCAAATAGAGCTTATTTCCGCATATATCCTCTTTAACACCTCATTTCCCATGATATGCATAGCCCTCCCCAATAGTGAGTTGCGTGTTTTTAGATTGTTGGATAATGGATAAATATTCATTTAATATAACTCCATTTATTTGTCACCAATTATTTTGACATATTTGAAGACAGATATGGAATCTATATGCTCTAAGCATCATATTAAAATTAGTTTCAACCCTCGGCAAAACCTAATAAAAATATATGGTACTAAAATGGAATTTTTTCGTAACATGGTTGTCAATCTCTTCCTATAGACGGCACCGATTCGTACACACGCCATTTAGAACAAACATTCCCTATATACCTGTATATATATATGGTTAATATACAAGAGACGCAACAATATAGGTAGCACATTTGTAATGGTAGTTTTGGGTTCCTATCATCATATGCTTCATTTCTATATAGTTTTTATCCCCGGGGAAAAAAACACGAAATCTTGGGATTTTTCATTTTTTGGGGGGGGGGATTATTTTGTTTTGGTCATTAACCTAACCAAAAAACCTAACCTAACCTAACCTAGCCTAATAGCCCCCAAATACATTTAGGTTAGGTTTTTTGGTTAGGTTAAACAAAAATCCAAGAAAAAAAAAAAAAAAAAAAAAAAATCCCCGGGGATAAAACGTATATAGAAATGAAGCATATGATGATAGGAACCCAAAACTACCATTAGAAATTTGCTACCTATATTGTTGCGTCTCCTGTATATTGACCATATAATATAAATATATATATATATATATATTATTGTGTACGATAATTTTGGTGCAAATTCAATAATTTTGTGGTCACAATACGATAATTCTGCATTTAGAATATGGCAACACTGCGTCCATGTTATTGTTGTGAACCTCTCGGGCCTCCCACTGCCACTCGGTGGCGGAGTAGGGTATGTCCCATAATACTGTGTTTTTTGCACTGTTACCCAATCAGCGGGGGTGTGGGGGCGGCAGCCCCCACCCATAATACTAGGATAGGTCACGTAAGGTTGTTAGGTTAGGCTAATGTCTTTGTTACGCTTTTAACCCCTCATTTTCCCTGAACTTCATAGCCCTCCCCCCTATCAGGGATATAATAGGGAAAACGGTTTCTCCGAGGGTTGTAATTATTTCCAAACACTATATATTGATGAAAACTAACAGGGAAAAATAAAAAAATCCATGGGAAAATTGGTGACAGAAAAATTTAGTTTTTCCATTCATTTCAGCTCCTCTTAAGTAAAAGAGAACACTGTATCTGAAAGAAAAACACAAACTACTAAAACAAATATTTACTGAAATTAATGTTGGTCCAAAAAGTCAGGTTTACCTGGCAGCTATTCAACGATTATATTCAGCTTAGGAAAGACGTTAACACATTAAATTGCTGCAGACTATCTCAATTAATCCTTTTATCTACCATAAATCCTTCTGAAGCTTCATAAGATAATCTGGAAAAATGTTATTTTAATACCACGAATTTTCCGAGTGTTTTTTATAAACAAATTTTAGTATAACTAAATAAGTTGGTCACCAATTATTTTGCAATATTTGAACACATATGGATTTTATATGCTCTAAACATAATATGAAAATGTGTTTTAAGCCTCGGCAAAACCTAATAAAAATATATGGTACTAAAATGGAATTTTGTCGAAACATGGTTGTCAATACCTTCCTATAGACGGCATCGATTCGTACACGCTATTTTCACCTATCTCCCGAGGTCTGTCTACCAGCTTTTTAGTCTACTCCACCTGCCCATCTCTATCGATAGGTTGGGTTGTTTGGTTAGGTTAATATACTAGGTTTCAGAAACAAGATTCGTAGTTGCGGTAGTATTTACGGTATCTGGACACTTCGAGCGAATTCATATTCGAGCGGAGGCGCATTTAGGTTAGGTTAGGTTAGGTTAAGTTAGGTTAGGTTAGGTTAGGTTAATTAGATTAGATTGAAGTTCCTCGCATTCGTATTTACAGATACGGCCGAATACCGGTAGGCTACTAAATGGGCGCCGGCCCAACCGCCATGTTGTATCCCACGTAGGCCTACTAGGTACTACGGACACATGGTAGGCGTTAGGTGTGGATTAGGCTTGTATCCAATGTACTAGGTCTATGTTACTGGATATTTATGATTTAAACAAGTGCTACGTTTTCGATAAATCTGGTTAAATGGCTTTGCAATTAGGGAAATCATGAGCCGATTTCCGACATGTAGTTAGTCTTTTTCGATTCTCAAAATACGATCAAAGTTTTGCCAAAAATTGGCTCGGGTTTTACAAAATTATGCTTTTTGGGGTTTGCAATTTAGGGAAACATGAGCCAAAATTCTAAATTAGGTTACTGTAATTTGTTTACTCTTAAAATTCGCAAAATCCGAGCCAAGTTTTGCCAAAACTTTGCTCGGGTTTTCCAAAATTCGGGTTTTATGCCTTTGCAATTTCGGGAAACCTGAGCCAAATTTCTAAATGAGGTTACTGTCATTTTGTTGTCTACAAACTCTCAAAATCCGAGCCAGCTTTGGCCAAAACTTGGCTCGGGTTTTCGAAATATTTGGTTTTAGGCCTTAGAAATACCTTAAAACCCGAGCCAAGTTTTGCTAAAATACGTTTTAATCGCCGTTTTACGCATTTAACCCCTCATTTTCCCTGTACTTCATAGCCCTTCCCACTATCGGGCGGCGTGTCTTAAGATCGTTGTATAATGGGGAAAACGGTTTCGCCGAGGGTTGCAATTATTTCCAAACACTATATATTGATGAAAACTAACAGGGAAAAATAAAAAAATCCATGGGAAAATTGGTGACCATCTTATTTAGTTTTTCCCAAATTTTTTCATTTGCATCAATATATAGTGTTTGTAATTAATTAGAAATCTCGGGAAAACCTATTTCCCCATTAGGCCTATCGATCCATGTTGAAAGGCCCCCCCCCCCCCACCCCCCACCACCACCACCACCACCACCACCATAGTGATTTGAAAAGACATTAGCCTAACCTAACAACCTTACCTAACCTAACCTAGTATTATGGGTGGGGGCTGCCGCCCCCACACCCCCGCTGGTTGAGTACTAATCCTTTAGTATATTAAAAAAAAAAATTGGCTGTCGATTATACGAAGGTGAAAGAGAAGTCAATAAAGTATACGGTGTTTACTCTGCAATGTTCAGGTTTGATTGTACATTGATAACGGGAAAGTACCGTATTGCCAACCTTGTTACGAAAATTAAATGTTAGTAGCATACTTTTATATTAGGTTTTTCCGAGGGTTTAACACATTTACATATGATCTTTAGAGCTGTCGAATACTGGAAGTACCGTATTGACAACCTTGTTACGAAAAATAAATGTTAGTACCAGACTTTTTTATTAGGTTTTGCCGAGGGTTAAAACAAATTTTCTTATGATCTTTAGAGCATATAGATTCAATATTTATCTTCAAATATATCAATAAAATTCGTGGTATTAAAATAACATTGAACCGATAATCTTAATGTAGCTAAAATAATAGTATAATATATACAATATATATATACTGTATATACAGTATATACCGGAATATAAATATATAAATATACATTTTACTGTATATATATATATATACATATATATATATAACCAGTGCTGAAAGGGTTAAGGGGAGATTTAGGTTCGTCTGAAACCAAACCCCATCACGCTTAGTCCCATTAGCTTATATAACGCTCACCCAATTAGTTCAGCGATGTTAAGGTCTTTCGCCCCATTTATGTCAACTTTAAGACCATTCGTGCCGTATAAGATTACATTTATTTCCTGACGATCAATAGCAAGACTGCAATTTAGAAGGAATCGGCCTTCGGATGGGATGTTCTTATACCGAAAAATGAACCAAAGTATTTCGAAACTGGGTCTTGGGGACATTTGTTAAAGCTTGATGGAGGTCTAGGGAGCAAACTAAAAAAAATCCCTTAATTTTATTGTTAATCCTTTGGGGATCTAAAACGCATTTGTCCATTTAAGTGTGGTTATCAATAAACGATTGTATGTAATTTAGAAAGGATATCTAGGAATTAATAGAGTAAATACGATCTCCATTAACTCTTCAGCTCCCACAAGTTCACCCTAAGCTGTATAATATCGTCTAATGATAAACTGTCAAAACACGTCATTATCCTCAAGGGGTTATTAACTGCTTGGCTGCAAGGGTAATAACGAATCTAAGCTGGATAAAATGGTCTTGTGGAGTAACATTATAAAAACAGTTGTCACACTACGCATTCTCTCAGTAGCAGGACGTCTTTACCGTTGTATTCATGCTTACGTTAGACGATATTACGCAGCTTAGTAAAGTCCAGCAGCAATCACAAGGGTAAACTCGAACTCATATAACTATTCGATTCACATAGATCCTTGCTCAACTTTCTAAATTCGTCTAATCGTAGCCAGAAAGGAGTGAAAGATGCGTTATGACTTACAGAACCTTCCTAAATTATACAAAATCGTCTTCAGATAACCAAAATATACTGTCAAAATAAGTCATTATCTTCAAGGGCTTAATCCTGTCAATACCGGTACCGTACTTAATCCTGTCAATACCGGTACCGTACTTAATCCTGTCAATACCGATACCGTACTTTTATCTATATTTTGGCTACTATTACGCGATTTTATTCAGTTAAAACAAGTCTTCAAGCAATTAACAGGCTTCGAACTATCTCACTTAGGTCTCTTTACTACCACAGATCCTTCTTAACCTGCACGAAATCGTCTTAATACAGCTAGAATATATTTATAAAAACAACGCCAGTTCAGAAGGGGTTGATGAGATAGTCTTTACCCCTATAATTACCACAGATCCTTCCTAAACTGTATAAAATCGTCTACAGAGAACCAAAATAAACTCACAATATGTCATAATCTTCAAGGGGTTAAGTAGGTTATAACTGTATAAATACTTACAGACGCACTATTAATTGTAAAAATGTTCAGGGGTTAGCTCGATAGATGACTGGGGAGCAGCAGGAGCCACGCACCCTCCCACAACGACAGCCAGATCGACACTGAGCACAACATATTGGGGGCGGGGACTCGTACATAGAGGAAGCAGCTGGTTTAATTAAGAGGGTAGTGGAAGGGTTTTCTGGCCCCCCTTCTCCCTCATGTTTAGCCCTGTATAGATGTTTAGACGTTGGTCCCATTAGTTTGGTGATTGTAAGACCTCTCACTTAATATCATTGTCAATATTAAGACATTTAGTACAATTTAGGTGTCAATTTTGTTCGTAGCGAGCCGCGCAAACATTGACACCTATATAGTAGTAACCGGGTTATCGAAAACTATTCTAACATAATTATATTGGAGGGGGTCTTGGGGTGTTTGTTATTTGTATTATTATTTTTTATATTATTATAATTTGTGTTTCATATATTAACCCTTTCGTGATCCGATTAAGCAATTCTTTGCTGTTTTCTGACTCTTTTTAAACGATTGTATTTAGGTTAGGAAGGGTATATTATAGGAGTAGGAGGGTTAATTGAGATAATCTTTACCATTATAATTCCCACAGATCCTTCCTAAACTGAATAATATCGTCTAATGATAGCCAGAATGTACTGTCAAAATTAGACATAATCTTCAAAGGGATAAGGTGGTGTCGCACAAGCGAGTTTTCCGGCAATTATCGATTACCAAGTTTGCACTAGTACTATTCTGAGGCACTTTCACATTATATTCGGAAACTAGATTATGTTAGGTAGATTAATTCTATTGGAACCTAACCCCTTCAGGATCATGACGCGCTTTGGCATTATATTTTGGTTATCATTAGAAAATGTTATACAGCTTAGGAAGGATCTGTGGTAAATAAACAGGTAAACACTCAATTTACCCTCTGACTTCCATATACGCCTACCCTTCTTAATCTGAATACAATCGTCTAGTGATAGCCAAAATAAGCTATCCAAACGCGTCATGATCCTCAAGGGGTTCAATTTTGAAGCTGCCAGACTACAATTGCCCGTAAATTACCAGGAAAACTCGCTTGTGTGACACCACCTTTAGCCAGAATAAAACATAACACAAATGATTATAGTGGTATATATAACATTCGTGCTAGTTTTAAACCTAAGACTGTGGCGCACCTAATCTGCAAACAATCTTCTAATGTTAGCAATAATTATATTATAGACAATGACGTCATGTCTACTGAAGGATTTAAGCGAAAAGCTGTAACATCTTGAACAATCGCACAATACTCAATACTAATATTAAGCAAAAAGGTGGTTGGGGAGTATTAAATGGCAATGTATTTAAGGGTATGCAGGGCAAGGAAAGACCAGAGACCCTTACCAACACCTTCAGAAATCCACAAAAACAAACAATACAAATACAAATAACAAGCTTTGTTCTGCATCACTCGCACACAAATGCATTTCATAACATTTGACAAGAAATATTTTAATATCGCAAGTAATGAATTAACATTAGTAGCAGCGAAAACTAAATTGCAATTGTCATTCATAAAGTAACCACCAGCTAATTACCTGGTTCTGTGTTTGGTAACCGGTAGTTTGCCTATTCAGCCCTCTCACTTTGTTCGGCTTTGGAGGAGATGCTCGTTACAGGCAACCTGCCTTTTGTCTCCTTCATACACATACAAAAAATCTAACTAAAGGTGGATATAATACCTCCAAAACTAAACCTAGTACACTATTATGTTCCAAAGACGAAATGTTTATAGGCGAGGTCAGGTTACTGTATTGAGGGATAAGCCTTTACAACGGCACCTCGTATATATTTGTCTAAGAGTGTTGAGAGGGGAGAATGGGTGTTGGAGATAGAGGATGCTGTTGGAGTGGCTTTGCTGTGTGTGTATAGTGGTTATTGAGGGATAAGCCTTTACAACGGCACCTCGTATCTACTTTTCGAAGTGTTGAGAGGGGAGAAGGGGTGTTGGAGAGAGAGGAAGCTGTTGGAGTGGGTTTGTTGTGTGAGTTATTAGCGAGTTTATGAGCTTAGTGAAGGTATTGAGGGATACGCCTTTATATCGTCACCTCGTATCTAATTTTCGAAGATTGTTTAGAGGGGAAAAGAGGGGTTGGAGTGAGAGGAAACAAGCTGTTGGAGTGGCTTTGCTATTTTGCTCCTCACAAGTCAAGAGGACTGCAGGGCATGGGGACATCTTGGACCAGAGCGATAACTATGGTCTGTTTTTTTGTTTTTTTCTCTTTCTTCACAGATAATGGTAAATTGAATCCCTTAGCATCTGAGATTTCGACTTTTAGTAAAACATAGGATACTGCTATGTCTTTGCGTCATATTGTTAACAACATTTCATAATTAGGAACATAATTTCCTACAAATAATTGATAATAGTTGCCTAATCAGGATGGCGAGATAACAATTTACCATAAGCTGGAAGAAAAACAGACTATTTATTAGTTGCCCCTTCATCATTGACGATGCGTCTTAACGTTGGTAATGGCCAATCTTTGAACTCAAGCTTGTCTTTCAAACTTCCCGCCCGGGAGAGAACAAAATACGATTGCCACACATCGTGAGCGAAACGCTCTTAAAAAAACACTCACGGACTCGGACTCGTCCTATTTGATGTGGGTACCACTACTAGAAAAAACTAGTAAAAGATAATAAAATAAAAAATTTAACTTTGATCTTAGCGTTGTGCTTCTCATGCGTCTGCTATTTGTGTATGCTTCGCTTCACTCATCGAAGCACTATCTCGCTCTTAATTCTCCCGGGCCCGCGTGGTAAGGACGTGTGTTCTGGCGCTCCTGTCCTGCCTTGTTCGTCACCTCTCCTCGTTTATGGTGAGTCTTTGCTCATCTGTACATGTTATGTGCTGAGGACAGGTAGATTATCGACTTGTGTAGGCTGTGAAGTGTTAAATGCGGGCCCTGGAGACTGTTTTTCAGGGTCTATAGTTAACGTGTTAGCCGGAGTCCTCGTTGTGATAAGGCGAGGCTCCCACGTGTTATTATATTTTCCTAAGCTCATTATTAGTTCACTGTGTAGTCATGAGGCTTCTTTTAGGGTGAACTGGGGTCTGTTGTTCGGTCCACTTTGGGTGTTCAACAAGTATGCCTCGTGGGCTAGTGCTTTTGGATTGTCTCACTTAGCTGAGGGGTCCGGCACGGAGCCATTCTGCTCTTCAACCTACTCTTCGTGATTCTACGTGTTAGTGAGGTCTTCAGTGGTTGGCAGGTTTGTGCTACAGTGACTAATTCATCGCCATCTGCCCCCGTCTAGTTGGCCTCATGTAGGTTATTATATATATGGTTAGGGTGTGTTATTATTGATGTATTGATTACTATTCATGTATAACCATGCCATGTATGTTTCACGTTGTTCATGCCACATAATGGAGGGTTGGCCCTTCCGGCGGGATTTATAAAGTAATATTTAATAACAACATGCCTCTAGTTGTTTCGCGTGTTTTTTCCGCCGGGAAACGTCTAAGAGTTATGTTAAAATTCAAAACATCCGCTGTCTGGTACAGGATTGTCATGGACTTTTGTCTGTTTTGTTCACGGCGTATAGTTTGATTCTGGCTGAGCCAGCATGTAACTAAAATCGTGTTACGGGGGTCCGGCTATGCCTTCTCCTTTATCACAAATTAATCTCCGCCGCATATAACTTAACAGATAAAAACTTTCATTGCTTGGTACATTCGGACGTTCTATCCTGGGGTGGCATCGTGGGGAGCCACGTCCGCCGGGATCTTAACGGCTGAGCCGAAAAACGAACTCACCCATTCCGATCTTGTAGCTTTCAGTTAAACTGTTTTGCTTTAATTTTTAGGCGACTGGTCCGCCGGGGGGTTAGAATTAATATCCATAACGGTGCTGGTCGCCGGGGTTAGTTCTGGCATCACAAGACGGAATGAGGTCAGTGTTGGTCACTTGGGTAAGAAGTTATATCATTTAAGTAGAACATGGGACTACTACCTACTCACTTACATTTTGGGGGAATGTACTTAACGTAAGGGGAACTAAGATTGTATATTGCTATTCAATTATTTTTTCTCTTTTAACGTGCAGATTTATTGTTATTGTTAGCTTTGCCAGCCTAGCGTGTCCTTATGAACATTGATTCTTGAAATGTTCTCACACCAGGTTCGCGTGGGGGACACCTAGGAGGATTCTGCAATCTTCCTGGTGGGAGGAGGTTATCATGGATAAGAGTGCTTTCTCTTTTTGCAAGGCTTTGGGTTGTAACCATTTAGCAGTTATCGGACACACCCTTTGTTTACGGTGTGTTCCTTGTCTTGACAGTTCACGTGGCCGTTGGCTGTCCCAAGAGAGCCCTCATTGTTCAGCCTTACGCAATGCCTATATGACCCATGCTGATACCCAATGTAAAACTATTTTATTTCACAATAGGTCAGAATTTGTAACTTACTGTAAGAAGGTCGCCCATCAATCCCTACAGCTGGGTGACCAGATTTTAGACAACTTATTAAAAGGGGCTTTAGTTACCATACCCCTGGGGGTTCTCGTGATACTTCCTTCCGCCACCATAAGCGACCAAGGACCACTGATCCGCCGGAAGTCACAGCTTCGTCTCGCTGGCGAGACAGGTCCCGCTCTCCTCTACCGACTCACAAATCGCCATCTGATGACCAGACGACTAAGAGACGCCGCACTGATTTCGATGCCGCACTTGATGCCGGCGATGAAAAATCCAGGAAGAGCAAGTCTAAGACATCCTCCAAGTCGAAGAAGGCAGCTAAGCCGCCATCCACGCCGGTTAAATCTTCGACACACAGAGAGACGCCAAGAGACACATCTAGCCATGTCTCAGACCATACTCACCGGTTCACAATTCCCCACAACCCACAGCCAGCACCTAAAGTCTTGCCAGTTTTGGGAATTGAAAGGAGTACCAGCGTGTGTTCTAGCCGGCGGAGCGATGAGAGCTCCTCTGACCAGCAGCCATCAGGACATGAACCATTCTTGTATGACATTCCGGATCTGAGCCTGAAATACGTCTCTGAGACCGACGTTCTTGACTCTTATACAGAAACACACGACACCGCTGCCTGGGTCGGCGAGTCTCAGTTGGAGGCTGAGCCGCCCCCCCCGACCCGGTCACCGGGTCCTAACCTATACCAACAGGGAGTATACGATGAGGAGCTGGCGTCTGGCCAACGCCCAGCCTCTCGCCACTCTGGAGCGCAGGAGTCAGAGATGTCACATTCTGCATCCCAGTCTGACCAAGAAAGTGGGATTTTGGTGGCAAAGGAACAATTGCAAGAGCTTTTTGACCTTATGAGACAGATAAAGGACGAGCGTCAGGTAGTGGTGCCAGTACCTGTAGCCCCGGTGGTGCGACCTCTCGGGCAAGTGCCAGTGCAACCTCAAGTTAAAGTAACTTTACCTCCCCTACCACTACTCAGGCTCCCACTTTGGGTGCCACAGCTCTGTTACCGTCCAATTTGAAACTGCTTTCAGATTTACTACCCCCCCCCCAACTTGACAAGTCTATTCCTGGTAAGAAGGGCCCTATGCCACTCTTATACGGATCGGATACATCTTGGTCAGTTGTTAAGCCACTACACCCCGAGGTCGCACAACCCACGGTTACAGGGGAGTTACCTGTGCCGGAACATTGGGTTATAGAGGCTAGTGAGGCTAAAAAGCTGCGGGCCAAGAACCAGGTGGGTGAGGTGCTTGATGTTGTCGTCAGGGCCATTCCCACATTTTATAATCCTGATTATTTTGTGCATATGCAATCCCCTGCCTTGCCTCCCGCATCCGCCGGAAAACTTTTTTCCGACTGGACTAAGTCAGATGGGTTCAATGATCTTAAGCTTTTACAGGGTTTGACCCCTGAATTAAATGCTATACCCTTCAGGGACTCTCATGGGTCATCCTTAGTTCATCTTCAGGGTGGGGAATCTGGGCCGTGGGTTGCATGGGCGCAAGAGGCCCAGCTGTTTGCCAGCACCATTACAAGTTAGAGCAGTCATCAGCTCCCATCGGAAGAAAATCATTGATTTTCCATGCCGGTAGGCAAGGCGAATGGGATACCTCAGTATATTTTTGAATTTCTAGGTGCCCCTAATTTATCTTTATGCCAGTTGCCTGAACCTTTTTGTCCCCCCACACAGGTTTAGATTGATAAAGATTTTAAAATGAGGCAGAAAGCCTGGAGACTGGTGTCTCAATACCTACTCAGCCGCCAACTTGGGGCCTCTCTGGCCAGGACGACTGAGTCGGCAATAGACGCCGGGACCCAGAAGGCTCTTTCACTGACCAGGCGTCTTCTTCTCCAAAATTCAATTCAGTCTCTTGGCGACGTCCGGACGGCTCTCTTTGAGGCGGTACGGGTCCGCCAAGTTCTGAGGGTTTACTTGGTGAGGAAACTCCCGGCAGAGATTGGTAGAAGACTTATTTTGTCAAATGTATTCACCAAAACTATTGCGTCTGAAGATGCCTGGCGCACCATCAATTTCTTACTTGACTCACACACTGCTACCACTTCTAAGTCTAAGGGTGAGCTGTCAGCTAAATCTAACTTCAAATCTAAGAGTTCTTTTCGTGGACAAGCTCAGTCACATCAGTCATCCAAGACTTTCACCACCCCTGCTAGTCACGGGTCACCTCGAGGGCGAGGTCAATTCAGGGGTAGAGGGCATTGGTTCAGGGGTACTTCTCGGGGTAAACCTAGTAGCGATGGTAGCAAGGTCTCTCATCCCCCCACACCAAAATCAGAGTCACTTCCCTCCTCTTCAAAAAACTGATAGCTTACCACAAGGCTCTCTCAGTCCCAGTGCCAAAGCAAGGCGAGCCGGAAACGAGGGTAGTACTGCCGGACAACACCAGTTATGCATCTGGCAACTTCCGAGATTGTTTTCGGGCATGGCCCCGGCAAACTTGGGCAAGGACAGTGGTCTGCAAAGGCCTCTCCTGGCGGTGGTCCCGGCGACCCCGTCTACGTATCCCTACAGAATTCAATCATGTTTCATTGGAGGTGGGATCAATCGTCAAAGAGATGGCCCAAAAGCAGATCATTATCCCCAGTCCTATGTCAATGCCCGTGTTCATATCCCAGTTGTTTTGGGTGCCATAACGGGACAGTGTTCAGATGAGGCCGGTGATTGACCTCTCATATCTCAACACACACATTCACAATCAGTCATTCAGGATGCTGACTGTGAATCAGATCAGATTGACACTCCCGCCGCAGAGCTGGATGTGCTCAATAGATCTCAAAGATGCCTACTGGCATGTCCCAATCAACAAACGTTTTCAGAAGTTTCTAGCTTTACGCAACAAGGACCAAACGTTTGTCTTTCAGAGGATGCCCTTTGGATTAAATCTAGCACCCCGAGTTTTCACAAAATTAGTCCGACAGGCTTTGCTACCATTGCTCGAACTGGGGATCATGGTGTTATGGTACCTAGACGACTGGCTAGTGGTAGCACAATCCAAAATATTATGCCTTCAACATGTTCAACAGGTGGTAGATCATGTAGCTGCCTTGGGTTTCAAGGTGAACTTAGCAAAGTCCTCCTTGATCCCCACCAGGAAAATGTAATGGGTGGGCCTTATCTGGGGTACCGAGTTACTCACTCTGAGTCTGAGCGAAGACAACTGTCAGAGATTTCGGAAGAAACTCTTTCGGTTTCTTCATTCTCTGACTACAATGAGGAGGATCTGGGAATCTCTGGTAGGCTCACTCAATTGGATACAGCTTACGGTCCCGTTAGGTCGTCTGAGGTCAAAAGAATTATTTTGGAAGGAAACAGGTGTTTTCCGGTGTTGCCGGCGGAAACACTGAGGAAACTTCCAAATTTAATCCACAACCTCCTGGCGGCTTTGGCGAAGCCAGAAATAATACACTCCTCCCTGACTTGGACAGCTCTGCCTCCGACGGTCTGGATCGTTACAGACGCGTCAGATACCCTGGGATGGGGTTACCAGTCAAACCTAGGACATCAGGGTCAGGGTCTATTGTCAATATCAAATCATCTTCATATCAATGCTGGCATGAGCCAGGCGGGAAATTATCTTGCCTTCAGAATGGACAATTTGACTGCAGTGACATGCATTCAAAGGCAAGGGTCAGCGAGATCTCGAGTGTTACAAGGGTTGTCGGAAAAGATCTTTCACCTAGCTGCGAAGTTAGAGATTCATCTTCATGCAACGTATCTGCCCGGCGTACCGAACGTCTGGGCAGATACTCTGTCTCGGCGACAGAGCACTCAAGTAGAATGGGCTCTCAAGCAAAACATCTTTCACAGGATGATTGCCGAACCCTACCATCCACAAGTGGACTTGTTCGCGTCCGAGGCAACACACAAGCTGCCTCAGTACCTCACACGGCGGAGTCAGACTCCGGCGGGTGATTCAGACGCATTTCTGGTAGAGTGGAACGAATGGAGCTCATTTATCTCTTTCCACCTCCAGATGCATCCTTAATGTGCAAAGTAATTCACAAACTACGGGGTTATCGGGGCATGGTCTCGATGACGCGCCAATGTGGCCGGCTCAAGTTTGGTACAATCAATTGAAAACGTGGTGCGAGAACCCGGTGTCGCTCCCGATCTCGTATTTCCACTTAGACACGATTGGAAACCTCAAGACCTCGCTGACTTTTGCCTTATGGACATTCAGAAGGCCAAGTGGCTAGGCCAGCTTGGGGAATCTGTGACTCACAAATTGATTAACAAATATGCTAAATCAACTCAAAGACAGTACCAATCGCACTGGAAGTCGTTTACTACATGGTTAGTAGAAACTGATCAACAACAGTCCTCAGTGGCTCTGGTTTTTAATTATTTAAATTACCTTTTTGATATTAAAAAGTTATCAGTTGTCACGTTAAGGAATCACCTCACAGCAATTCGGACACTGTTTTTTTTATTTAACAGGCCTGTCCGTGCCGGAGGCGGAGGAAAAGGATTTATGAGGTCTTGCTTCAGGCTTCGTCGGGGGGGTCCCCGTCAACTCACACCCACCTGGTCACTTGATCTGGCCCTTGAAATGCTTCAATCACGAAAATATTGCCAGGATCTGCCTTTTGAGTTAAAACTTAAGAAGGCCATTTTTCTAATGGCATTGGCAACAGGTGACAGGGTGTGTCTGAGTTGGCGGCGATGAGTTCGGAGCCGACCTGTGTACGGTTTTCGAGGCGCAACATGAGTGTCCATATTGACCCTGCTCCTAACTTTATTGCAAAGAATGAACATAGTAATCATGTTTTTACAGAGTTTGAAGTTCCAGCTCTGAAACAGGGCAATCGGCACCATTTACTTTGTCCGGTCAAAGCCCTTATGTCATTTATGCGGGAGTCCTGGCCGTCACAGGCGGGCTCCCTCTGGGTTTCGCGGACGGGTAACCATCTTCAAAAACACCGGCTAGCTGCGTTATTAGTAGAGGTGATTCGGGAGAGTAATCCGGGCATGTTGGCTAGACCTCACGATATTCGGAAGTGGGCGGCATCACTCAGATTCCTCCACAATTACTCTCTCGATGATATTCAACAGACACAGTTGTGGGCTTCTAATCATACTTTTCTAACACGTTACCTGTCCGTGAATATCATGAAACCTTCTCGTACATGTGTAGCATTAAGGCAGAAAGTCTAGTTTTAAGCTATTTTGCAAAGAAAAGGGGGGGGGGGGTATCCTAGCTAAGGACTCTGACCTGCCTACTATGTGATACAAGATATGACGAGAATGAAAGGTCATGTGATAACCCATTCCTTAGACTCAAATAAGTCTAGTCAGGAACATTTGTATGATTACTTTATGGATACAATAGAGTTCACTATATATATACTCATTAATCTTAAGGATTAGGATTAACAGAGAGAGTACAAATATTTTGTAATATAGTACCTGGGGCCATAAATATATAGGCCAACTTGTTATCAGTATTGATAAATGATTTATTTTATTTTGTATTATAAGCTATTTGTATAGTTTATATGTTTCACCAACTGTTCTGTCAAACGTAAAGGTGACAACACCACAGGCTACCTTTAAGGAACGCCGCCTGTACAATACTTTCTTATTTTTGATTAAACTGATCTGATTAGTATGTCTATCTTTGGACCTCCATAATTTGTTAATGGTTTTTGATGTTCATGATGAATGTCCCCTCCAGTCTTGAGATATCAGGCACATCGTCAATGATGAAGGGGCCACTAATAAATTATAGGTTTGAGTCCCGAAGGGAAGAATGAAAACCTAATATTTAGTAGTGGCCCCGGAATCATTGACGATTTTGGCCCTCCCTTCCATCCCCTTCCCATTCATCTGCTATGTTTTGAGAGTCTTGATATATCAGATTAAGAGCGAGATAGTGCTTCGATGAGTGAAGCGAAGCATACACAAATAGCAGAATCATGAGAACCGCAACGCTAAGATCAAAGTTTAATTTTAAATTTTATTATTTTTTACTAGTTTCTTCTAGTAGTGGTACCCACATCATATAGGACGAGTCTGTGAGTGTTTTTTTAAGAGCGTTTAGCTCACGATGTGTCGCAATCGTATTTTGTTCTCTCCCGGACAGGAAGTTTGAAAGACAAGCTTGAGTTCAAAGATTGGCCATTACCAACGTTAAGGCGCATCGTCAATGATTCCAGGGCCACTACTAAATATTAGGTTTTCATTCTTCCCTTCAGGACTCAAACCTATAGTAACAACCAACACCTCGAACTCCTTTCCACACAACACACATAGCGCAGGTCCCCCACACACTTTTATAGTCCGTTCATTATAGGTAGGCCAAACATCTTGACCAATATCCTCTATAATTCATAAACGACTAGAGTGATCGAGCTAATACTTCTACCATTTAGGAATTGTTAGCCCCAGGGAATAGGTGTTGAAACATACTGCCCATTTGCTTTAGCCCTTTTTGAGTTACAGAGGTTAGGAGTCAGGAGTTCTGGTGTTTTTGTTTGTTTTCTTTGATATACAGTGTTGTTTAATACTGAGGACCGTCGCATTTTAGTATTTTCCCATATCCATCAATCTTAAGACACGGCCCCCGATAGTGGGGAGGGCTATGAAGATCAGGGAAATTGCGGGGTAAAAGACGTAAGTAAAGGGGTAATATTGGAGGAACTCTGAAAATACAATATTTAAAAGTAACAAAACCTGAAACTGGAAAAACCCGAGCCAAGTTTTGGCCAAACTTGGCTCCGGTTTTTCGAATTTTCCGAGTCCAAAATCACAGTAACCTCATTTCGAAAGTTGGCTCGGGTTTTCTTGTTTTTCAATGTGGAAAAACCCAGTAAGAATGGGGGTAACATTAACCTATCCTAGCCTAACCTAACCTAACCTACCCTAACCTAATATTATGGGTGGGGGCTGCCGCCCCCGCACCCCTGCTAAATCCCTTAAATCCGAGCAAAGTTTTGCCATTAACCTAGCCAAAGAACCTAACCTTCACCTAACACCTAGTATATGACCCCTAGACGATAACATACCTTAATAAGAGGCGGAAGAGGTTGATGCAGTAGGTTGAGAGGCTGAAGAAGAGGTTGCAGTAGGTTGAGAGGAGGTTGATGAAGTAGGTTCCAGTGGATCACCAGGGTCGTCGTCGAAATCAAGCAGGTAGAAGTTGGCAGCTATATCAGGTCGGTCTCATTATATACCGTGATCTTCAAAGATTTTAAGGCTAGGTATCCAAGTGTGTAGTTTTTATAATAATGTTAGACGTCGGACTACAGCCAGCACATACGACCTCCATCTTCGGCCTCCATTTGCGAACTGAGCAGGGCCTCCGCTCGGCGAGGGGTGTGATGTGACGACTGAAAGACTGTGTGATTGGTTGATAATTTGATGGAAGGCTGTGATTGGTTCCATGAGTGACGGGAAGCATTGTGATTGGTTCATGCTATGGTTCATGACTCCTAAAAAGTCCGCTAGGTGTAGTGACGTTCGACTGACAGGTTGAGGGTAAGAGCTCCCGAAGGACTGCCATTTTTTATTATCGCGGCGCGCGGCCATCAACAGGGACGATTTGTTTGCAGTTTCTCGTATTTCACTTATAGTGAATTCGCGACGGTAATTACATGTACACCAACAAAGTATCGTTGATGAAAGTGATAACACACTAATAATCATCGATGGGGCCCGTAACTGGTTGGTCATACACTAATACCAATAATCGTGTTTATATACACTGCAATAATATTTGGGCTGGTAATTGTATTAAGGATGTTTTTAGTTTGTTCCCTAGACCTCCATCAAGCTTAAAACTATACCCCCCAGACCCATTTTCAGGATAAATTTGTACATTTTTTGGTAGAAAAATGTCCCGGCCGAAGGTCGGTTCCTCTTAAATTATAGGTTCTCTATCGCTCGCCTGGAAAATATGAACACCTAAATGGCACGAAAGATCTTAAAATTGATAGATATATGGCGACATCTCTGAAATCGCCAAACTAATGGGGTTTCATGCTATTTAGGTGTCGATGTTTTTCCTGGCGAACGACAGTAATCCTGTAATTTTGGAAAAACAGAATTGTTTTTACCGAAAAATGTACAAATTAATCTAGAAGGGGGATTTAATGGAGGTAAACATCCTGTTTAACACCGGGGACGATTTTTACAAGTATATTTTATTTGTTTTCCTTGTGTGTTTTTTTTTTTAGGTGTGTTATTTTATGAACCCCGTCGGAAATTGCAAAACAAACATTATCCATCAATCTTAACCCTTTACTGGCGGCCCGCAACATAAGTCGAGTTAAATAAGTTTGGACTATGTGGCGGCTCACACCATAAGTCGTGTGGCAATTTCAGCACGTAATGTTGCTGAGAGAGAGAGACAAGTGGTGGCAGGAGAGTAGCGAGCGTATGACTGCTCCAGACCACCGCGGCGGGCCTACTGACATGAATCCCACCCTTCTCCACCCTCTCACACTCGCTACATAGTGAAATGTATGGGGAAAGTACCGAATTACATGGTTTTTGCACTCGTGTTGCGCGGTTGTTGCAAGAAAACTAGCGGTCATACAAGGATCGTTGTGGTGTCATTGGAAAGCTCTGTTTATGCCCTTTCAGGGATAGATACTTGTTTTATGCTCTGGGTCTTATTTAGGCATGAAAATGATCACGTAAACAGCCCTATTTTGGGTAAAAACACCCCGCTGGTGGCTACATATTATATACCGCCTAGGCCGCTCTTTAGGTGTTAAGACACCAAAACCACAAAACATATTCGCTCGCTCGCGATCACATTTCCAGCAATTTTGACTGCCGTGGGATACAAAAATCAGTTCAATCACCCTCCCATGACTTATTGTCATCATCATATATATTGCCAGTAGGGAGCAAATACCATAATCAAACAAAAACAAAAGCGAAACCGCCAGCGTACACCTATGTAAACATGACGACCGTAGCCCGGATACTACATCCTTAGATTTTTTGTTAGTGATTTTGGGCGTATATTATAATGACTTACCGACGGTTTGGACATATATGTCAATGAAGTACATTATATAACTAACATGTAAGTCTAAATGATATATCGATGGTTTCGACCCGGTGTTAAACTAGAACAATTCCCTAATGGATGTCTTTTTAAGTTTGATGGGGGTCTACGGTGGAAACTAAAACAATATTAAATACATTTAAAAATCGACCAAAAAGTGAACCATCCCTCCTTAATACCACAATACTGGGAATCACTATACCCTTTTGTCCACCCCTTCGGGGATCACGCCGTCAGGCAATAGATAGATAGATAGACTATACCCTTTTCCAAATAAACATGCCAAAACTCTTGAACATTTACCTCTATAACTCACAAACGACTAGAGTAATCGAGCTAATGTTTTTACCATTAAAGCCAGCGTCACACACAGTACATCCGCTGCTCGACAGCCGCCGATAGAGGATGACATGCAGTTTTTCGGTAACTTGAAACGAATAACTGGATCAACACACGATCCTCGCCGCCAAACGATTGCCGTACAACAAGTCCTCGACAGTCACTCGACACACACGCCGGTAACACGATCATTGTAGAATAAACAGCTAACCGGTCACGATGCTCATTCGGCTATAACACGTTCGTCATACGGTTAGAGAACGGTAACAGCATGATAATGCCGCTTTTGGTCGATAACCATACGAAAACAGCACAACATACGCACACGTATGTGGAACGATTAATACGACCACCGTGGTACGACACGCACACGATATTAACACCGCAAATGAACCGACCTATATATGCATGGGAGGGGGGGGGGGGGGGTGACCGCCCCATTCATTCTACCATCAAAGCTCCTACCGTCAACATGCAGGCCAACATGGATGACCTAGACCAACTTGAGACCATCCAGACTTACGACGAAGCGTACGAGGCCATACTACACTTCAACCAAATGATAATAAGCAACCTCCGATTCCAGCTGATGTGCACCATCGCCCTCAGAAAGTTACGGAGCCGCAGAAAACTCCGCAATCAACGTAGCTGTCATGTCAGGGCTTGGATCATCGAAATATAATATTTTATCTCAATAAAATTATAATTCAAATTCAATTCCACTTAGATACTCGTCTGCAACAAGCAAACAATTAGTTTGAGTGTAAAGGGGGCTAGGGTATTCTTACACGAGAGCTTTTATCGTTAATCTCTCTCTCTCTCTCTCTCTCTCTCTCTCTCTCTCTCTCTCTCTCACTCTATCTTTAAAATTTAATAAGATTTAAGACGTTCGCCCAATTAGTTTTTAAGAACTTTCGCTCCATTGCTGGTACATTCTTATGACTTGTTGTGCTATTTAGGTGTCCATCTTTTCCTGGCGAACAAAAACGAGCCTGTAATTTAAGAGAAATCGGCCTTCGGCCAGGACATACCGAAAAATAAAAAAATATATCTTCAAAGGGGGTCTAGGGGGTGAAATGTTAAGCTTCATGGGGGTCTAGGGAACAAACTAAAAACCTCCCCTTAAATAACTACCGGTACCTTACTCTCACATACACACACTCACTTTCTCACTCTCTCTCTCCTTCCTGCATGAATGTCTGCCAGTTTATTCATAAATACAGTATATCGCGAACGTATGGATGACGTTTTGAAGAAACTCGGTAAGGTATTAGGTACAAGGTTAATAATTAGATGTTAAGGGGGTAGTGCTTGGTTTTTGGTCTATATATTTTGTTATAAATATATTTTTAGTTTCCTCGTTAGACCTCCAACAAGCTTATAAAAAAAAATCCTAGACACCTTTTCAAGATAAATTTGGGTAGTTATTACCGAAACTACCACTAATTATTTCTCAATATTTGAAGGCTATTATATAATAAGGATGTTGCAAAGATCATATTAAAATGTATTTCAACCTCCGGAGATACATTTTATGTACACTATATTATAGGTTTGACTCCTGTAATGAGATAAAGAAAACCTAATATTTAGTAGTGGCCCCGTAATCATTGACGAACATGCCTATTACATAAGGCATCCTCTTCAAACACTAATCCGCCGTAGTTTTGAATCTACCGCGCAGAGCATTTAAAAACTGAGGAGCCTTCATCATGAGCGCACGCGACCTCACTCATGGCTTCAGTCATTATGAATTGGGTTCTCACTACGAAAAAACTTCGTAAAAAATAAAAACAAAAAGAAAATAAGAATAACTATCCAATAAGCTTTCCATCATATCGTGGATGTACTTGTGTGGATTTCTGACCAGACGCTGATTCAGGCGTCATTCTTCCTTCACTGACATATCAAGTAAACCCAAATCCTTAATACATCAACGAATGGGAAGGGGACGGTCGGGAGGGCCCCAGTCGTCAATGATTACGGGGCCACTACTAAATATTAGGTTTTCTTTATCTCCTTACAGGAGTCAAACCTATAATTTATTAGTGGCCCCTCCATCATTGACGAACATGCCTGATTTCTAAGACTGGAGGGGGACATTCGTAATCATATCATAACTCTAGAAAAGCAGATAATAAAAACAACCACATAGTATTCTTACTTTGAAAATATATTTAAATAACGGCGTAGCCGAACAAATACAAGAAAAAGGGGGTTCAGGCAGGTGCGTGCTTCAAAGAAGCCTGCCTGACAAAAAATTGGTAACCCTGAAGATTCTGAACACAGATCTGTAGTTACAAAGGCACCCCACTCAACGAGTGGTGACAAAAAATAACAAGTTATAAGTTTACATGTGCACATAATAAACCCCAACATAAACTTGGAGATAAATTGCAAAGGAACTCCAATAATCTAAAACTAAATTGCTTTCACAGCTAAACTACTCTAACAACACCGTTGTTTTGTACTTAACATTGTACTAGCACAATTTCTCACTGAGAAATTTTCATAACACATTTTAACCTTAAATTGTATCACAGCTCTCATACTCCGGCGGGGTCTAGGGTGTCCTGTGTCAACTGACTGCACCCCCCCCCCCCCTTTCTCATGAAAGTAAACAAAAGTGACTGCAGGGCCACCTAGACCCTCTGCCTTAAAGCTATACATGGTAAGGAAGGTTTGTCTAGAGCAACTGACAAGTATCTAGACAGAAACGTATGATTAGACGCCCACAACTGCGTGGACGCTATGTCTTCAACTGAAAAAAAATTCAGGAAACGTAAAGAGGCTCGCCATTTGCGTAAATCGTGGGCCCGACCCACAACGCCGGGATTACTTTCTTTAATGACTTCTACCAGAAGAGAGGCTAATCGCCGTTTAAGTAAGCGTTTACCCGTACTTGCTACCCATAAAGCACCTTGGGGGTTGTGAGGAGCTACTCTCAAATATTTGGTTAGAGCTTGTACTGGACATAAATTATGATGCACCTTTCCCCTTTTTAACGCCGGCACCGTGAACTCAGAAAACACGTGTGCACTATGCTCATTCTTGGCTACAAAACCTGGGGAGGGTGCAATGGAAATACATTCATTAAGTCTACCAAACCTAAGACAATTAGGTGTGTTGCTCATCGCCGCCAGCTCAGACACTCTGTTTCCGGTGGCTAAAGCCAAAAGGAAAACCGCCTTTTTTAAGAGTAATGCAAAGTCTGCAGTATTTTGGTACAGACGAGAGTGAAGCAAAGACAAAGCTTTGTCCAGAGACCAAGTAGGCATGAGCTGACGGGGAGGTGGGCGGAGTTTAAAACATGCTCTCATAAAACCTGTTTCCTCCGCTACCGGTATGGAGAGACCTGTAAGGTCTAAAAAGGGCACTCTAATCGCAGTTAAGTGATTTTTTAATGTTACCACAGATAAACGTTTCTGCTCAAACAGATAATTTAAATAATTAAAAACTAATGCCACTGAGGGTACAGTTTGTTCTGTCCTAACGATCCAAGAAGTAAAGGCTTGCCAATGTGATTGATACTGTCGTTTTGTAGACTGAGTATATTGATTAAGTAATTTATTTGTCACATCTCTACCGTATGGTGCTAGCCACTTGGCCTCCTGAATGTCCATAATGCAAAAGTCAGCGAGGTCGCGAGGTTGCCAATCGCGTCTAAGTGGAAATACCCGACCGGGAGCGATACCGGGTCCGGGCACCACATTTTCAATTGCTGGTACCACAACTGCGCCGGCCACAGTGGCGCGATTAGCGAGACTAAGCCTCGATAATCTCGTAGTTTGTTCACTACGTGGCACATTAGTGACGCATCTGGCGGCGGAAACAGATAGATGGAGCTCCATCTGTTCCAGTCTGTCACTAGGGCGTCTGGCCCCCCTGCCGGCGTTTTCGCCCGGCGGGTGAGGTATAGATGGAGTTTGTGAGTCTCCTCGGACGCAAAAAGATCCACTTGTGGATGGGAGAGCTCTGCAATCATTAGGTTGAAAATGGGTTGCTTGAGCTCCCATTCTACTGTCGTGCTTTGTCGCCGGGATAGAGCGTCTGCCCAGACGTTCGTTACGCCTGGGAGATAAGAAGCGTGCAGATAAATATCTAGACTGTTGGCTAGAGCAAAAATCTCTTCTGACACGTTTAGCAACTTCCTTGACCTCGTTGACCCTTGTTTCTGAATACAGTGGACTGCATTCAGATTGTCCATTCTGAAGGCCACCGACTTGGCCCGTAACGCCGGGCCGTGAGCCTGAAGGAAATATAAGGGGACTAGTAATTCTTTGACATTGATGTGCGAGATTTCTAAGTGGGACCAAAGCCCCTGACCCTGGTGCCCCTGATTTGACTGAAATCCCCAACCTATTGTGCCTGACGCATCCGTGTCTACCCATACCGTTGGTGGAGGAGAGGTCCATGACATTATTGAGTGCAATGTTTCCCTCTTCGCCCAGACCGCTAGCAAGGTGTGGATTAATTTTGGGATGGGCCATAATTTTCCCGCCGGTAAGAGCGGGAAATATTTGTTGCCTTCCAATATTAATCGTTTTACTTTCAACCGGCCCAACTTGACAGTTAGTTGAATCCAGTTGAGAGAGCCGACCAGAGACTCCCAGACCCTTCGTGTCGTAGTCAGACTGTGAAGAAACCTGAACAGTTTCCTGCGAAACCTGTTGCGATTGTCCACACTCTGACTCAGAGTGAGAGCGGCGGTGTCCCAGACCAGCCCTATCCACTGAATTACTCGTGAGGGAACAAGGTTTGACTTTACCAGATTTACCTTGAAGCCTAGAGTTTTGACATGATTTAAAATGATATTGACATGTTTTATGCATAATTGTTGTGTTTCTGCCACCACCAGCCAGTCGTCCAGATACCACAACACTCTGATCCCTTGTTTTAACAATGGCATCAGGGCTTGCCGGACTAGTTTTGTGAATAATCGAGGTGCTAGGTTCAAACCGAACGGCATCCTCTGAAAAACAAAATTTTGGTGCCTGATCCGTAAGGCCAAAAACCTTTGAAATCTTTTGTTGACCGATACGTGCCAATAGGCGTCTGTCAGGTCTAGTGAACACATCCAACCTCCCGGCGGAAGTGTTAGCCTGATTTGGTGTACTGTTAACATTCTGAAAGATTCGTTGTGAATGTGAAGATTCAGATAAGACAGGTCTACGACCGGCCTCATCTGAACACTGTCCCTTTTGGGAACCAAAAATAGTTTGGACGTGAATACAGGGTAATTTGGGGGGACCGGGATGATGACATTCTTGGCAATCATTTCCTGGGCTAGTGACTCCACCTCTAAAGAAACAAAATTCGCCGTTGTCGGCTGACGTAATCGAGGTCGCCGGAGCCACTGCCAAGTGATGCCTTTGCGTGCCACCATCCGTGCCCAAGTGTTTAACGGCCATGCTTGGTGACACGTTCGGAACGACCCAGTTAGCAGACAAGGGTTCGCCGGCTGTACTACCCTCAGTTCCTCCGGCCTTAAGGTAGGCGCCGGGAGTGAGAGAGACTTTAGTTTTTTGATGGTGGGGTTGGTGCTGGCCGCTTCGCCGCGTGGCTGGTGTTGGTCGAAGACTGGCCCTGACCTGGTTTATTTTGGCCGCGTCCTCTCTGACCTGAAAACCTATTCTGTCTATGCCTGTACTGACCCTGGGGGGAGTGGGAGGACTTAGGCGGAAGAAAAGGTTTAGATCCCCCTGGCTGGGCTTTAGTAGTAGGCCTGGGTTTGGGGAAGTTAAATGCAGGTTTCTTAGAAGGGGTGGGACTGTGCTTAACGGCCTGTGCCATATTGAACACCGTTCGCCATACTTCAGGGGACATTAAAGATGGGGTAAGTACTGGTGACATCACCACCTGGTTAGCAATGCGCTCAGGTAGCTTGCGAACTAACGACATCCTAAGATCTTGTCGTGCTCGCACCGCCTCAAGCAAGGCGGTGCGTATGTCACCTAAGGATTGGATTGACGACTGAAGAATCAGTCGCCGGGATAACTCAACCGATCTTCGAGCATCCGCGTCTGCGATTGCCTGAGTAGACCGTAGTAAAGACTTAGCCACCTGCTGAGATACTATGTACTGTGAAAACAGGCGAAAAGCTTTTCCTCGTAGCCTAAATTCTCTGTCTAGGTGAGTAGGGGTAGGGGTAGAGAACGGGTCCTTCAGTTCACAAAGATTAATCTTAGGGGCAGCTAGGAATGCAAACAAAGCCGCCGGGACTCCGCCGGCAGAACCCACCGGCATGGAAAACCATGAATGTGTGTCCTGAGGGATCTGGTGGGAAGATTTAGAAGTGAAAGTGGTTGCAAAGTTTTGAGCCTCTACCTCCCAATCCACCCAAGGTCCTGGACCCAACTGTCCCACCTTCAAAACTGGATTAGCTGCATCATCTGTGACGGTCCGTAAATCTAGTTCAGGAGCAAGAGCTGACAGAGTCTTAATATCATTAAACCCATCCAGCTTAGACCAGTCTGAAAATAGTTTTAAAGCTGAGGCAGGGGGTTAAAGCAGGCTTAGAAGCATACACAAAATAATCCTGGTGATAATAACTAGGTATAGCCTTAATGTTTACGTCCAGAACATTACCTAAGGCATCCATGGCCCGTAATTTCTTTGACTTGTTGCCCTGGATAAACCACTCACGCGGTACCGGGAGTTCCCCTGGCAAGGTAGGTTGGGCAAGCTCTGGTTTAGAGGGTTCAAAAGAACCCATGACTCGTCTGGCCCATAAAGCAGGGGCATAGCTACCTTTCTAAGAGGTGCTTTGTCTAGAGGGGGTGGATTAACATCCGTTATGACCCTGACATTTGAAGTTGTCAATGCCACCGTGGCAGGCTTAGTGCTCCTTGCAGGTGACAGAGTAGGAAGGTTAGGAATCTTAGATAAATCAATTGACGTCATCAGAGGCCGTACCGTAGAGCTTGTCGAGGAGCCCCCAAGTCCATTGTGGGGTTTTCTTGTTGTTGACCAAAAATTTTAGATAAAGCATGAGTAAGCAACCCATCAATTTCTTGTGCTGTAACAAACTGGTTAGATGAAGAACTTATAGGAGAATCATATTATCTCTTGCGGCGTCCAAGCCTGAGCCTGACCCTTGTCCTTCCATATCCGAAATTATTGAAACTTCGTCTTTTTCCTCCCGATCCTCCTGAGAAGACCCCGCCGAGGCAGGGGTACCTTGTTTCCAAGATAAGTCTGGGATAGAGGATGGGGTCCCCGCGTCCCTGTGGACGTCGGCTACTGTGTGACTCGTATGAGTCGGACGTGGGTGGTCAGACCGTGGTTGGGCAAACCGCCAAACACCAAGGCCCTGGCCTACGCTCTCTTGAGAGTCTGAAACATTCTCAATTATTGACCCTCCTGAACTTTCCATTTCCAGGGTTAAAATATTAATTGGCAACTCCTCTTTAGGGACAGGCGCTGCACTGGACTCAGAGGCCCTAACACAAACTCTGTCAGGTGTAGAGGTACGATGAGATGCACTAGACTTAGGGGAATGTCGAGAGGACTTCCGATGTGAATCCTTTTTTGAGGATTTATGGCTGCGGTGTGACCGCGAACTAGTCTTAGATCTGGAAGAATCTCCGCCGTGACCACTGGTGGAATCTTCCGTCTTACTCTTCTTACTCTCCGGCGAAGAGGCCCGACTAGAAGACTGTTGTCTGAGAGGTGACCTTGACCTAGATCTCGCCCGCGACGAGGAGGCGGAAGCCGGGGGTGTAGGCTCTCTCGGGCGTTTAGATGTAGTCGCAGACGATACAGGACCCTGACTAGTCTCCGTCGGCTTAACACTCGTGACTCTAGAGGAACGTTTAGGGGGAGGGTGTTCTGACAGCAATCTATCCCAAAGTGGGACGTTGTCACATTGAAGTGACTTATGCGCGACAATGGTAGTGTAGGCCGACATCTGTTGTCGAACCTCTCTCAACGCTACCGCCGCGGTCTTATCATTATCACAAAGGACTTTAACAGCTAATTGAGAGCAAAAGGAACAATTATGCATCACCCAGAGACCCCTTGAACGGTCTAGGACATTAAACACACCTTATGCAAAGGGTGTGTGCAAAAATAGGGATACCAGCACAAGTAGGGGTAATGCACAGGGCAAAAACTGGGGCCATGGTAGCCATGACAGAGACTGGTGGGTGAAAACTACCGCCGGGTCTGTATTGGTCCGCCGGAGCTCAGCTCTGGAAAAAACAAGAAAATTTCCAGGAATTAATGCTCATAAGGGTAATCCAACATGATCGCACACCAGTGTTAATAACCCGCCGGGTAACGAGATGCAAAGACACAACTAACACATCTCGCTACACGGCGGGGTGTAAAGTCTAAACAAATCTTTTGCTAAAGAAAGTGAAGAATACCCTCTGATATAATGGTCCAGCATGGCACTTATAGTCTCTCGGAGGAGGTGACTGTCTCAAGATTCAATTTTGTAACAAAGCAACACCCCCAAAAAGACGCCGGCCCTTGAATTATTATAGTAGAATAGCCCAGGGCAGGATGATACGAGATCTAATGTTTAACGAATTGTCCCAAAAGATCGCCGTAAGATCGAAGGCGGCGATACCTGATTAGTATCACTAAATTAAATAGGTTAAAATGAATTTTGTAAATTCCTTAGTTCCTCCACCTAGGAGCACCCGCCGGGTGTGAGAATCGATACTTTAAACCTAATTGAACCTTCAATCGCCGTAAATAGTTAAAGGCAGCGATACACAGAGTATCACTATAATGGATTGGTTAACTAACTGGAAGACCTAAGTCGTTCATCTCACCCTAACCCAGGTGCACACCGCGGGTGAGAAGTTTTAAAAGTTAACCCCATAAGTTCCTGTCCCCGCTTCTTTGTAAAAGATCGCCGGGGAGGAAAGCCTAAACAACAGCTAGGTTTTTCATGTGGTTGTCGTAAAACCAGGTAGAAAAAACTCCTAAAACGTATGTCCACAAGGACGCCGTTTTATATGGATGGGTACAGCCATCCCGCCGGGAATCAAAGGAGGCCTGAAACCAGGCACCCACAGAGACGCAGTCCTGGAGAGCCACAGACACCCCCCCCGCCGGGGATACAAGCCAGTGTTAACCCTTAAAAAGCGGCCCACCACTTAAGTCGAGTTAAATAAAGCTGGACTATGTGGCGGCGCTCGACATAACTCGAGTGGCAATTTCAGCACGTAATGTGGCTGAGAGAGAGAGACAAGTGGTGGCAGGAGACTAGCGAGCGTATGACTGCTCCAGACCACCGCGGCGAACCTACTGACACAAATCTCAGCTCCCTCCTCCCTCTCTCACTCGCTACATACTCAATTATGTACCGAAAGTACCGAATTACCTGCTTTTTGCACTCGCGTTGCACGGTTATTTGCAAGAGAAAACTATCCATCATACAAGGATCGTTATGGTGTCATTCGAAAGCTCTGTTTATGCCCTTTCAGGGATAGATACTTGTTTTACGTTCTGGGTCTTATTTAGGCATGAAAATGATCACGTAAACAGCCCTATTTTGGCTAAAAACACACCCCCGCGCGGTACACATAAATAAACCGCATAGGCCGCTCGTAAGGTGTTAACAACCACGTGTGGCCCAACACTGCTCTCGGCCAGGATTTTTTCACGGTTGAAAACCGAGAAAAAACCCGCCGGAAGGAAACCCACCCTGAGCAGACACCATCTGAACAACACACGACACGAGGATAGCCACGCACGGCTAACCCAAGGTCACACCATAATCCGTGGAATTAGCCAATACACAACTAAACCAGAAACAATTATAGTCCGAGGAATTAGCCAATACACAACTAAAACCCGGATACACATGACACAGTAGGGCATATTTATAAATAATAAATAATAACACTAGTTCATGTGGCAAAGCTGCGAGCGGCTGGCTAGGCCTAGGCAGACGGCATAAAAACAGTTGAACATATACACACACACTGGAAATATCACAACAGGAACCACCGCCAACACACCACCGTAGCAACAACTTCCAACCCAGGGAAGACTGACTCGGGACCCAGAAAAAAACTTCACTAAGTGAAGAAAAATACGCTGGGAACGTCAGAAAACACAGCTTACCTCATCAGAAAGGATAAAAGGCAGCAGTAATTACGGCGTAGTGAAAGCCGCCTGCATCACAAACTAACTCAACTGTGAAAAAGTTCACATGTCCACAACGTGACCACGAGGGTACATTCGAAATAGATGCCCCATACACTCGACCCAAAATACACTGCACTGCAGGCAACCAGCCCAGGACACTCCTGCTACGCCTATCCTAACCTTACTCGATACATCCTGGAGTAAACAAATGAGAAAAAACTCACTAGGGACGCAACGAATGCGGAACCAGCGGAGCGTGGGGAGGCACGTCCGGGCGGGCTGAGCGCAGAGCAGAGAAGGAAGAATGACGCCTGAATCAGCGTCTAGTCAGAAATCCACACAAGTACATCCACGATATGATGGAAAGCTTATTGGATAGTTATTCTTATTTTCTTTTTGTTTTTATTTTTTACGAAGTTTTTTCGTAGTGAGAACCCAATTCATAATGACTGAAGCCATGAGTGAGGTCGCGTGCGCTCATGATGAAGGCTCCTCAGTTTTTAAATGCTCTGCGCGGTAGATTCAAAACTACGGCGGATTAGTGTTTGAAGAGGATGCCTTATGTAATAGGCATGTTCGTCAATGATGGAGGGGCCACTAATAAATAAAGTACTGTAAAATCAAAACACTTTATCTATAATTCTCCCTATTGA